>CM069861.1:62851384-63183884 GCA_036172795.1 Pelodytes ibericus
TATAGTCCATCTTCTATGACGGACCGACAGAAGGTAATGTGACCTCCCAGCTTCCGTCGTAGAAGTCTCGACATAAGTGCCGGGCAGCAACGGTGGATGTCTGCACTATACGCGCAGACATACTCTGGTGCAGCTGGACACTTCCATCTTCTATGACGGACCGCTAGAAGGTCATGTGACCTACTGGCTTCCATCATAGAAGTGCTGGGCAGCACTGGAAGATGTCTGCACACATTACATAGACATCCACCTGCTGCTTACGAGGGGGATCCAGGTCTGCGGGGGACCTTAAGACCTGAATCCAGGTCTGCAGCTCTGCGGTGGACCTGGATCCCAGTCTTATAGTCAGATCTCTTGTTGAGGTCTAAATATAAGGTGAACCTCGAAATGTAAGATGAGGGGCATTTTTCAGAGCATTTGCTCTGAAAAAAACTTTGTATTATATTTGAGCAAATACTGTAGTTTTTAAACATGTCTGTACTATATATGTATCCAAGGTTTCTATTTTTCTGATCATTCTAAGCAATGCCAATTATGCCTACAGCCGGCACACGGAGTTAACCTATATGATTTAGAATCCTTCTCACTTGAGTCTTTCAGTTGCAGCCCCCCCCCTCCCCCACCACCAAGAAGCAGTTTGAGGGTCAGGATTACTGGTGAGGTGTGCCCTCATCTCATCAGGTAATTGTGGAGAATTGTTATGCTTTTTTGGTCTCTAACATTTGTTTCCATTGGTTATGATATGAAGTGGTGATTCTGCATCAGCATCGATCATTGTCATCTATAGATTGGTCCTCTCTCTCTTTGATATATCTAAGACAGAGAGGTTCTTCCCAGAATGAGTTCTATATTAGTAGTGGGCTGTGAATGGCAAGTCTAACAATGTGCCAATGTCTGATACCAATTAACATGCCACAGTCACTTTGCCATTAACCTATTCAACAGCCAGTTTACCTATTAAAATATGCCACAAAGTGCCACAAAAATCCTGGCATATTGAGGGGCAAAATACTGGCATATTGAGGGGCTAAATCCTGGCACATTAAATGGCAAAATCCTGGCATATTGAGGGGCAAAATCCTGGCATATTAAATGGCTAAATCGTGGTATATTAAATGGCTAAATCCCGGCATATTGAGTGACAAAATCCTGGTATTTTAAGTGGCTAAATCCTGGCATAATGAGTGACAAAATCCTGGCATATTGAGTGGCTAATCCTCCCATATTGAGTGGCTAAATCCTGGCATATTAAATGGCTAAATCCTGGCATATGAAGTGGCTAAATCCTGGCATATTGAGTGGCTAAATCCTGGCATATTAAATGTCTAAATCCTGGTATTTTTTTTTTTATTTATTCTTTATTATATTTCAAAAGACATAAAAAGATAAACTATACAAAGTATAAATTGTCAAATACAAAAGTACAAACATGAAAAACACATACAACAAAGACATAAAAAGCAGGTTCCTTGTCTAATAATGTAGCGCTGCGTTTGCTCTAGACAAGCTATAAGACTCCATTTAGCAGTACCCTATGCTATATTATCATTTCTATTTTGTTTTACAATTATCTTGCACTCTTTTTAAATTCTCTCTATAATTCTACATTATGTGATGCTGCCCTACCAGGAACAAACCCCGTCTGGTCTGGGTGAATCATGAAGGGGATAATAGATTTTAATCTCTCTGCTATTACTGAAGAGTATTTTTTTTTTCAGTATTCAATAATGATATGGGACGGTAACTCGCAACTTTCTCAAAATCTTTACCTTCTTTTGGAATTGTGACTATATTGGCTTTCAATAATTCTTCTGGGATACTTCCACTGTTGGCTATTGAGTTAAAGGCTACTGTTGGATCTGGAATTAGGTTGTCCTTTAAGATTTTATAAAATAAGTTGTTAAATCCATCTGGACCAGGTGTTTTGTTTGTTTTTAACTTTACAATAGCCTTGTCAAATTCTATGTCGGAAAAGGGCTTGTTTAGCATATCCAGCTGTCCCTTAATGATTTTGGGCAAACAGAGCCTTCCAAGGTATTTGTTAATTTTAGTTTCGGTGGGTTATTCTGGCAAATTATATAGTGCATGATAGTAACTTTGAAAAGCTTCTGCTATTTTCTCCAGGGTTTTTTTTACCAGGCCTTCTTGTGTTCTAATAGAATAATTTTTTTTCTGGCTTTTTGTTTTTTTAGTCTATTTGACATAGCTCTATTTATTCTATTGCCTTGATAGTACCATCTGGTTTTAAAGTATTCTAAGGTCTTATTGGCCTCATTAATTAAATGTTCGTTTATAATTTTTTCCACTTCAACTATTTCTTCAGAAACTTTTTGTGAGGGGGCCCTCTTGTTCAATTTGTTAAGTGAGTCTAAAGAGATGTATAGTTCGGCTAACTTTTTAGGGATCCTCCTTTTTCCTTGAATTTCTAGTTTGCTAAGATGCCCTCGGACCACTGATTTAAATGCGCACCAGGTCATTGGGGGGCTTACTTCGTTATTCCTATTTTCCCGGAAAAAGTTGTCAGTTACTTCCCTTATTATCTGTAAATTATGGCTTTTACTGAGTGTGTTATTGTTCATTCTCCAGTCTGGTCTGTTAGTATGTTGTTTAGTGTCTGAGATCATGCAAACTGAGTTGTAGTCTGTCCTGCTTATTTCTTTTATTGCAATTTTCTTTATGTTTCTTGTTAAGGCTCTGTCTCCCAAGATCAAATCTATTCTTGAATATGTCAAATGGGTTTTAGAAAAACAAGTATAATCTAGCTCTTCTGGGTGGAAAACTCTCCACAGATCCAAAAGTGGGAAGGATCCAATCCATTCTTTAAACCTTTTAGCATTACTGACCAGTGTTTTATCTGGGTCTCGCCTTCCAACTGTCTTCCTATCTTGTTGCGTGTCCAAAACACAATTAAAATCTCCTAATATCATGACTGAGCCTTCTTTTATCCTATCAATCTTTGATAGAAGTTTTGGGATATAATGAACTGGGGATTGGTTTGGGATATATACGTTAACTATCGTGTATATTTTATTCAAGATCCTGCAAATCAGAATTAGAAATCTACCTTCTGGGTCTTCTTCATTATAAATAATTGTGGGGTCAATTTTATTAGAAAATAGAATTGCCACTCCCCTCTTCTTTTCCCTTGGTAATGAAGCACTGTAAATAATTGGATAATCTTTGGACTTTATTCTATTTTCATCCCCTTGTTTCCAATGTGTCTCTTGTAGGGCACAAATATGGGCTTTTTCTTTTTTTAAAACTGTAGTACCATGCATCTCTTCTGTGGAGAGTTAATTCCTCGTGCATTGATTGTAATTATTTTAATGCTAGTGCCTGGAGCAATTCATTTCCCCTCCTACTCTGCCCCTCCGGTCTCCGTGAACAAACAAAAACACACACAAGTAAAACATATACCCCATTGAAGCTCCCCCTTTATCCCAGTGTGGGGTTTCTAAATCCCACTCCTGGGGACCGTACCCTCTCCCTAGGGGATAGGTTTGTCTGAAATTTAAGTTCGTGGCTACTCCCGAACTTTGTGTTGGTCCCAATGATGACGACTCCTTTAATCTGTGTATTCCCAGACTATATAACTAAACCCGGTATATGCAACTTTTGTAAAGGGAGAAAGAACGAGTATGAAAGAGGGTGAGTAGAGGGTGAGTAGAGGGAGAAAGGGAGAAGAAGAGCAGGGGGGAAAGGCAGAGGAAAAAAAAAAGGAGAAAAAAAAGGAATATTCCCTCCTTCTTTCTCTCAGAAAGGGAACCTCTAATTATCTAAATATATATACACACATGCACATTAGATTAATATAAGTAATCATGTTTCCTTAATAAACTCTCAGTTTAATAAAACCCCTTTTTTCTCTTTTTTCTTTTCCATCCCACCGAAATTCCTATCCTATATATTCTAAGCTTGCTGTTTTAAAACAGCCTTAATTATTTACTTTCCCTATTGCTTCTTAGCTTAATCTTATTTATTCAAGAATAACATTCATGTGATACAAATTTCCTTAATTAGACATATTTCTCTATTCATGTCCAATGCTAAAAATTCCTGTGAAGACCTTTATACTGTGTGTGCTTCCTTATTCTTTATACCAACATAATTATGTACAATTGTCGGGCATTTTGACCATTCTGTTGGCATAACGTTCATGTTATGATACCCCTCCTTTGATGGAAGAGAAAAAAAAAAGGAAACCTCTACCAGATGATACTCAGCTCCATATCAATTATTCCAAAAGTATAATTTATGTGATGTGAATTTCCTTAATTAAACATAATTCCCAGTACTGAGACTCCTGTGAGGACCTTTGTCCAATGTATTCTTCCTTATCGTTTATACCAACATAATTCCCTCAAAAACTGAAAAAACCTTTACCCAGTGATTGTCTACTCCATATCCATTATTCAAAAAGTATCATTCATTTGGTATGGATTTTCCTTTTTCTCTTCTCCCTCCCCCATCTCTAATTAAACATAGACCACAGTATTAGGACTCGTGTGAGGACCTTTGCCCTGTGAATTCTTCGTTATCCGTTGTGCCTCAATTTCAAACATTTTAACCCTTTGTTGAAGTAACGTTCAAAAAAAAAATGTTGCTAAATAATTCTCAGCTCCATATCAATTATTCAAAAGTATCATTCGTGTGATGTGAGTTTCCTTACTTAAACCAACTTCCCAGTGCTAAGGCTCCTTTGCCCTGTGTGTACTTCCTTATCCTTTTTACTAACCTAATTCACTAAAATTGTCAGGCATTTTAACCATTTTGTTGAAGTAACATTCATGTTGTAATACCCTTCTCATTTGAGCCTTCAAAATCTTTTGTTATTCCTGTCTGGTAAAAGGAGGGGGAAAAAAAACACCTGTCCCCTCCCCCCCAGCCCTCCCCCATCACAGCACCCTCTTATGTCCTTTTTAGTTCTATGTCTTTTCTTTTTCCTGGATCCCTTTTTGGAGGTTTTGTGGCTTTAGAAAGACCTCTGTTTTACCCTCGTAATATATGTAAATTTTTGTTGGAAAACCCCAGGAATATTTTATCCCTTTATCTCTAAGGGAAAGTCTCTTGTGCAAAGGATCTTCGGGTTCTTCTTGTATGGTTTGAGAGGTCTTGAAAATTTTTTATATGTTCATAACTGGTGTCTTTTAAGGTTTCTTCCGCAATCGCCTTCAATAATCCCATCTTAGTTTGGAATGAATGAAAGCAAATTATTATGTCTCTTGGTAGATGCTCAGGGACCCCTTCCGGTCTCCGGACCCTGTGGTATCTCTCCATTATTTTGCCACAGCTTTCTTCCTTTACATTCAGTTGTTTAAACAGTCCTTCCATGTATTTGTTCAAATCAGTATTCAAAACTTCTTCTGATACGCCTCTCAGTCTAACATTATTTCTCCGTGATCTGTCCTCTATCTCTGCAAGTTTCCCCTCCAGAATTTCTACTTTCTTCCTCAATTCTTCTGAGTTTTCTTCTTGCTGAGCCAACTGGGCTGAGACCACATCCACTTGATCTTCCACTTTTTTAATTCGATTGCCCATAGTACTGATTTCATTTTCAATCTCCAAAGTATTTATGTACATGTCTTTTTTAATTTCTTCAGCATGTTTTGATAGGCATTTCATTATGAAGCCTTGAGTTATTTCAGTTGTTTCATTGGCTTCCATATTGTAATCCAAGTTTTTGGGGTCTGTTAAGATATCTTCCTCATTTACTAGTGGGCCTTTGCTTTCTCCTCTCGTTGTTTGTGGGGAGAAAAAGCTTGATAAACGTTTGTCTGCCTGTTTTTTCTCCCTTTTAGGGTTTTGTTTGGCCTCACTCTGCTTCTTTGTAGCCATTCTCTCTTTCAACAGTTTATACTATGGGGATCGATCGATGGGGACCATCAAACTCCGAGCGACGGAACCTGCGTGGTTACGTCATCTCTCCTCCCCCTCAGCCTCGGCCCCCAGTGTTGGCTGTCAAATCCTGGTATATTAAGTGGCTAAATCCTGGCATATTGAGTGGCTAAATCCTGGCATATTAAATGGCTAAATCCTGGAATATTGAATGGATAAATCCTGGCATATTAAATGGCTAAATCCTAGCATAGTGAATGGCTAAATCCTGGCATATTGACCAACTGCTCCTTACCATCCTCCATATTATGATGGCCATAAGCGCCGACACTTTAAGGAGTGACATGGAGACTCATTTCCCCCCCCCCTCTTTGAGTGAGATCGCACACTGTTAAGATCGCTCCACCCCCACTGTCACAGTGCATCCGGTGCTGTGAGGAAGAACAAAGTGCCATGCCTCCAGCACAACGTGGTCTGTGAGACCACTTTCAACAATGAGCACCTTTCCTTCTGGCTGAGCGTTTCTGTTAGTGTGTGATTGTGTGCTGGCTGCGTGTGATTGTGTGCTGGCTGAGTGTGTCTGTGAGTCAGTGTGTGCTGGCTGAGTGTATCTGTGAGTGTGTGCTGGCTGAGTGTGATTGTGTGCTGACTGAGTGTGTCTGTGAGTGAGTGTGTGCTGGCTATGAATGACTTTGTGATATGTGTTAGTGTTCACATTTAGGACACAGCAATAAGAATGTGAGTTAGTCAGCCACACACTTTTTATACCAAATGTTTATAGATATTTGTAGAATAATTATGAGACAAATAAAATTCTAGGAGCTGTAAATTCCTAGAAGCTGGGATTTAAGTCTGATCTTGAAATATGCTATTTATACAGTTCATTTTTTATTATCATTTGCATACATTTTATTTAATAATGCGTGTCAATGAGGGCCTTATGTTCGACTTTCACCTAAGGCCTCACAAAGTCTAGAGCCGCCTTTGATAGGGCTGTCAGTACAGGCTCCGCCCTCAGCTCAGGTGGCACCATCCCCTCTCCATAGGTCTCTATGGAGCCCTTTGGGGAAGTGTCAGCCCCTTCTGCTGCGTCCCCTGCATCCACCAATGCAAGGACGCCATCAGGCACAGAGACATGCCCCCCCTGCAAGTATAACGTGGAAGCACGTGTTACTCGAGACCGGGGATGCAGCCTACCACGTGACGGCACGATAATACGGCGGGATAAAGGAGTAGCAGGGGACCCTGGAGATGGTGAGTGCCCCAGGGCAGTGGGTGAGGGGGCCTAGGATCCTGACAAGCCCCCCCCCCCCCTTACATGCGACCTCCGGGAGTGTTCAGGAGCTGGACGGCTGGGGTGACGTCTATGAAATGCTCAGATTTTGGCAGGAGCATGTATGTGCAAAACAGGTTCACAGGAAAGTTCTTCAGGACCGTATCCTCGCCAGCAACAAGGTATTCCAGCCGCCCCATGTGGATACGGGAGTCCAAAACCCCTTCCACTTCATACTCTTCAGTACCATCAATTACTATTGGAGGGGGAGGATTGTGTTGGTTTCTTGCTCTAGTATCGGGGTACCATTTCTTTAGGAGAGAAACATGAAAGGTGGAGTAAACACGCCATGAAGAAGGGAGTTCCAGACGGACGGCAACAGGACCCACTAGAGTAACCGGAACGGGACCTACAAATTTGGGATTAAGCTTCTTAGCAGGACCAGGTATCTTGAGATTAGCAGAGGAGAGCCAAACTGTATCTCCTATTTGATAGATCTGGCTGGTCTGTGATGTCAATCTGCTTGCCTTTTGTAGCTATCTGGACCTTGGAGAGACTTTGTTTCAAGACTATGATATTCTGTTGTATGAGTTTTAGATGGTCTTCTACTGAGGTATTGTTTGAGTACTAGGAATGTTTAGATGGAACATAGGTTCATACCCATAATTGGCTCGGAAGGGAGACATCCCAATGGAACATTGTAATTTGTTATTGTAGCAGAACTCTGCCAAGGGAAGCATAGGGAACCAGTTGTTTTGAGTATGATTGATGTAAAGCACAAAGCATATTCCTGCTCCAGCAGGTGATGTTGAGGGTTGGATGAAACCTTTTCTTAGGCTTTCTTCAATGTACTCCTTGAGAACTTTTTGTTCCGGTTCGGAGAGTGGGAACATTCTTCAGAAGGGAATGGAAGCACCGGGTAGAAAATCGATTAGCAGTCATATGACCTGTGTGGTGGTAATTGTTCGGCTTCTTTTTTGTCGAAGACTTTATAGAAGGAGGCATACTGGGGCGGTATTTGTGGATTGTTGGAGTTGAGGGGACAGAATCCCTGGATAGATGCAAGTACACAAGGTTTTAGACTGAGAATTGTTGACAGTGAGGAGACGAGAAAGTGATCTTCCCTGTGGAGCAATGAATGATTGGTTCATGTTGACGAAGCCAAGGCAGTCCTAAGGTCAGGGAAAATATAGGGGATTGGATAAGGTTGAACCGAAGCATCTTGTGGTGTTTGGTGCCAAGGGTTAATGAAAGAGGTAAGGTTTTGGTGAGGATGGGTCTGGATTGGATGGGGTTTCCATTGACAAGGTGGACTGTCAATGGTTGCCTTTAGGTTCTTGTAGGTACTTGCAAAGATTAAGCCGGTGCTATGTCGATGAAGCTCTCACTGGCTCCAGAATCTATGATTATTCACCCACTGTAGTATAACAGAAAGAGATAAGTGGGGAGCCTCACCACCCAGAAGTACTTGAGAAGTAAGAGATAATCACGTACTACATGTGCCGAGTCACCACAGTATAGCAAGAGATTAGCTCCTCTCCTTTGATTCTTCTCCGCTTCTGTCAGGGGCCCTCGCGTTACCCCAAATTGCATGGGTTCTTCTGTGCACTATACAGGTGTAGGAGTGGTAGAGCGTTCTAGAACGGTGGGACGTAGATGGTAAGGAGTGAGAGAAATATGTTCTATCCTTCGCTCTCTTGATCTCCTTTCCATTTGAGTAACCCAAACGATTCCTGAGGCATATGTTCTAGGTTTGAGGACACACATGAGTTTTGATATACAGGACTCACCTGTCTGAACTCTGACAACATATGTTAATTATTGTGCAGGGTCACTTCTGCTTATCCAGTGGTGATTTTATTCAAGGTTTAGCCCTGCAACCATTAACTCTTATCTTGTTCCCCATGCTATTTGCAATTTACTTGCTACCACTGGGGGACATCATCAAACTATACTTCTCCTTTGCTCCAGATACTAAAAACCACACATACCTCTTGAACAGTTGCTTAGCACACCTCAAAGAGTGGATGAATGCTACTTGTCTAAAAGTGAACAGAATTACTTTTGGTGAGGGGACCCTGGCACCCAATTGAGCACCATGAGAACCCAATTGGCCTGGAATTTGGAGGTACATAATCTGGGAGTGATGATTGACTCTGGACTATCATTAAAACAGCAGATTTCTGCTGTAATAAAATCTGCCTTCTTTCATCTAAAAATCATAGCCAGGATACAACACCTAATCTCACCAGAAGATATGTGTCACAACCTGGGATAACAGACCAGGGAGGAGTCTCGTTGCAGGGCAGGGTGTGGGGTCTGTCTGCACCCCACGATGCATAACTGGGAAGGACTGGTAGCTGTGACCGGGACTGAGACAGGACAGGTAACAGACTGGAACTAAGGCAGGACTGGTAGCAGAGACTGGGACTGAGACAAGACTAGTAGCAGAGACTGGGACTGAGGCAGGACAGGTAACAGAGACTGGAACCGAGACAAGACTGGTAGCTGAGACTGGGACTGAGGCAGGACAGGTAACAGAGACTGGAACTGAGAAAGGACAGGTAGCTACTGCAACAGGTTTGGAAACAGAACAGTGTTATTCACCTGAATGGTATTATACCCTATGGTTGAGCCTCAGGTAAATGACCACCCAGGACTTGTTCACCGACTTCAACCGCACACTGAATCAGAGATACACAGGGAGTACTGGACGAGAAGGATAGTCAGCAGGCAGGGTCACCCACGAAACAGGAAAAAGGTACAACGTAGGAAATCAGAATGCAAGGTCACTAGACAGGCAAAATGGTCGAGGCAGGCAGAAAACAGCGGAGTCAAAATCAAGCAGGAGTCAGAACTGGGAAATCAATAATCAATATATAAATGCTAGAACTAGAAACAAGGCACTATCACAGGCTGCAACCAAAGCAATGCAAAGGCACTGATTGCCATAAGCTGCAAGTTTAAATAGGGAAGGGCTGAGGATAACGAGGCAGCTGACAACAGGAGTAGAATGGGAACACCACAATAGCGGCCACTAGAGGCTGAAGACAAAAACAGCCACAAACCCAGAACAACTGTGACACAGCCCCCCCTCCAAGGAGCGAACTCCGGGCGCTCCAAAATGCTGCTGAAAGGACCCCCAAAACAGGAAACAAAAAATACACACTAGTCAAAACATGGAAACTACACAGGAATCTGCTATCTCTTAGCACATAGCATTTGTTCATAAATTTGCAGGTCTTGCTGTCTTACAATAGCCCCATTAGAGGCAAAGGTACAATCTGGTGGCAGATCACCTGCAATACTATTATAGGGGTTAGAGGGACCAGAACCATGCACTGCACTAACAGATACTGCTGTGGACTCACTGTAAGTTGACTCACCCAGACATGCAGTCATATATTTCTCTAGACGTGCAATTGGTCCTTTTTTCTTTAACTTCCCCTTACCAGAAACCAGAACAGTGCCACAGAGAAGGGGTTCAGCAGAGGTACTGGAGACTCTTTTAGAAGCTGCATGGCTTTTAGCTGGAACTTTCTTATAATTAGCTGCTAGCAGGTTACTCTCAAGAGACTTTTGTTCACTAAGATAGTTCTCATATTGAGCAAGATTTTCTCTGCCTATGATTGTCCCATCAGAAGCCAAGACAAGACCTGGGGCACCTAGAGAATGCTTTGCAGTTTGTTGTTTTCTAGAGTCACTCTTTTGCCTTCTCTGAGTGATTGCGCCAATTTCTAGAGAGTGTCTTGTATTAACTGCTTTCTTTTTCTTAGCTTTAGGTTTGCTGAGAGTTGTGAGAATAGTAGTCCTGACAGCACAAACAGCCTTAGAAAAATCCTTCTCAGTGATGTTCTCCTCACTGAGGTCTGAGGCATAAAAATACATGTTTTCCCTATCAGAACACTGATCAGATGCAGTAGCCATTTCCAGATCGTTAGACAAGGCTTCAGATTCTGAAGGGTTCCCAGGAGTTTCAGATTTACCCTCCCCAGGTTTACTGAACTCAGAAAAAGACTGGCTTTTTTCACTTTTAGATTCAGCACTTGGATTGTATTCAGGTTCCCTGGCCTGGATTTTGGCTTTATCAGGTACAGGAGGCTTAGGTGGTTTTAAAGGACAATAGGATGTTCTATGCCCAGTTTCCCCACAATAAAAACACAAACTTCCCTCCAGTCTCCTCTGCATTTCCTCTTTAGTGAGGGGTTCTCTTTTAAAGCTTTTCTTTGGGGTTTTCTTATGCACAGTCACAGTCTTAGACTTCACAACTCTAGTACTGCGAGCATTACTCTCAAGCACAAGCTTTACAGATTTACACATCTCCAACATGCATTCAGCCAAGAATTCTAACACAGATGTTATCCCTGCGGGCTCCTTATTATGGCCTTTTTCATTCTGTCACAACCTGGGATAACAGACAAGGGAGGAGTCTCGTTGCAGGGCAGGGTGTGGGGTCTGTCTGCACCCCACGATGCATAACTGGGAAGGACTGGTAGTTGTGACCGGGACTGAGACAGCACACACAGGTAACAGACTGGAACTAAGGCAGGACTGGTAGCAGAGACTGGGACTGAGACAAGACTGGTAGCAGAGACTGGGACTGAGGCAGGACAGGTAACAGAGACTGGAACCGAGACAAGACTGGTAGCTGAGGCTGGGACTGAGGCAGGACAGGTAACAGAGACTGGAACTGAGACAGGACAGGTAGCTACAGCAACAGGTTTGGACACAGAACAGTGTTATTCACCTGAATGGTATTATACCCTATGGTTGACCCTCAGGTAAATGACCACCCAGGACTTGTACACTGACTGCAACCGCACACTGAAGCAGAGATACACAGGGAGTACTGGACGAGAAGGATAGTCAGCAGGCAGGGTCATCCACAAAACAGGAACAAGGTACAATGTAGGAAATCAGAAGGCAAGGTCACTAGACAAGCAAAATGGTCGAGGCAGGCAGAAAACAGCGGAGTCAAAATCAAGCAGGAGTCAGAACCGGGAAATCAATAATCAATATATAAATGCTAGAACTAGAAACAAGGCACTATCACAGGCTGCAACCAAAGCAATGCAAAGGCACTGATTGCCATAAGCTGCAGGTTTAAATAGGGAAGGGCTGAGGATAACGAGGCAGCTGACAACAGGAGTAGAATGGGAACACCACAATAGCGGCCACTAGAGGCTGACGACAAAAACAGCCACAAACCCAAAACAACCGTGACAATATGCCAATATTAATCCATGCATTTGTGTCCTCGCGTTTAGATTACTGTAATATGCTTTACTTGGGCCTCCCAGAAAAAGAGCTCCATCGTCCTACAGACAGTACAAAATGCAGCAGCCAGACTATTGACCAATCAACCTATCACATAACACCTGTTCTCCATTTCTTGCATTGTCGTCCAATTAAATGGCGAACATATTTTAAAATTGGCCAACAGACCTTCAAAGCCTTAAAGGACCATAGTACCTGAAATAGCTCCCGACACCATATATTACATCTCGCTAACTTCGGTCCTCCAATGAATAAATCCTATCAGTGCCCAGAATGAGGACAAACGCAGGTTCCCGCACATTCAGCCACGTTGCCCCCACATTCTAGAACTCTTTTACATTCTCAGTCAGAGAGGCACCACCCTATAGACACCCGTGACACCCGTGCTGCTGGCATTCCACTGCACCGCATCACGCTGCGCCGGAAAAAAAACAAAAAAAACCACCGCGAGCGGATGTGAGTTTACGGGAGGGAACACTGCACAAAGACGTCCGACCGGGGACATGGAGCAGCAGCAAGGCGATAAGTGATAGCGAAGGGGGGAGGAGGGTGGAAGAAAATGAGCACTGGAATGGAACTATATTCCTGGTATCTGACTGGCACAATATTACTGGCATCTGAATGGCACAATATTACTGGCATCTGAATGGCACAATATTCCTGGTATCTGACTGGCACAATATTCCTGGTATCTGACTGGCACAATATTACAGGCATCTGAATGGCACAATATTACTGGTATTTGACTTGCACAATATTACTGGGCTCTGAATGGCATAATATTACTGGGCTCTGAATGGCACAATATTACTGGTATCTGACTTGCACAATATTACTGGTATCTGAATGGCACAATATTCCTGGTATCTGAATGGCACAATATTACTGGGCTCTGAATGGCATAATATTACGATACCAGTCTGACTGGCACAATGTTACTGGGCTCTGAATGGCACAATATTACTGGGGTCTGAATGGCACAATATTACTGGGCTCTGACTGGCACAATATTACTGGGCTCTGAATGGCATAAGATTACTGGTATCTGACTGGCACAAAATTCCTGGCATCTGAATGGCACAATATTACTGTATCTGAATGGCACAATATTACTGGGCTCTGACTGGCACAATATTACTGTATCTGAATGGTCAATATTACTAGTATCTGACTGGCACAATATTACTAGGCTCTAAATGGCACAATATTACTGGGCTCTGACTGGCACATTATTCCTGTATCTGAATGGCACAATATTACTGTATCTGAATGGCACAATATTACTGGGTTCTGACTGGCACAACATTACTGGGCTCTGAATGGCATAAGATTACTGGTATCTGACTGGCACAAAATTCCTGGCATCTGAATGGCACAATATTCCTGGTATCTGAATGGCACAATATCACTGTATCTGAATGGCACAACATTACTGGGCTCTGACTGGCACAATATTACTGTATCTGAATGGCACAATATTACTAGGCTCTGAATGGCACAATATTCCTGTATCTGAATGGCATAATATTAATGGTATCTGAATGGCACAATTTTCCTGGTATCTGACTGGCACAATATTACTGGGCTGTGAATGGCACAATATTACTGGGCTCTGAATGGCACAATATTACTGGGCTCTGACTGGCACAATATTACTGTATCTGAATGGTCAATATTACTAGTATCTGACTGGCACAATATTACTAGGCTCTAAATGGCACAATATTACTGGGCTCTGACTGGCACAATATTCCTGTATCTGAATGGCATAATATTACTGGTATCTGACTGGCACAATATTACTGGTATCTGAATGGCCCAATAGTCCTGGTATCTGAATGGCACAATATTACTGGGCTCTGAATGGCACAATATTACTGGGCTCTGACTGGCACAATATTACTGGGCTCTGAATGGCACAATATTACTGGCATCTGACTGGCACAATATTCCTGGCATCTGAAAGGCACAATATTCCTGGTATCTGAATGGCACAATATTACTGTATCTGAATGGCACAATATTACTGGGTTCTGACTGGCACAACATTACTGGGCTCTGAATGGCACATTACTGGGCTCTGAATGGCACAATATTCCTGGTATCTGACTGGCACAATATTACTGTATCTGAATGGCACAATATTACTGGGCTCTAAATGGGATAAGATTACTGGTATCTGACTGGCACAAAATTCCTGGCATCTGAATGGCACAATATTCCTGGTATCTGAATGGCACAATATTACTGTATCTGAATGGCACAATATTACTGGTATCTGATTGGCATAATATTACTGGTATCTGAGTGGCAAAATATTACTGTATCTGAATGGCACAATATTACTGGGCTCTGACTGGCACAATATTAATGGGCTCTGACTTGCACAATATTACTGTATCTGAATGGCACAATATTACTGGTATCTGACTGGCATAATATTACTGGTATCTGACTGGCACAATATTACTGTATCTGAATGGCACAATATTAATGGGCTCTGACTGGCACAATATTACTGGTATCTGAATGGCACAATATTGCTGGGCTCTGAATGGCACAAGATTACTGGGCTCTGAATGGCACAATATTACTGGGCTCTGAATGGCACAAGATTACTGGGCTCTGAATGGCACAATATTACTGGGTTCTGAATGGCACAATGTTACTGGGCTCTGAATGGCACAATAATACTGGTATCTGAATGGCAAAATATTCCTGGTATCTGACTGGCACAATATTACTGTGTCTGAATGGCACAATATTACTGGGCTCTGAATGGCACAATATTCCTGGTATCTGACTTGCACAATATTACTGTATCTGAATGGCACAATATTACTGGGATCTGAATGGCACAACATTACTGGGCTCTGAATGGCACATTACTGGGCTCTGAATGGCACAATATTCCTGGTATCTGACTGGCACAATATTACTGTATCTGAATGGCACAATATTACTGGGCTCTAAATGGGATAAGATTACTGGTATCTGACTGGCACAAAATTCCTGGCATCTGAATGGCACAATATTCCTGGTATCTGAATGGCACAATATTACTGTATCTGAATGGCACAATATTACTGGTATCTGATTGGCATAATATTACTGGTAGCTGAGTGGCAAAATATTACTGTATCTGAATGGCACAATATTACTGGGCTCTGACTGGCACAATATTAATGGGCTCTGACTTGCACAATATTACTGTATCTGAATGGCACAATATTACTGGTATCTGACTGGCATAATATTACTGGTATCTGACTGGCACAATATTACTGTATCTGAATGGCACAATATTAATGGGCTCTGACTGGCACAATATTACTGGTATCTGAATGGCACAATATTGCTGGGCTCTGAATGGCACAAGATTACTGGGCTCTGAATGGCACAATATTACTGGGCTCTGAATGGCACAAGATTACTGGGCTCTGGATGGCACAATATTACTGGGTTCTGAATGGCACAATGTTACTGGGCTCTGAATGGCACAATAATACTGGTATCTGAATGGCAAAATATTACTGGTATCTGACTGGCACAATATTACTGTGTCTGAATGGCACAATATTACTGGGCTCTGAATGGCACAATATTCCTGGTATCTGACTTGCACAATATTACTGTATCTGAATGGCACAATATTACTGGGATCTGAATGGCACAATATTCCTGGTATCTGACTGGCACAATATTACTGTATCTGAATGGCACAATATTACTGGTATCTGACTGGCATAATATTACTGGTATCTGACTGGCACAATATTCCTGGTATCTGAATGGCACAATATTCCTGGTATCTGAATGGCACAATATTACTGGGCTCTGAATGGCACAATTACTGGTATCTGACTGGCAAAATATTACTGGGCTCTGAATGGCACAATATTACTGCTCTCTGAATGGCACAATTTTACTGGTATCTGAATGACACAATATTACTGGTATCTGAAAGGCACAATATTACTGGGCTCTGAATGGCACAATATTACTGGGCTCTGAATGGCACAATATTCCTGGTATCTGACTGGCACAAAATCCCTGGCATCTGAATGGCACAATATTTGTGGTATCTGAATGGCAAAATATTACTGTATCTGAATGGCACAATATTACTGGGCTCTGACTGGCACAATATTACTGTATCTGAATGGCACATTATTACTAGGCTCTGAATGGCACAATTACTGGTATCTGAATGGCACAATATTACTGGTATCTGAATGGCACAATATTACTGGGCTCTGAATGGCACAATATTACTGGGCTCTGAGTGGCAAAATATTCCTGGTATCTGACTGGCACAAAATCCCTGGCATCTGAATGTCACAATATTCGTGTTATCTGAATGGCAAAATATTACTGTATCTGAATGGCACAATATTACTGGTATCTGACTGGCACAATATTACTGTATCTGAATGGCACAATATTACTGGTATCTGACTGGCATAATATTACTGGTATCTGACTGGCACAATATTACTGTATCTGAATGGCACAATATTACTGGGCTCTGAATGGCACAATATTCCTGGTATCTGACTAGCACAATATTACTGTATCTGAATGGCACAATATTACTGTATCTGAATGGTACAATATTACTGGGCTCTGAATGGCACAATATTCCTGGTATCTGACTGGCACAATATTACTGTATCTGAATGGCACAATATTACTGGTATCTGACTGGCATAATATTATTGGTATCTGAATGGCACAATATTACTGGTATCTGACTGGTATAATATTATTGGTATCTGACTGGCACAATATTACTGGGCTCTGAATGGCACAATATTCCTGGTATCTGAATGGCACAATATTACTGGGCTCTGAATGGCACAAGATTACTGGGATCTGAATGGCACAATATTACTGGGTTCTGAATGGCACAATTTTACTGGGCTCTGAATGGCACAATATTAATGGGCTCTGAATGGCACAATATTACTGGGCTCTGAATGGCACAAGATTACTGGGCTCTGATTGGCACAATATACCTGGGTTCTGAATGGCACAATATTACTGGGCTCTGAATGGCACAATATTACTGGTATCTGAATGGCAAAAGATTCCTGGTATCTGACTGGCACAATATTACTGTATTTGAATGGCACAATATTACTGGGCTCTGAATGTCACAATATTCCTGGTATCTGACTGGCACAATATTACTGTATCTAAATGGCACAGTATTACTGGGCTCTGACTGGCACAATATTAATGGGCTCTGAATGGCACAATATTACTGGTATCTGAATGGCAAAAGATTCCTGGTATCTGACTGGCACAATATTACTGTATCTGAATGGCACAATATTACTGTATCTGAATGGCACAATATTACTGGACTCTGAATGGCACAATATTCCTGGTACATGACTGGCACAATATTACTGTATCTGAATGGCACAATATTACTGGTATCTGACTGGAACAATATTACTGTATCTGAATGGCACAATATTACTGGGCTCTGAATGTCACAATATTCCTGGTATCTGACTGGCACAATATTACTGTATCTAAATGGCACAATATTACTGGGCTCTGACTGGCACAATATTAATGGGCACTGAATTGCACAATATTACTGGTATCTGAATAGCACAATATTACTGGGCTCTGAATGGCACAAGATTACTGGGCTCTGAATGGCACAATATTCCTGGGTTCTGAATGGCACGATATTACTGGGCTCTGAATGGCACAATATTACTGGGCTCTGAATAACACAATAGTACTGGTATCTGAATGGCAAAAGATTCCTGGTATCTGACTGGCACAATATTACTGTATCTGAATGGCACAATATTACTGTATCAGAATGGCACAATATTACTGGGCTCTGAATGGCACAATATTCCTGGTATCTGACTGGCACAATATTACTGTATCTGAATGGCACAATATTATTGGGCTCTGAATGGCACAATATTCCTGGTATCTGACTGGCACAATATTACTGTATCTGAAATGGCACAATATTACTGGGCTCTGAATGGCACAATATTCCTGGTATCTGACTGGCACAATATTACTGTATCTGAATGGCACAATATTACTGGTATCTGACTGGCATACTATTATTGGTATCTTACTGGCACAATATTACTGTATCTGAATGGCACAATATTACTGGGCTCTGACTGGCACAATATTACTGTATCTGAATGGCACAATATTACTGGGCTCTGACTGGCACAATATTAATGGGCTCTGACTGGCACAATATTAATGGGCTCTGAATGGCACAATATTACTGGTAACTGAATGGCACAATATTACTGGGCTCTGAATGGCACAAGATTACTGGACTCTGAATGGCACAATATTAATGGGCTCTGAATGGCACAATATTACTGGTATCTGAATGGCACAATATTACTGGGCTCTTAATGGCACAATATTACTGGGCTCTGAATGGCACAATATTACTGGGTTCTGAATGGCACAATCTTACTGGGCTCTGAATGGCACAATATTACTGGTATCTGAATGGCAAAATATTCCTGGTATCTGACTGGCACAATATTACTGTATCTGAATGGCACAATAATCCTGGTATCTGACTGACACAATATTACTGTATCTGAATGGCACAATATTACTGGGCTCTGAATGGCACAATATTACTGGGCTCTGAATGGCACAATATTCCTAGTATCTGACTGGCACAATATTACTGTATCTGAATGGCACAATATTACTGGTATCTGACTGGCATAATATTACTGGTATCTGACTGGCACAATATTCCAGGTATCTGACTGGCACAATATTCCTGGTATCTGAATGGCACAATATTCCTGGGCTCTGAATGGCACAAGATTACTGGGCTCTGAATGGCACAATATTACTGGGCTCTGAATGGCACAAGATTACTGGGCTCTGAATGGCACAATATTTCTGGGTTCTGAATGGCACAATGTTACTGGGCTCTGAATGGCACAATAATACTGGTATCTGACTGGCATAATATTATTGGTATCTGAATGGCACAATATTACTGGTATCTGACTGGCATAATATTATTGGTATCTGACTGGCACAATTTTAATGGGCTCTGAATGGCACAATATTCCTCGTATCTGAATGGCACATTATTACTGGGCTCTGAATGGCACAAGATTACTGGGCTCTGAATGGCACAAGATTACTGGGCTCTGAATGGCACAAGATTCCTGGTATCTGACTGGCACAATATTACTGTATCTGAATGGCACAATATTACTGGTATCTGACTGGCATAATATTACTGGTATCTGACGGGCAAAATATTACTGTATCTGAATGGCACAATATTACTGGGCTCTGATTGGCACAATATTAATGGGCTCTGACTTGCACAATATTACTGTATCTGAATGGCACAATATTACTGGTATCTGACTGGCATAATATTACTGGTATCTGACTGGCACAATATTACTGTATCTGAATGGCACAATATTACTGGGCTCTGACTGGCACAATATTAATGGGCTCTGACTGGCACAATATTACTGGTATCTGAATGGCACAATATTGCTGGGCTCTGAATGGCACAAGATTACTGGGCTCTGAATGGCACAATATTACTGGGCTCTGAATGGCACAAGATTACTGGGCTCTGAATGGCACAATATTACTGGGTTCTGAATGGCACAATGTTACTGGGCTCTGAATGGCAAAATAATACTGGTCTCTGAATGGCAAAATATTCCTGGTATCTGACTGGCACAATATTACTGTGTCTGAATGGCACAATATTACTGGGCTCTGAATGGCACAATATTCTTGGTATCTGACTGGCACAATATTACTGTATCTGAATGGCACAATATTACTGGGCTCTGAATGGCACAATATTCCTGGTATCTGACTGGCACAATATTACTGTATCCGAATGGCACAATATTACTGGTATCTGACTGGCATAATATTACTGGTATCTGACTGGCACAATATTCCTGGTATCTGAATGGCACAATATTCCTGGTATCTGAATGGCACAATATTACTGGGCTCTGAATGGCACAATTACTGGTATCTGACTGGCACAATATTACTGGGCTCTGAATGGCACAATATTACTGCTCTCTGAATGGCACAATTTTACTGGTATCTGAATGACACAATATTACTGGTATCTGAAAGGCACAATATTACTGGGCTCTGAATAGCACAATATTACTGGGCTCTGAATGGCAAAATATTCCTGGTATCTGACTGGCACAAAATCCCTGGCATCTGAATGTCACAATATTCGTGGTATCTGAATGGCAAAATATTACTGTATCTGAATGGCACAATATTACTGGGCTCTGACTGGCACAATATTACTGTATCTGAATGGCACATTATTACTAGGCTCTGAATGGCACAATATTCCTGTATCTGAATTGCATAATTTAACTGGTATCTGACTGGCACAATATTCCTGGTATCTGAATGGCACAATATTACTGTATCTGAATGGCACAATATTACTGGGCTCTGACTGGCACAATATTAATGAGCTCTGAATGGCACAATATTAATGGTATCTGAATGGCACAATATTACTGGGCTCTGAAAGGCACAAGATTATTGGGCTCTGAATGGCACAATATTACTGGGCTCTGAATGGCACAAGATTACTGGGCTCTGAATGGCACAAGATTCCTGGTATCTGACTGGCACAATATTACTGTATCTGAATGGCACAATATTACTGGTATCTGACTGGCATAATATTACTGGTATCTGAGTGGCAAAATATTACTGTATCTGAATGGCACAATATTACTGGGTTCTGACTGGCACAATATTAATGGGCTCTGACTTGCACAATATTACTATATCTGAATGGCACAATATTACTGGTATCTGACTGGCACAATATTACTGTATCTGAATGGCACAATATTACTGGGCTCTGACTGGCACAATATTAATGGGCTCTGACTGGCACAATATTACTGGTATCTGAATGGCACAATATTGCTGGGCTCTGAATGGCACAGGATTACTGGGCTCTGAATGGCACAATATTACTGGGCTCTGAATGGCACAAGATTACTGGGCTCTGAATGGCACAATATTACTGGGTTCTGAATGGCACAATGTTACTGGGCTCTGAATGGCACAATAATACTGGTATCTGAATGGCAAAATATTCCTGGTATCTGACTGGCACAATATTACTGTGTCTGAATGGCACAATATTACTGGGCTCTGAATGGCACAATATTCCTGGTATCTGACTTGCACAATATTACTGTATCTGAATGGCACAATATTACTGGGCTCTGAATGGCACAATATTCCTGGTATCTGACTGGCACAATATTACTGTATCTGAATGGCACAATATTACTGGTATCTGACTGGCATAATATTACTGGTATCAGACTGGCACAATATTCTTGGTATCTGAATGGCACAATATTCCTGGTATCTGAATGGCACAATATTACTGGGCTCTGAATGGCACAATTACTGGTATCTGACTGGCACAATATTACTGGGCTCTGAATGGCACAATTTTACTGGTATCTAAATGACACAATATTACTGGTATCTGAAAGGCACAATATTACTGGGCTCTGAATGGCACAATATTACTGGGCTCTGAATGGCAAAATATTCCTGGTATCTGACTGGCACAAAATCCCTGGCATCTGAATGTCACAATATTCGTGGTATCTGAATGGCAAAATATTACTGTATCTGAATGGCACAATATTACTGGGCTCTGACTGGCACAATATTACTGTATCTGAATGGCACATTATTACTAGGCTCTGAATGGCACAATATTCCTGTATCTGAATTGCATAATTTAACTGGTATCTGACTGGCACAATATTACTGGTATCTGAATGGCCCAATATTCCTGGTATCTGAATGGCACAATATTACTGTATCTGAATGGCACAATATTACTGGGCTCTGACTGGCACAATATTAATGAGCTCTGAATGGCACAATATTACTGGTATCTGAATGGCACAATATTACTGGGCTCTGAATGGCACAAGATTACTGGGCTCTGAATGGCACAATATTACTGGGCTCTGAATGGCACAATATTACTGGGCTCTGAATGGCACAAGATTACTGGGCTCTGAATGGCACAAGATTCCTGGTATCTGACTGGCACAATATTACTGTATCTGAATGGCACAATATTACTGGTATCTGACTGGCATAATATTACTGGTATCTGAGTGGCAAAATATTACTGTATCTGAATGGCACAATATTACTGGGTTCTGACTGGCACAATATTAATGGGCTCTGACTTGCACAATATTACTGTATCTGAATGGCACAGGATTACTGGGCTCTGAATGGCACAATATTACTGGGCTCTGAATGGCACAAGATTACTGGGCTCTGAATGGCACAATATTACTGGGTTCTGAATGGCACAATATTACTGGGCTCTGAATGGCACAATATTACTGGTATCTGAATGGCAAAATATTCCTGTATCTAAATGGCACAATATTACTGGGCTCTGAATGGCACAATATTCCTGGTATCTGACTGGCACAATATTACTGTATCTGAATGGCACAATATTACTGGGCTCTGAATGGCACAATATTACTGGGCTCTGAATGGCACAATATTCCTGGTATCTGACTGGCACAATATTACTGTATCTGAATGGCACACTATTACTGGTATCTGACTGGCATAATATTCCTGGTATCTGACTGGCACAATATTCCTGGTATCTGAATGGCACAATATTACTGGGCTCTGAATGGCACAATTACTGGTATCTGACTGGCACAATATTACTGGGCTCTGAATGGCACAATATTACTGGTATCTGAATGGCACAATATTACTGGGCTCTGAATGGCACAAGATTACTGGGCTCTGAATGGCACAAGATTACTGGGCTCTGAATGGCACAATATACCTGGGTTCTGAATGGCACAATATTACTGTATCTGAATGGCACAATATTACTGGTATCTGGCTGGCATAATATTACTGGTATCTGACTGGCACAATATTCCTGGTATCTGAATGGCACAATATTCCTGGTATCTGACTGGCACAATATTACTGGGCTCTGAATGGCACAATATTACTGCGCTCTGAATGGAACAATATTACTGCTCTCTGAATGGCACAATCTTACTGGTATCTGAATGACACAATATTAATGGTATCTGAATGGCACAATATTACTGGGCTCTGAATGGCACAAGATTACTGGGCTCTGATTGGCACAATATACCTGGGTTCTGAATGGCACAATATTACTGGGCTCTGAATGGCACAATATTACTGGTATCTGAATGGCAAAAGATTCCTGGTATCTGACTGGCACAATATTACTGTATTTGAATGGCACAATATTACTGGGCTCTGAATGTCACAATATTCCTGGTATCTGACTGGAACAATATTACTGTATCTAAATGGCACAGTATTACTGGGCTCTGACTGGCACAATATTAATGGGCTCTGAATGGCACAATATTACTGGTATCTGAATGGCAAAAGATTCCTGGTATCTGACTGGCACAATATTACTGTATCTGAATGGCACAATATTACTGTATCTGAATGGCACAATATTACTGGGCTCTGAATGGCACAATATTCCTGGTACATGACTGGCACAATATTACTGTATCTGAATGGCACAATATTACTGGTATCTGACTGGCACAATATTACTGTATCTGAATGGCACAATATTACTGGGCTCTGAATGTCACAATATTCCTGGTATCTGACTGGCACAATATTACTGTATCTGAATGGCACAATATTACTGGTATCTGACTGGCATAATATTACTGGTATCTGACTGGCACAATATTACTGTATCTGAATGGCACAATATTCCTGGTATCTGACTGGCACAATATTACTGTATCTAAATGGCACAATATTACTGGGCTCTGACTGGCACAATATTAATGGGCTCTGAATGGCACAATATTACTGGTATCTGAATGGCACAATATTACTGGGCTCTGAATGGCACAAGATTACTGGGCTCTGAATGGCACAATATTCCTGGGTTCTGAATGGCACGATATTACTGGGCTCTGAATGGAACAATATTACTGGGCTCTGAATAACACAATAGTACTGGTATCTGAATGGAAAAAGATTCCTGGTATCTGACTGGCACAATATTACTGTATCTGAATGGCACAATATTACTGTATCAGAATGGCACAATATTACTGGGCTCTGAATGGCACAATATTCCTGGTATCTGACTGGCACAATATTACTGTATCTGAATGGCACAATATTATTGGGCTCTGAATGGCACAATATTCCTGGTATCTGACTGGCACAATATTACTGTATCTGAATGGCACAATATTACTGGGCTCTGAATGGCACAATATTCCTGGTATCTGACTCGCACAATATTACTGTATCTGAATGGCACAATATTACTGGTATCTGACTGGCATAATATTACTGGTATCTGACTGGCACAATATTACTGTATCTGAATGGCACAATATTACTGGTATCTGACTGGCATACTATTATTGGTATCTTACTGGCACAATATTACTGTATCTGAATGGCACAATATTACTGGGCTCTGACTGGCACAATATTAATGGGCTCTGACTGGCACAATATTACTGGTATCTGAATGGCACAATATTACTGGGCTCTGAATGGCACAAGATTACTGGGCTCTGAATGGCACAATATTAATGAGCTCTGAATGGCACAATATTAATGGGCTCTGAATGGCACAATATTACTGGTATCTGAATGGCACAATATTACTGGGCTCTGAATGGCACAATATTCCTGGTATCTGACTAGCACAATATTACTGTATCTGAATGGCACAATATTACTGTATCTGAATGGTACAATATTACTGGGCTCTGAATGGCACAATATTCCTGGTATCTGACTGGCACAATATTACTGTATCTGAATGGCACAATATTCCTGGTATCTGACTGGCATAATATTATTGGTATCTGAATGGCACAATATTACTGGTATCTGACTGGCATATTATTATTGGTATCTGACTGGCACAATATTAATGGGCTCTGAATGGCACAATATTCCTGGTATCTGAATGGCACAATATTCTTGGTATCTGACTGGCACAATATTACTGTATCTGAATGGCACAATATTACTGGGCTCTGAATGGCACAATATTACTGGGCTCTGAATGGCACAATATTCTTGGTATCTGACTGGCACAATATTACTGGTATCTGACTGGGATAATATTACTGGTATCTGAATGGCAAAAGATTCCTGGTGTCTGACTGGCACAATATTCCTGGTATCTGAATGGCACAATATTACTGGGCTCTGAATGGCACAATTACTGGTATCTGACTGGCACAATATTACTGGGCTCTGAATGGCACAATATTACTGGTACCTGAATGGCACAATATTACTGGGCTCTGAATGGCACAAGATTACTGGGCTCTGAATGGCACAATATACCTGGGTTCTGAATGGCACAATATTACTGGGCTCTGAATGGCACAATATTACTGGTATCTGAATGGCAAAAGATTCCTGGTATCTGACTGGCACAATATTACTGTATCTGAATGGCACAATATTACTGGGCTCTGAATGGCACAATATTCCTGGTATCTGACTGGCACAATATTCCTGGTATCTGACTTGCACAATATTACTGTATCTGAATGGCACAATATTACTGGGCTCTGAATGGCACAATATTCCTGGTATCTGACTGGCACAATATTACTGTATCTGAATGGCACAATATTACTGGTATCTGACTTGCATACTATTACTGGTATCTAACTGGCATACTATTACTGGTATCTGACTGGCACAATATTACTGTATCTGAATGGCACAATATTACTGGGCTCTGACTGGCACAATATTAATGGGCTCTGACTGGCACAATATTAATGGGCTCTGAATGGCACAATATTACTGGTATCTGAATGGCACAATATTACTGGGCTCTGAATGGCACAAGATTACTGGGATCTGAATGGCACAATATTAATGGGCTCTGAATGGCACAATATTAATGGGCTCTGAATGGCACAATATTACTGGTATCTGAATGGCACAATATTACTGGGCTCTTAATGGCACAAGATTACTGGGCTCTGGATAGCACAATATTACTGGGTTCTGAATGGCACAATATTACTGGGCTCTGAATGGCACAATATTACTGGGCTCTGAATGGCACAATATTCCTGGTATCTGACTGGCACAATATTCCTGGTATCTGACTTGCACAATATTACTGTATCTGAATGGCACAATATTACTGGGCTCTGAATGGCACAATATTCCTGGTATCTGACTGGCACAATATTACTGTATCTGAATGGCACAATATTACTGGTATCTGACTGGCATACTATTACTGGTATCTGACTGGCATACTATTACTGGTATCTGACTGGCACAATATTACTGTATCTGAATGGCACAATATTACTGGGCTCTGACTGGCACAATATTAATGGGCTCTAACTGGCACAATATTAATGGGCTCTGAATGGCACAATATTACTGGTATCTGAATGGCACAATATTACTGGGCTCTGAATGGCACAAGATTACTGGGATCTGAATGGCACAATATTAATGGGCTCTGAATGGCACAATATTAATAGGCTCTGAATGGCACAATATTACTGGTATCTGAATGGCACAATATTACTGGGCTCTTAATGGCACAAGATTACTGGGCTCTGGATAGCACAATATTACTGGGTTCTGAATGGCACAATATTACTGGGCTCTGAATGGCACAATATTACTGGTATCTGAATGGCAAAATATTCCTGTATCTGAATGGCAAAATATTCCTGGGCTCTGAATGGCACAATATTACTGTATCTGAATGGCAAAATATTCCTGGTATCTGAATGGCACAATATTACTGTATCTGAATGGCACAATATTACTGGTATCTGACTGGCACAATATTCCTGGTATCTGACTGGCAAAATATTCCTGGTATCTGAATGGCACAATATTACTGGGCTCTGAATGGCACAATATTACTTGTATCTGACTGGCATAATATTACGGCTATCTGACTGGCACAATATTCCTGGTATCTGACTGGCACAATATTCCTGGTATCTGAATGGCACAATATTAATGGGCTCTGAATGGCGCAATTACTGGTATCTGACTAGCACAATATTACTGGGCTCTGAATGGCACAATATTACTGGTTTCTGAATGGCACAATATTACTGGGCTCTGAATGGCACAAGATTACTGGGCTCTGAATGGCACAATATACCTGGGTTCTGAATGGCACAATATTACTGGGCTCTGAATGGCACAATATTACTGGTATCTGAATGGCAAAAGATTCCTGGTATCTGAATGGCAAAAGATTCCTGGTATCTGACTGGCACAATATTACTGTATCTGAATGACACAATATTACTGGGCTCTGAATGGCACAATATTCCTGGTATCTGACTGGCACAATATTCCTGGTATCTGACTGGCATAATATTACTGGTATCTGACTGGCACAATATTACTGTATCTGAATGGTACAATATTACTGGGCTCTGACTGGCACAATATTAATGGGCTCTGACTGGCACAATATTAATGGGCTCGGACTTGCACAATATTACTGTATCTGAATGGCACAATATTACTGGTATCTGACTGGCATACTATTACTGGTATCTGACTGGCACAATATTACTGTATCTGAATGGCACAATATTACTGGGCTCTGACTGGCACAATATTAATGGGCTCTGACTGGCACAATATTAATGGGCTCTGACTGGCACAATATTAATGGGCTCTGAATGGCACAATATTACTGGTATCTGAATGGCACAATATTACTGGGCTCTGAATGGCACAAGATTACTGGGCTCTGAATGGCGCAATATTAATGGGCTCTGAATGGCACAATATTAATGGGCTCTGAATGGCACAATATTACTGGGCTCTGAATGGCACAATATTACTGGGTTCTGAATGGCACAATATTACTGGGCTCTGAATGGCACAATATTACTGGTATCTGAATGGCAAAATATTCCTGTATCTAAATGGCACAATATTACTGGGCTCTGAATGGCACAATATTCCTGGTATCTGACTGGCACAATATTACTGTATCTGAATGGCTCAATATTACTGGGCTCTGAATGGCACAATATTACTGGGCTCTGAATGGCACAATATTCCTGGTATCTGACTGGCACAATATTACTGTATCTGAATGGCACAATATTACTGGTATCTGACTGGCATAATATTCCTGGTATCTGACTGGCACAATATTCCTGGTATCTGAATGGCACAATATTACTGGGCTCTGAATGGCACAATTACTGGTATCTGACTGGCACAATATTACTGGGCTCTGAATGGCACAATATTACTGGTATCTGAATGGCACAATATTACTGGGCTCTGAATGGCACAAGATTACTGGGCTCTGAATGGCACAAGATTACTGGGCTCTGAATGGCACAATATACCTGGGTTCTGAATGGCACAATATTACTGGGCTCTGAATGGCACAATATTCCTGGTATCTGACTGGCACAATATTCCTGGTATCTGACTTGCACAATATTACTGTATCTGAATGGCAGAATATTACTGGGCTCTGAATGGCACAATATTACTGGTATCTGACTGGCATAATATTACTGGTATCTGACTGGCACAATATTACTGTATCTGAATGGCACAATATTACTGGGCTCTGACTGGCACAATATTAATGGGCTCTGACTGGCACAATATTACTGGTATCTGAATGGCACAATATTACTGGGCTCTGAATGGCACAAGATTACTGGGCTCTGAATGGCACAATATTACTGGGCTCTGAATGGCACAAGATTACTGGGCTCTGAATGGCACAATATTACTGGGTTCTGATTGGCACAATGTTACTGGGCTCTGAATGGCACAATAATACTGGTATCTGAATGGCAAAATATTCCTGGTATCTGACTGGCACAATATTACTGTATCTGAATGGCACAATATTACTGGGCTCTGAATGGCACTATATTCCTGGTATCTGACTGGCACAATATTACTGTATCTGAATGGCACAATATTACTGGGCTCTGAATGGCACAATATTCCTGGTATCTGACTGGCACAATATTACTGTATCTGAATGGCACAATATTACTGGTATCTGACTGGCATAATATTACTGGTATCTGACTGGCACAATATTCCTGGTATCTGAATGGCACAATATTCCTGGTATCTGACTGGCACAATATTACTGGGCTCTGAATGGCACAATATTACTGCGCTCTGAATGGAACAATATTACTGCTCTCTGAATGGCACAATCTTACTGGTATCTGAATGACACAATATTAATGGTATCTGAATGGCACAATATTACTGGGCTCTGAATGGCACAATATTACTGGGCTCTGAATGGCACAATATTCCTGGTATTTGACTGGCACAAAATCCCTGGCATCTGAATCGCACAATATTCCTGGTATCTGAATGGCACAATATTACTGTATCTGAATGGCACAATATTACTGGGCTCTGACTGGCACAATATTAATGAGCTCTGAATGGCACAATATTACTGGTATCTGAATGGCACAATATTACTGGGCTCTTAATGGCACAAGATTACTGGGCTCTGAATGGCACAATATTCCTGTGCTCTGAATGGCACAATATTACTGGGCTCTGAATGGCACAATATTCCTGGTACATGACTGGCACAATATTACTGTATCTGAATGGCACAATATTACTGGTATCTGAATGGCAAAAGATTCCTGGTATCTGAATGGCAAAAGATTCCTGGTATCTGACTGGCACAATATTACTGTATCTGAATGACACAATATTACTGGGCTCTGAATGGCACAATATTCCTGGTATCTGACTGGCACAATATTCCTGGTATCTGACTGGCATAATATTACTGGTATCTGACTGGCACAATATTACTGTATCTGAATGGCACAATATTACTGGGCTCTGACTGGCACAATATGAATGGGCTCTGACTGGCACAATATTAATGGGCTCGGACTTGCACAATATTACTGTATCTGAAAGGCACAATATTACTGGTATCTGACTGGCATACTATTACTGGTATCTGACTGGCACAATATTACTGTATCTGAATGGCACAATATTACTGGTATCTGAATGGCACAATATTAATGGGCTCTGACTGGCACAATATTACTGGTATCTGACTGGCATAATGTTATTGGTATCTGAATGGCACAATATTACTGGTATCTGACTGGCATAATATTATTCGTATCTGACTGGCACAATATTAATGGGCTCTGAATGGCACAATATTCCTGGTATCTGAATGGCACAATATAACTGGGATCTGAATGGCACAATATTACTGCTCTCTGAATAGCACAATTTTACTGGTATCTGAATGACACAATATTACTGGTATCTGAATGGCAAAATATTCCTGTATCTAAATGGCACAATATTACTGGGCTCTGAATGGCACAATATTCCTGGTATCTGACTGGCACAATATTACTGTATCTGAATGGCACAATATTACTGGGCTCTGAATGGCACAATATTACTGGGCTCTGAATGGCACAATATTCCTGGTATCTGAATGGCACACTATTACTGGTATCTGACTGGCATAATATTCCTGGTATCTGACTGGCACAATATTCCTGGTATCAGAATGGCACAATATTACTGGGCTCTGAATGGCGCAATATTAATGGGCTCTGAATGGCACAATATTAATGGGCTCTGAATGGCACAATATTACTGGTATCTGAATGGCACAATATTACTGGGCTCTGAATGGCACAATATTACTGGGTTCTGAATGGCACAATATTACTGGGCTCTGAATGGCACAATATTACTGGTATCTGAATGGCAAAATATTCCTGTATCTAAATGGCACAATATTACTGGGCTCTGAATGGCACAATATTCCTGGTATCTGACTGGCACAATATTACTGTATCTGAATGGCACAATATTACTGGGCTCTGAATGGCACAATATTACTGGGCTCTGAATGGCACAATATTCCTGGTATCTGAATGGCACACTATTACTGGTATCTGACTGGCATAATATTCCTGGTATCTGACTGGCACAATATTCCTGGTATCAGAATGGCACAATATTACTGGGCTCTGAATGGCACAATTACTGGTATCTGACTGGCACAATATTACTGGGCTCTGAATGGCACAATATTACTGGTATCTGAATGGCACAATATTACTGGGCTCTGAATGGCACAAGATTACTGGGCTCTGAATGGCACAAGATTACTGGGCTCTGAATGGCACAATATACCTGGGTTCTGAATGGCACAATATTACTGGGCTCTGAATGGCACAATATTACTGGTATCTGAATGGCAAAAGAGTCCTGGTATCTGACTGGCACAATATTACTGTATCTGAATGGCAGAATATTACTGGGCTCTGAATGGCACAATATTCCTGGTATCTGACTGGCACAATATTACTGTATCTGAATGACACAATATTACTGGTATCTGACTGGCATAATATTACTGGTATCTGACTGGCACAATATTACTGTATCTGAATGGCACAATATTACTGGGCTCTGACTGGCACAATATTCCTGGTATCTGACTTTCACAATATTACTGTATCTGAATGGCAGAATATTACTGGGCTCTGAATGGCACAATATTCCTGGTATCTGACTGGCACAATATTACTGTATCTGAATGACACAATATTACTGGTATCTGACTGGCATAATATTACTGGTATCTGACTGGCACAATATTACTGTATCTGAATGGCACAATATTACTGGGCTCTGACTGGCACAATATTAATGGGCTCTGACTGGCACAATATTACTGGTATCTGAATGGCACAATATTACTGGGCTCTGAATGGCACAAGATTACTGGGCTCTGAATGGCACAATATTACTGGGCTCTGAATGGCACAAGATTACTGGGCTCTGAATGGCACAATATTACTGGGTTCTGATTGGCACAATGTTACTGGGCTCTGAATGGCACAATAATACTGGTATCTGAATGGCAAAATATTCCTGGTATCTGACTGGCACAATATTACTGTATCTGAATGGCACAATATTACTGGGCTCTGAATGGCACTATATTCCTGGTATATGACTGGCACAATATTACTGTATCTGAATGGCACAATATTACTGGGCTCTGAATGGCACAATATTCCTGGTATCTGACTGGCACAATATTACTGTATCTGAATGGCACAATATTACTGGTATCTGGCTGGCATAATATTACTGGTATCTGACTGGCACAATATTCCTGATATCTGAATGGCACAATATTCCTGGTATCTGACTGGCACAATATTACTGGGCTCTGAATGGCACAATATTACTGCGCTCTGAATGGAACAATATTACTGCTCTCTGAATGGCACAATCTTACTGGTATCTGAATGACACAATATTAATGGTATCTGAATGGCACAATATTACTGGGCTCTGAATGGCACAATATTACTGGGCTCTGAATGGCACAATATTCCTGGTATCTGACTGGCACAATATTACTGTATCTGAATGGCACAATATTACTGGGCTCTGAATGGCACAATATTCCTGGTATCTGACTGGCACAATATTACTGTATCTGAATGGCACAATATTACTGGGCTCTGAATGTCACAATATTCCTGGTATCTGACTGGCACAATATTACTGGGCTCTGACTGGCACAATATTCCTGGTATCTGAATGGCACAATATTACTGGGCTCTGAATGTCACAATATTAATGGGCTCTGAATTGCACAATATTACTGGTATCTGAATGGCACAATATTACTGGGCTCTGAATGGCACAAGATTACTGGGCTCTGAATGGCACAAGATTACTGGGCTCTGAATGGCACAATATACCTGGGTTCTGAATGGCACAATATTACTGGGCTCTGAATGGCACAATATTACTGGGCTCTGAATAACACACTATTACTGGTATCTGAATGGCAAAAGATTCCTGGTATCTGACTGGCACAATATTACTGTATCTGAATGGCACAATATTACTGTATCTGAATGGCACAATATTACTGGGCTCTGAATGGCACAATATTCCTGGTATCTGACTGGCACAATATTACTGTATCTGAATGGCACAATATTACTGGGCTCTGAATGTCACAATATTCCTGGTATCTGACTGGCACAATATTACTGGGCTCTGACTGGCATAATATTCCTGGTATCTGAATGGCACAATATTACTGGGCTCTGAATGGCACAATATTAATGGGCTCTGAATTGCACAATATTACTGGGCTCTGAATGGCACAAGATTACTGGGCTCTGAATGGCACAATATACCTGGGTTCTGAATGGCACAATATTACTGGGCTCTGAATGGCACAATATTACTGGGCTCTGAATAACACAATATTACTGGTATCTGAATGGCAAAAGATTCCTGGTATCTGAATGGCACAATATTACTGTATCTGAATGGCACAATATTACTGGGCTCTGAATGGCACAATATTACTGCTCTCTGAATGGCACAATTTTACTGGTATCTGAATGACACAATATTACTGGTATCTGAATGGCACAATATTACTGGGCTCTGAATGGCACAATATTACTGGGCTCTGAATGGCACAATATTCCTGGTATCTGACTGGCACAAAATCCCTGGCATCTGAATGGCCCAATATTCCTGGTATCTGAATGGCACAATATTACTGTATCTGAATGGCACAATATTACTGAGCTCTGAATGGCACAATATTACTGCGCTCTGAATGGAACAATATTACTGCTCTCTGAATGGCACAATATTACTGCGCTCTGAATGGAACAATATTACTGCTCTCTGAATGGCACAATCTTACTGGTATCTGAATGACACAATATTAATGGTATCTGAATGGCACAATATTACTGGGCTCTGAATGGCACAATATTACTGGGCTCTGAATGGCACAATATTCCTGGTATTTGACTGGCACAAAATCCCTGGCATCTGAATCGCACAATATTCCTGGTATCTGAATGGCACAATATTACTGTATCTGAATGGCACAATATTACTGGGCTCTGACTGGCACAATATTAATGAGCTCTGAATGGCACAATATTACTGGTATCTGAATGGCACAATATTACTGGGCTCTTAATGGCACAAGATTACTGGGCTCTGAATGGCACAATATTCCTGTGCTCTGAATGGCACAATATTACTGGGCTCTGAATGGCACAATATTCCTGGTACATGACTGGCACAATATTACTGTATCTGAATGGCACAATATTACTGGTATCTGAATGGCAAAAGATTCCTGGTATCTGAATGGCAAAAGATTCCTGGTATCTGACTGGCACAATATTACTGTATCTGAATGACACAATATTACTGGGCTCTGAATGGCACAATATTCCTGGTATCTGACTGGCACAATATTCCTGGTATCTGACTGGCATAATATTACTGGTATCTGACTGGCACAATATTACTGTATCTGAATGGCACAATATTACTGGGCTCTGACTGGCACAATATTAATGGGCTCTGACTGGCACAATATTAATGGGCTCGGACTTGCACAATATTACTGTATCTGAATGGCACAATATTACTGGTATCTGACTGGCATACTATTACTGGTATCTGACTGGCACAATATTACTGTATCTGAATGGCACAATATTACTGGTATCTGAATGGCACAATATTAATGGGCTCTGACTGGCACAATATTACTGGTATCTGACTGGCATAATGTTATTGGTATCTGAATGGCACAATATTACTGGTATCTGACTGGCATAATATTATTCGTATCTGACTGGCACAATATTAATGGGCTCTGAATGGCACAATATTCCTGGTATCTGAATGGCACAATATAACTGGGATCTGAATGGCACAATATTACTGCTCTCTGAATAGCACAATTTTACTGGTATCTGAATGACACAATATTACTGGTATCTGAATGGCAAAATATTCCTGTATCTAAATGGCACAATATTACTGGGCTCTGAATGGCACAATATTCCTGGTATCTGACTGGCACAATATTACTGTATCTGAATGGCACAATATTACTGGGCTCTGAATGGCACAATATTACTGGGCTCTGAATGGCACAATATTCCTGGTATCTGAATGGCACACTATTACTGGTATCTGACTGGCATAATATTCCTGGTATCTGACTGGCACAATATTCCTGGTATCAGAATGGCACAATATTACTGGGCTCTGAATGGCGCAATATTAATGGGCTCTGAATGGCACAATATTAATGGGCTCTGAATGGCACAATATTACTGGTATCTGAATGGCACAATATTACTGGGCTCTGAATGGCACAATATTACTGGGTTCTGAATGGCACAATATTACTGGGCTCTGAATGGCACAATATTACTGGTATCTGAATGGCAAAATATTCCTGTATCTAAATGGCACAATATTACTGGGCTCTGAATGGCACAATATTCCTGGTATCTGACTGGCACAATATTACTGTATCTGAATGGCACAATATTACTGGGCTCTGAATGGCACAATATTACTGGGCTCTGAATGGCACAATATTCCTGGTATCTGAATGGCACACTATTACTGGTATCTGACTGGCATAATATTCCTGGTATCTGACTGGCACAATATTCCTGGTATCAGAATGGCACAATATTACTGGGCTCTGAATGGCACAATTACTGGTATCTGACTGGCACAATATTACTGGGCTCTGAATGGCACAATATTACTGGTATCTGAATGGCACAATATTACTGGGCTCTGAATGGCACAAGATTACTGGGCTCTGAATGGCACAAGATTACTGGGCTCTGAATGGCACAATATACCTGGGTTCTGAATGGCACAATATTACTGGGCTCTGAATGGCACAATATTACTGGTATCTGAATGGCAAAAGAGTCCTGGTATCTGACTGGCACAATATTACAGTATCTGAATGGCAGAATATTACTGGGCTCTGAATGGCACAATATTCCTGGTATCTGACTGGCACAATATTACTGTATCTGAATGACACAATATTACTGGTATCTGACTGGCATAATATTACTGGTATCTGACTGGCACAATATTACTGTATCTGAATGGCACAATATTACTGGGCTCTGACTGGCACAATATTCCTGGTATCTGACTTTCACAATATTACTGTATCTGAATGGCAGAATATTACTGGGCTCTGAATGGCACAATATTCCTGGTATCTGACTGGCACAATATTACTGTATCTGAATGACACAATATTACTGGTATCTGACTGGCATAATATTACTGGTATCTGACTGGCACAATATTACTGTATCTGAATGGCACAATATTACTGGGCTCTGACTGGCACAATATTAATGGGCTCTGACTGGCACAATATTACTGGTATCTAAATGGCACAATATTACTGGGCTCTGAATGGCACAAGATTACTGGGCTCTGAATGGCACAATATTACTGGGCTCTGAATGGCACAAGATTACTGGGCTCTGAATGGCACAATATTACTGGGTTCTGATTGGCACAATGTTACTGGGCTCTGAATGGCACAATAATACTGGTATCTGAATGGCAAAATATTCCTGGTATCTGACTGGCACAATATTACTGTATCTGAATGGCACAATATTACTGGGCTCTGAATGGCACTATATTCCTGGTATATGACTGGCACAATATTACTGTATCTGAATGGCACAATATTACTGGGCTCTGAATGGCACAATATTCCTGGTATCTGACTGGCACAATATTACTGTATCTGAATGGCACAATATTACTGGTATCTGGCTGGCATAATATTACTGGTATCTGACTGGCACAATATTCCTGATATCTGAATGGCACAATATTCCTGGTATCTGACTGGCACAATATTACTGGGCTCTGAATGGCACAATATTACTGCGCTCTGAATGGAACAATATTACTGCTCTCTGAATGGCACAATCTTACTGGTATCTGAATGACACAATATTAATGGTATCTGAATGGCACAATATTACTGGGCTCTGAATGGCACAATATTACTGGGCTCTGAATGGCACAATATTCCTGGTATCTGACTGGCACAATATTACTGTATCTGAATGGCACAATATTACTGGGCTCTGAATGGCACAATATTCCTGGTATCTGACTGGCACAATATTACTGTATCTGAATGGCACAATATTACTGGGCTCTGAATGTCACAATATTCCTGGTATCTGACTGGCACAATATTACTGGGCTCTGACTGGCACAATATTCCTGGTATCTGAATGGCACAATATTACTGGGCTCTGAATGTCACAATATTAATGGGCTCTGAATTGCACAATATTACTGGTATCTGAATGGTACAATATTACTGGGCTCTGAATGGCACAAGATTACTGGGCTCTGAATGGCACAAGATTACTGGGCTCTGAATGGCACAATATACCTGGGTTCTGAATGGCACAATATTACTGGGCTCTGAATGGCACAATATTACTGGGCTCTGAATAACACACTATTACTGGTATCTGAATGGCAAAAGATTCCTGGTATCTGACTGGCACAATATTACTGTATCTGAATGGCACAATATTACTGTATCTGAATGGCACAATATTACTGGGCTCTGAATGGCACAATATTCCTGGTATCTGACTGGCACAATATTACTGTATCTGAATGGCACAATATTACTGGGCTCTGAATGTCACAATATTCCTGGTATCTGACTGGCACAATATTACTGGGCTCTGACTGGCATAATATTCCTGGTATCTGAATGGCACAATATTACTGGGCTCTGAATGGCACAATATTAATGGGCTCTGAATTGCACAATATTACTGGGCTCTGAATGGCACAAGATTACTGGGCTCTGAATGGCACAATATACCTGGGTTCTGAATGGCACAATATTACTGGGCTCTGAATGGCACAATATTACTGGGCTCTGAATAACACAATATTACTGGTATCTGAATGGCAAAAGATTCCTGGTATCTGAATGGCACAATATTACTGTATCTGAATGGCACAATATTACTGGGCTCTGAATGGCACAATATTACTGCTCTCTGAATGGCACAATTTTACTGGTATCTGAATGACACAATATTACTGGTATCTGAATGGCACAATATTACTGGGCTCTGAATGGCACAATATTACTGGGCTCTGAATGGCACAATATTCCTGGTATCTGACTGGCACAAAATCCCTGGCATCTGAATGGCCCAATATTCCTGGTATCTGAATGGCACAATATTACTGTATCTGAATGGCACAATATTACTGAGCTCTGAATGGCACAATATTACTGCTCTCTGAATGGCACGATTTTAATGGTATCTGAATGACACAATATTAATGGTATCTGAATGGCACAATATTACTGGGCTCTGAATGGCACAATATTACTGGGCTCTGAATGGAACAATATTACTGGGCTCTGAATGGCACAATATTACTGGGCTCTGAATGGCACAATATTCCTGGTATCTGAATGGCACAATATTACTGTATCTGAATGGCACAATATTACTGGGCTCTGAATGTCACAATATTCCTGGTATCTGACTGGCACAATATTACTGGGCTCTGACTGGCATAATATTCCTGGTATCTGAATGGCACAATATTACTGGGCTCTGAATGGCACAATATTAATGGGCTCTGAATTGCACAATATTACTGGTATCTGAATGGCACAATATTACTGGGCTGTGAATGGCACAAGATTACTGGGTTCTGAATGGCACAATATACCTGGATTCTGAATGGCACGATATTACTGGGCTCTGAATGGCACAATATTACTGGGCTCTGAATAACACAATATTACTGGTATCTGAATGGCAAAAGATTCCTGGTATCTGAATGGCACAATATTACTGTATCTGAATGGCACAATATTACTGGGCTCTGAATGGCACAATATTCCTGGTATCTGACTGGCACAATATTACTGTATCTGACTGGCACAATATTACTGGGCTCTGAATGGCACAATATTCCTGGTATCTCACTGGCACAATATTACTGTATTTGAATGGCACAATATTACTGGTATCTGACTGGCATAATGTTATTGGTATCTGAATGGCACAATATTACTGGTATCTGACTGGCATAATATTATTCGTATCTGACTGGCACAATATTAATGGGCTCTGAATGGCACAATATTCCTGGTATCTGAATGGCACAATATTACTGGGATCTGAATGGCACAATATTACTGCTCTCTGAATAGCACAATTTTACTGGTATCTGAATGACACAATATTACTGGTATCTGAATGGCACAATATTACTGGGCTCTGAATGGGACAATATTACTGGGCTCTGAATGGCACAATATTCCTGGTATCTGACTGGCACAAAATCCCTGGCATCTGAATGGCCCAATATTCCTGGTATCTGAATGGCACAACATTACTGTATCTGAATGGCACAATATTACTGGGCTCTGACTGGCACAATATTAATGAGCTCTGAATGGCAAAATATTACTGGTGTCTGAATGGCACAATATTACTGGCCTCTGACTGGCACAATATTAATGGGCTCTGACTTACACAATATTACTGTATCTGAATGGCACAATATTACTGGGCTCTGACTGGGACAATATTAATGAGCTCTGAATGGCACAATATTACTGGTATCTGAATGGCACAATATTACTGGGCTCTTAATGGCACAAGATTACTGGGCTCTGAATGGCACAATATTCCTGTGCTCTGAATGGCACAATATTACTGGGCTCTGAATGGCACAATATTCCTGGTACATGACTGGCACAATATTACTGTATCTGACTGGCACAATATTACTGGTATCTGACTGGCACAATATTACTGTATCTGAATTGCACAATATTACTGGGCTATGAATGTCACAATATTCCTGGTATCTGACTGGCACAATATTACTGTATCTAAATGGCACAATATTACTGGGCTCTGACTGGCACAATATTAATGGGCTCTGAATGGCACAATATTACTGGTATCTGAATGACACAATATTACTGGGCTCTGAATGGCACAAGATTACTGGGCTCTGAATGGCACAATATACCTGGGTTCTGAATGGCACGATATTACTGGGCTCTGAATTGCACAATATTACTGGGCTCTGAATAACACACTATTACTGGTATCTGAATGGCAAAAGATTCCTGGTATCTGACTGGCACAATATTACTGTATCTGAATGGCACAATATTACTGTATCTGAATGGCACTATATTACTGTATCTGAAAGGCACAATATTACTGGGCTCTGAATGGCACAATATTCCTGGTATCTAACTGGCACAATATTACTGTATCTGAATGGCACAATATTACTGGGCTCTGAATGGCACAATATTCCTGTTATCTGACTGGCACAATATTACTGTATCTGAATGGCACAATATTACTGGTATCTGACTGGCATAATATTATTGGTATCTCAATGGCACAATATTACTGTATCTGAATGGCATAATATTATTGGTATCTGAATGGCACAATATTCCTGGTATCTGAATTTCACAATATTACTGGGCTCTGAATGGCACACGATTACTGGGTTCTGAATGGCACAATTTTACTGGGCTCTGAATGGCACAATATTACTGTATCTGAATGGCACAATATTACTGGGCTCTGAATGGCACAATATTCCTGGTATCTAACTGGCACAATATTACTGTATCTAAATGGCACAATATTACTGGGCTCTGAATGGCACAATATTCCTGGTACATTACTGGCACAATATTACTGTATCTGAATGGCACAATATTACTGGTATCTGACTGGCACAATATTACTGTATCTGAATGGCACAATATTACTGGGCTCTGAATGTCACAATATTCCTGGTATCTGACTGGCACAATATTACTGGGCTCTGACTGGCATAATATTCCTGGTATCTGAATGGCACAATATTACTGGGCTCTGAATGGCACAATATTAATGGGCTCTGAATTGCACAACATTATTGGGCTCTGACTGGCACAATATTACTGTATCTGAATGGCACAGTATTACTGGGCTCAGAATGTCACAATATTCCTGGTATCTGACTGGAACAATATTACTGTATCTAAATGGCACAGTATTACTGGGCTCTGACTGGCACAATATTAATAGGCTCTGAATGGCACAATATTACTGGTATCTGAATGGCAAAAGATTCCTGGTATCTGACTGGCACAATATTACTGTATCTGAATGGCACAATATTACTGGGCTCTGAATGGCACAATATTCCTGGTATCTGACTGGCACAATATTACTGTATCTGAATGGCACAATATTACTGGGCTCTGAATGGCACAATATTCCTGGTACATTACTGGCACAATATTACTGTATCTGAATGGCACAATATTACTGGTATCTGACTGGCACAATATTACTGTATCTGAATGGCACAATATTACTGGGCTCTGAATGTCACAATATTCCTGGTATCTGACTGGCACAATATTACTGGGCTCTGACTGGCATAATATTCCTGGTATCTGAATTGCACAATATTACTGGTATCTGAATGGCACAATATTACTGGGCTCTGAATGGCACAAGATTACTGGGCTCTGAATGGCACAATATACCTGGGATCTGAATGGCACGATATTACTGGGCTCTGAATGGCACAATATTACTGGGCTCTGAATGGCACAATATTCCTGGTATCTGACTGGCACAATATTACTGTATCTGAATGGCACAATATTACTGGTATCTGACTGGCATAATATTCCTGGTATCGGACTGGCACAATATTCCTGGTATCTGAATGGCACAATATTACTGGGCTCTGAATGGCACAATATTACTGGGCTCTGAATGGCACAATTACTGGTATCTGACTGGCACAATATTACTGGGCTCTGAATGGCACAATATTACTGGTATCTGAATGGCACAATATTACTGGGCTCTGAATGGCACAAGATTACTGGGCTCTGAATGGCACAATATACCTGGGTTCTGAATGGCACAATATTACTGGGCTCTGAATGGCACAATATTACTGGTATCTGAATGGCAAAAGAGTCCTGGTATCTGACTGGAGCAATATTACTGTATCTGAATGGCAGAATATTACTGGGCTCTGAATGGCACAATATTCCTGGTATCTGACTGGCACAATATTACTGTATCTGAATGGCACAATATTACTGTATTCTGACTGGCATAATATTACTGGTATCTGACTGGCACAATATTCCTGGTATCTGACTGGCACAATATTCCTGGTATCTGAATGGCACAATATTACTGGGCTCTGAATGGCACAATTACTGGTATCTGACTGGCACAATATTACTGGGCACTGAATGGCACAATATTACTGGTATCTGAATGGCACAATATTACTGGGCTCTGAATGGCACAAGATTACTGGGCTCTGAATGGCACAATATACCTGGGTTCTGAATGGCACAATATTACTGTATCTGAATGGCACAATATTACTGGGCTCTGAATGGCACAATATTCCTGGTATCTGACTGGCACAATATTCCTGGTATCTGACTGGCATAATATTACTGGTATCTGACTGGCACAATATTACTGTATCTGAATGGCACAATATTACTGGGCTCTGACTGGCACAATATTAATGGGCTCTGACTTGCACAATATTACTGTATCTGAATGGCACAATATTACTGGTATCTGACTGGCATACTATTACTGGTATCTGACTGGCACAATATTACTGTATCTGAATGGCACAATATTACAGTTATCTGACTTGCACAATATTACTGTATCTGAATGGCAGAATATTACTGGGCTCTGAATGGCACAATATTCCTGGTATCTGACTGGCACAATATTACTGTATCTGACTGGCACAATATTACTGATATCTGACTGGCATAATATTACTGGTATCTGACTGGCACAATATTCCTGGTATCTGACTGGCACAATATTCCTGGTATCTGAATGGCACAATATTACTGGGCTCTGAATGGCACAATTACTGGTATCTGACTGGCACAATATTACTGGGCTCTGAATGGCACAATATTACTGGTATCTGAATGGCACAATATTACTGGGCTCTGAATGGCACAAGATTACTGGGCTCTGAATGGCACAATATACCTGGGTTCTGAATGGCACAATATTACTGTATCTGAATGGCACAATATTACTGGGCTCTGAATGGCACAATATTCCTGGTATCTGACTGGCACAATATTCCTGGTATCTCACTGGCACAATATTACTGTATCTGAATGGCACAATATTACTGGTATCTGACTGGCATAATGTTATTGGTATCTGAATGGCACAATATTACTGGTATCTGACTGGCATAATATTATTCGTATCTGACTGGCACAATATTAATGGGCTCTGAATGGCACAATATTCCTGGTATCTGAATGGCACAATATAACTGGGATCTGAATGGCACAATATTACTGCTCTCTGAATAGCACAATTTTACTGGTATCTGAATGACACAATATTACTGGTATCTGAATGGCACAATCTTACTGGGCTCTGAATGGGACAATATTACTGGGCTCTGAATGGCACAATATTCCTGGTATCTGACTGGCACAAAATCCCTGGCATCTGAATGGCCCAATATTCCTGGTATCTGAATGGCACAACATTACTGTATCTGAATGGCACAATATTACTGGGCTCTGACTGGCACAATATTAATGAGCTCTGAATGGCAAAATATTACTGGTGTCTGAATGGCACAATATTACTGGCCTCTGACTGGCACAATATTAATGGGCTCTGACTTACACAATATTACTGTATCTGAATGGCACAATATTACTGGTATCTGACTGGCATACTATTACTGGTATCTGACTGGCACAATATTGCTGTATCTGAATGGCACAATATTACTGGGCTCTGACTGGCACAATATTAATGGGCTCTGACTGGCACAATATTAATGGGCTCTGAATGGCACAATATTACTGGTATCTGAATGGCACAATATTACTGGGCTCTGAATGGCACAAGATTACTGGGCTCTGAATGGCGCAATATTAATGGGCTCTGAATGGCACAATATTAATGGGCTCTGAATGGCACAATATTACTGGTATCTTAATGGCACAATATTACTGGGCTCTTAATGGCACAAGATTACTGGGCTCTGAATGGCACAATATTACTAGGTTCTGAATGGCACAATATTACTGGGCTCTGAATGGCACAATATTACTGGTATCTGAATGGCAAAATATTCCTGTATCTGAATGGCACAATATTACTGGGCTCTGAATGGCACAATATTCCTGGTATCTGACTGGCACAATATTACTGTCAATGAATGGCACAATATTCCTGGTATCTGACTGGCACAATATTACTGTATCTGAATGGCACAATATTACTGGTATCTGACTGGCACAATATTACTGGGCTCTGAATGGCACAATATTCCTGGTATCTGACTGGCACAATATTACTGTATCTGAATGGCACAATATTACTGGTATCTGACTGGCATAATATTCCTGGTATCTGACTGGCACAATATTCCTGGTATCTGAATGGCACAATATTACTGGGCTCTGAATGGCACAATTACTGGTATCTGACTGGCACAATATTACTGGGCTCTGAATGGCACAATATTACTGGTATCTGAATGGCACAATATTACTGGGCTCTGAATGGCACAATATTCCTGGTATCTGAATGGCAAAAGAGTCCTGGTATCTGACTGGAGCAATATTACTGTATCTGAATGGCACAATATTACTGGGCTCTGAATGGCACAATATTCCTGGTATCTGACTGGCACAATATTCCTGGTATCTGACTTGCACAATATTACTGTATCTGAATGGCAGAATATTACTGGGCTCTGAATGGCACAATATTCCTGGTATCTGACTGGCACAATATTACTGTATCTGAATGGCACAATATTACTGGTATCTGACTGGCATAATATTACTGGTATCTGACTGGCACAATATTACTGTATCTGAATGGCACAATATTACTGGGCTCTGACTGGCACAATATTAATGGGCTCTGACTGGCACAATATTACTGGTATCTGAATGGCACAATATTACTGGGCTCTGAATGGCACAAGATTACTGGGCTCTGAATGGCACAATATTACTGGGCTCTGAATGGCACAAGATTACTGGGATCTGAATGGCACAATATTACTGGGTTCTGATTGGCACAATGTTACTGGGCTCTGAATGGCACAATAATACTGGTATCTGAATGGCAAAATATTCCTGGTATCTGACTGGCACAATATTACTGTATCTGAATGGCACAATATTACTGGGCTCTGAATGGCACAATATTCCAGTTATCTGACTGGCACAATATTACTGTATCTGAATGGCACAATATTACTGGGCTCTGAATGGCACAATATTCCTGGTATCTGACTGGCACAATATTACTGTATCTGAATGGCACAATATTACTGGTATCTGACTGGCATAATATTACTGGTATCTGACTGGCACAATATTCCTGGTATCTGAATGGCACAATATTCCTGGTATCTGAATGGCACAACATTACTGTATCTGAATGGCACAATATTACTGGGCTCTGAATGGCAAAATATTACTGGTGTCTGAATGGCACAATATTACTGGCCTCTGACTGGCACAATATTAATGGGCTCTGACTTACACAATATTACTGTATCTGAATGGCACAATATTACTGGTATCTGACTGGCATACTATTACTGGTATCTGACTGGCACAATATTGCTGTATCTGAATGGCACAATATTACTGGGCTCTGACTGGCACAATATTAATGGGCTCTGACTGGCACAATATTAATGGGCTCTGAATGGCACAATATTACTGGTATCTGAATGGCACAATATTACTGGGCTCTGAATGGCACAAGATTACTGGGCTCTGAATGGCGCAATATTAATGGGCTCTGAATGGCACAATATTAATGGGCTCTGAATGGCACAATATTACTGGTATCTGAATGGCACAATATTACTGGGCTCTTAATGGCACAAGATTACTGGGCTCTGAATGGCACAATATTACTGGGTTCTGAATGGCACAATATTACTGGGCTCTGAATGGCACAATATTACTGGTATCTGAATGGCAAAATATTCCTGTATCTGAATGGCACAATATTACTGGGCTCTGAATGGCACAATATTCCTGGTATCTGACTGGCACAATATTACTGTCTCTGAATGGCACAATATTCCTGGTATCTGACTGGCACAATATTACTGGGCTCTGAATGGCACAATATTACTGGGCTCTGAATGGCACAAGATTACTGGGATCTGAATGGCACAATATTACTGGGTTCTGATTGGCACAATGTTACTGGGCTCTGAATGGCACAATAATACTGGTATCTGAATGGCAAAATATTCCTGGTATCTGACTGGCACAATATTACTGTATCTGAATGGCACAATATTACTGGGCTCTGAATGGCACAATATTCCAGTTATCTGACTGGCACAATATTACTGTATCTGAATGACACAATATTACTGGGCTCTGAATGGCACAATATTCCTGGTATCTGACTGGCACAATATTACTGTATCTGAATGGCACAATATTACTGGTATCTGACTGGCATAATATTACTGGTATCTGACTGGCACAATATTCCTGGTATCTGAATGGCACAATATTCCTGGTATCTGAATGGCACAATATTCCTGGGCTCTGAATGGCACAATTACTGGTATCTGACTGGCACAATATTACTGTGCTCTGAATGGCACAATATTACTGCGCTCTGAATGGCACAATATTACTGCTCTCTGAATGGCACAATTTTACTGGTATCTGAATGACACAATATTAATGGTATCTAAATTACACAATATTAATGGTATCTGAATGGCACAATATTACTGGGCTCTGAATGGCACAATATTACTGGGCTCTGAATGGCACAATATTCCTGGTATCTGACTGGCACAAAATCCCTGGCATCTGAATCGCACAATATTCCTGGTATCTGAATGGCACAATATTACTGTATCTGAATGGCACAATATTACTGGGCTCTGACTGGGACAATATTAATGAGCTCTGAATATCAAAATATTACTGGTATCTGAATGGCACAATATTACTGGGCTCTTAATGGCACAAGATTACTGGGCTCTGAATGGCACAATATTCCTGTGCTCTGAATGGCACAATATTACTGGGCTCTGAATGGCACAATATTCCTGGTACATGACTGGCACAATATTACTGTATCTGACTGGCACAATATTACTGGTATCTGACTGGCACAATATTACTGTATCTGAATTGCACAATATTACTGGGCTATGAATGTCACAATATTCCTGGTATCTGACTGGCACAATATTACTGTATCTAAATGGCACAATATTACTGGGCTCTGACTGGCACAATATTAATGGGCTCTGAATGGCACAATATTACTGGTATCTGAATGACACAATATTACTGGGCTCTGAATGGCACAAGATTACTGGGCTCTGAATGGCACAATATACCTGGGTTCTGAATGGCACGATATTACTGGGCTCTGAATGGCACAATATTACTGGGCTCTGAATAACACACTATTACTGGTATCTGAATGGCAAAAGATTCCTGGTATCTGACTGGCACAATATTACTGTATCTGAATGGCACAATATTACTGTATCTGAATGGCACTATATTACTGTATCTGAAAGGCACAATATTACTGGGCTCTGAATGGCACAATATTCCTGGTATCTAACTGGCACAATATTACTGTATCTGAATGGCACAATATTACTGGGCTCTGAATGGCACAATATTCCTGTTATCTGACTGGCACAATATTACTGTATCTGAATGGCACAATATTACTGGTATCTGACTGGCATAATATTATTGGTATCTGAATGGCACAATATTACTGTATCTGAATGGCATAATATTATTGGTATCTGAATGGCACAATATTCCTGGTATCTGAATTTCACAATATTACTGGGCTCTGAATGGCACACGATTACTGGGCACTGAATGGCACAATATTACTGGGTTCTGAATGGCACAATTTTACTGGGCTCTGAGTGCACAATATTACTGTATCTGAATGGCACAATATTATTGGGCTCTGACTGGCACAATATTACTGTATCTGAATGGCACAATATTACTGGGCTCAGAATGTCACAATATTCCTGGTATCTGACTGGAACAATATTACTGTATCTAAATGGCACAGTATTACTGGGCTCTGACTGGCACAATATTAATAGGCTCTGAATGGCACAATATTACTGGTATCTGAATGGCAAAAGATTCCTGGTATCTGACTGGCACAATATTACTGTATCTGAATGGCACAATATTACTGGGCTCTGAATGGCACAATATTCCTGGTATCTGACTGGCACAATATTACTGTATCTGAATGGCACAATATTACTGGGTTCTGAATGGCACAATATTCCTGGTACATTACTGGCACAATATTACTGTATCTGAATGGCACAATATTACTGGTATCTGACTGGCACAATATTACTGTATCTGAATGGCACAATATTACTGGGCTCTGAATGTCACAATATTCCTGGTATCTGACTGGCACAATATTACTGGGCTCTGACTGGCATAATATTCCTGGTATCTGAATGGCACAATATTACTGGGCTCTGAATGGCACAATATTAATGGGCTCTGAATTGCACAATATTATTGGGCTCTGACTGGCACAATATTACTGTATCTGAATGGCACAGTATTACTGGGCTCAGAATGTCACAATATTCCTGGTATCTGACTGGAACAATATTACTGTATCTAAATGGCACAGTATTACTGGGCTCTGACTGGCACAATATTAATAGGCTCTGAATGGCACAATATTACTGGTATCTGAATGGCAAAAGATTCCTGGTATCTGACTGGCACAATATTACTGTATCTGAATGGCACAATATTACTGGGCTCTGAATGGCACAATATTCCTGGTATCTGACTGGCACAATATTACTGTATCTGAATGGCACAATATTACTGGTATCTGACTGGCACAATATTACTGTATCTGAATGGCACAATATTACTGGGCTCTGAATGGCACAATATTCCTGGTACATTACTGGCACAATATTACTGTATCTGAATGGCACAATATTACTGGTATCTGACTGGCACAATATTACTGTATCTGAATTGCACAATATTACTGGGCTCTGAATGTCACAATATTCCTGGTATCTGACTGGCACAATATTACTGGGCTCTGACTGGCATAATATTCCTGGTATCTGAATTGCACAATATTACTGGTATCTGAATGGCACAATATTACTGGGCTCTGAATGGCACAAGATTACTGGGCTCTGAATGGCACAATATACCTGGGATCTGAATGGCACGATATTACTGGGCTCTGAATGGCACAATATTACTGGGCTCTGAATGGCACAATATTCCTGGTATCTGACTGGCACAATATTACTGTATCTGAATGGCACAATATTACTGGTATCTGACTGGCATAATATTCCTGGTATCGGACTGGCACAATATTCCTGGTATCTGAATGGCACAATATTACTGGGCTCTGAATGGCACAATATTACTGGGCTCTGAATGGCACAATTACTGGTATCTGACTGGCACAATATTACTGGGCTCTGAATGGCACAATATTACTGGTATCTGAATGGCACAATATTACTGGGCTCTGAATGGCACAAGATTACTGGGCTCTGAATGGCACAATATACCTGGGTTCTGAATGGCACAATATTACTGGGCTCTGAATGGCACAATATTACTGGTATCTGAATGGCAAAAGAGTCCTGGTATCTGACTGGAGCAATATTACTGTATCTGAATGGCACAATATTACTGGGCTCTGAATGGCACAATATTCCTGGTATCTGACTGGCACAATATTCCTGGTATCTGACTGGCACAATATTCCTGGTATCTGACTTGCACAATATTACTGTATCTGAATGGCAGAATATTACTGGGCTCTGAATGGCACAATATTCCTGGTATCTGACTGGCACAATATTACTGTATCTGAATGGCACAATATTACTGTATTCTGACTGGCATAATATTACTGGTATCTGACTGGCACAATATTCCTGGTATCTGACTGGCACAATATTCCTGGTATCTGAATGGCACAATATTACTGGGCTCTGAATGGCACAATTACTGGTATCTGACTGGCACAATATTACTGGGCTCTGAATGGCACAATATTACTGGTATCTGAATGGCACAATATTACTGGGCTCTGAATAGCACAAGATTACTGGGCTCTGAATGGCACAATATACCTGGGTTCTGAATGGCACAATATTACTGTATCTGAATGGCACAATATTACTGGGCTCTGAATGGCACAATATTCCTGGTATCTGACTGGCACAATATTCCTGGTATCTGACTGGCATAATATTACTGGTATCTGACTGGCACAATATTACTGTATCTGAATGGCACAATATTACTGGGCTCTGACTGGCACAATATTAATGGGCTCTGACTTGCACAATATTACTGTATCTGAATGGCACAATATTACTGGTATCTGACTGGCATACTATTACTGGTATCTGACTGGCACCATATTACTGTATCTGAATGGCACAATATTACTGGTATCTGACTTGCACAATATTACTGTATCTGAATGGCAGAATATTACTGGGCTCTGAATGGCACAATATTCCTGGTATCTGACTGGCACAATATTACTGTATCTGAATGGCACAATATTCCTGGTATCTGAATGGCACAATATTACTGGGCTCTGAATGGCACAATTACTGGTATCTGACTGGCACAATATTACTGGGCTCTGAATGGCACAATATTACTGGTATCTGAATGGCACAATATTACTGGGCTCTGAATGGCACAAGATTACTGGGCTCTGAATGGCACAAGATTACTGGGCTCTGAATGGCACAATATACCTGGGTTCTGAATGGCACAATATTACTGTATCTGAATGGCACAATATTCCTGGGCTCTGAATGGCACAATATTCCTGGTATCTGACTGGCACAATATTCCTGGTATCTGACTGGCACACTATTACTGTATCTGAATGGCACAATATTACTGGGCTCTGACTGGCACAATATTAATGGGCTCTGACTTGCACAATATTACTGTATCTGAATGGCACAATATTACTGGTATCTGACTGGCATACTATTACTGGTATCTGACTGGCACAATATTACTGTATCTGAATGGCACAATATTACTGGGCTCTGACTGGCACAATATTAATGGGCTCTGAATGGCACAATATTACTGGTATCTGAATGGCACAATATTACTGGGCTCTGAATGGCACAATATTAATGGGCTCTGAATGGCACGATATTAATGGGCTCTGAATGGCACAATATTACTGGTATCTGAATGGCACAATATTACTGGGCTCTTAATGGCACAAGATTACTGGGCTCTGAATGGCACAATATTACTGGGTTCTGAATGGCACAATATTACTGGGCTCTGAATGGCAAAATATTCCTGTATCTGAATGACACAATATTACTGGGCTCTGAATGGCACAATATTCCTGGTATCTGACTGGCACAATATTACTGTATCTGAATGGCACAATATTACTGGGCTCTGAATGGCACAATATTACTGGGCTCTGCATGGCACAATATTCCTGGTATCTGACTGGCACAATATTACTGTATCTGAATGGCACAAAATTACTGGTATCTGACTGGCATAATATTACTGGTATCTGACTGGCACAATATTCCTGGTATCTGACTGGCACAATATTCCTGGTATCTGAATGGCATAATATTACTGGGCTCTTAATGGCACAAGATTACTGGGCTCTGAATGGCACAATATTACTGGTATCTGAATGACACAATATTACTGGTATCTGACTGGCACAATATTACTGTATCTGAATGGCACAATATTACTGGTATCTGACTGGCATAATATTATTGGTATCTGAATGGCACAATATTACTGGTATCTGACTGGCATAATATTATTGGTATCTGACTGACACAATATTAATGGGCTCTGAATGGCACAATATTCCTCGTATCTGAATGGCACAATCTTACTGGGCTCTGAATGGCACAATATTACTGCTCTCTGAATGGCACAATTTTACTGGTATCTGAATGACACAATATTACTGGTATCTGAATGGCACAATATTACTGGGCTCTGAATGGCACAATATTACTGGGCTCTGAATGGCACAATATTACTGGTATCTGACTGGCACAAAATCCCTGGCATCTGAATGGCACAATATTCCTGGTATCTGAATGGCACAATATTACTGTATCTGAATGGCACAATATTACTGGGCTCTGACTGGCACAATATTACTGTATCTGAATGGCACATTATTACTAGGCTCTGAATGGCACAATATTCCTGTATCTGAATGGCATAATTTAACTGGTATCTGACTGGCACAATATTACTGGTATCTGAATGGCCAAATATTCCTGGTATCTGAATGGCACAATATTACTGTATCTCAATGGCACAATATTACTGGGCTCTGACTGGCACAATATTAATGAGCTCTGAATGGCACAATATTACTGGTATCTGAATGGCACAATATTACTGGGCTCTGAATGGCACAAGATTACTGGGCTCTGAATGGCAAAATATTCCTGGTACATGACTGGCACAATATTACTGTATCTAAATGGCACAATATTACTGGTATCTGACTGGCACAATATTACTGTATCTGAATGGCACAATATTACTGGGCTCTGAATGTCACAATATTCCTGGTATCTGACTGGCACAATATTCCTGGTATCTGAATGGCACAATATTACTGGGCTCTGAATGGCACAATATTCCTGGTATCTGACTGGCACAATATTCCTGGTATCTGACTGGCATAATATTACTGGTATCTGACTGGCACAATATTACTGTATCTGAATGGCACAATATTACTGGGCTCTGACTGGCACAATATTAATGGGCTCTGACTTGCACAATATTACTGTATCTGAATGGCACAATATTACTGGTATCTGACTGGCATACTATTACTGGTATCTGACTGGCACCATATTACTGTATCTGAATGGCACAATATTACTGGTATCTGACTTGCACAATATTACTGTATCTGAATGGCAGAATATTACTGGGCTCTGAATGGCACAATATTCCTGGTATCTGACTGGCACAATATTACTGTATCTGAATGGCACAATATTCCTGGTATCTGAATGGCACAATATTACTGGGCTCTGAATGGCACAATTACTGGTATCTGACTGGCACAATATTACTGGGCTCTGAATGGCACAATATTACTGGTATCTGAATGGCACAATATTACTGGGCTCTGAATGGCACAAGATTACTGGGCTCTGAATGGCACAAGATTACTGGGCTCTGAATGGCACAATATACCTGGGTTCTGAATGGCACAATATTACTGTATCTGAATGGCACAATATTCCTGGGCTCTGAATGGCACAATATTCCTGGTATCTGACTGGCACAATATTCCTGGTATCTGACTGGCACAATATTACTGTATCTGAATGGCACAATATTACTGGGCTCTGACTGGCACAATATTAATGGGCTCTGACTTGCACAATATTACTGTATCTGAATGGCACAATATTACTGGTATCTGACTGGCATACTATTACTGGTATCTGACTGGCACAATATTACTGTATCTGAATGGCACAATATTACTGGGCTCTGACTGGCACAATATTAATGGGCTCTGAATGGCACAATATTACTGGTATCTGAATGGCACAATATTACTGGGCTCTGAATGGCACAAGATTACTGGGCTCTGAATGGCACAATATTAATGGGCTCTGAATGGCACGATATTAATGGGCTCTGAATGGCACAATATTACTGGTATCTGAATGGCACAATATTACTGGGCTCTTAATGGCACAAGATTACTGGGCTCTGAATGGCACAATATTACTGGGTTCTGAATGGCACAATATTACTGGGCTCTGAATGGCAAAATATTCCTGTATCTGAATGACACAATATTACTGGGCTCTGAATGGCACAATATTCCTGGTATCTGACTGGCACAATATTACTGTATCTGAATGGCACAATATTACTGGGCTCTGAATGGCACAATATTACTGGGCTCTGCATGGCACAATATTCCTGGTATCTGACTGGCACAATATTACTGTATCTGAATGGCACAATATTACTGGTATCTGACTGGCATAATATTACTGGTATCTGACTGGCACAATATTCCTGGTATCTGACTGGCACAATATTCCTGGTATCTGAATGGCATAATATTACTGGGCTCTTAATGGCACAAGATTACTGGGCTCTGAATGGCACAATATTACTGGTACCTGAATGACACAATATTACTGGTATCTGACTTGCACAATATTACTGTATCTGAATGGCACAATATTACTGGTATCTGACTGGCATAATATTATTGGTATCTGAATGGCACAATATTACTGGTATCTGACTGGCATAATATTATTGGTATCTGACTGACACAATATTAATGGGCTCTGAATGGCACAATATTCCTCGTATCTGAATGGCACAATCTTACTGGGCTCTGAATGGCACAATATTACTGCTCTCTGAATGGCACAATTTTACTGGTATCTGAATGACACAATATTACTGGTATCTGAATGGCACAATATTACTGGGCTCTGAATGGCACAATATTACTGGGCTCTGAATGGCACAATATTACTGGTATCTGACTGGCACAAAATCCCTGGCATCTGAATGGCACAATATTCCTGGTATCTGAATGGCACAATATTACTGTATCTGAATGGCACAATATTACTGGGCTCTGACTGGCACAATATTACTGTATCTGAATGGCACATTATTACTAGGCTCTGAATGGCACAATATTCCTGTATCTGAATGGCATAATTTAACTGGTATCTGACTGGCACAATATTACTGGTATCTGAATGGCCAAATATTCCTGGTATCTGAATGGCACAATATTACTGTATCTCAATGGCACAATATTACTGGGCTCTGACTGGCACAATATTAATGAGCTCTGAATGGCACAATATTACTGGTATCTGAATGGCACAATATTACTGGGCTCTGAATGGCACAAGATTACTGGGCTCTGAATGGCAAAATATTCCTGGTACATGACTGGCACAATATTACTGTATCTAAATGGCACAATATTACTGGTATCTGACTGGCACAATATTACTGTATCTGAATGGCACAATATTACTGGGCTCTGAATGTCACAATATTCCTGGTATCTGACTGGCACAATATTACTGTATCTAAATGGCACAATATTACTGGGCTCTGACTGGCACAATATTAATGGGCTCTGAATGGCACAATATTACTGGTATCTGAATGGCACAATATTACTGGGCTCTGAATGGCACATGATTACTGGGCTCTGAATGGCACAATATACCTGGGTTCTGAATGGCACGATATTACTGGGCTCTGAATGGCACAATATTACTGGGCTCTGAATAACACAATATTACTGCTATCTGAATGGCAAAAGATTCCTGGTATCTGAATGGCACAATATTACTGTATCTGAATGGCACAATATTACTGTATCTGAATGGCACAATATTACTGGGCTCTGAATGGCACAAGATTCCTGGTATCTGACTGGCACAATATTACTGTATCTGAATGGCACAATATTACTGGGCTCAGAATGGCACAATATTACTGGGCTCTGACTGGCACAATATTACTGTATCTGAATGGCACATTATTACTAGGCTCTGAATGGCACAATATTCCTGTATCTGACTTGCACAATATTACTGGTATCTGAATGGCCCAATATTCCTGTTATCTGAATGGCACAATATTACTGTATCTGAATGGCACAATATTACTGGGCTCTGACTGGCACAATATTAATGAGCTCTGAATGGCACAATATTACTGGTATCTGAATGGCACAATATTACTGGGCTCTGAATGGCACAAGATTACTGGGCTCTGAATGGCACAATATTCCTGGTACATGACTGGCACAATATTACTGTATCTGAATGGCACAATATTACTGGTATCTGACTGGCACAATATTACTGTATCTGAATGGCACAATATTACTGGGCTCTGAATGTCACAATATTCCTGGTATCTGACTGGCACAATATTACTGTATCTAAATGGCACAATATTACTGGGCTCTGACTGGCACAATATTAATGGGCTCTGAATGGCACAATATTACTGGTATCTGAATGGCACAATATTACTGGGCTCTGAATGGCACAATATTACTGGGCTCTGAATGGCACAAGATTACTGGGCTCTGAATGGCACAATATACCTGGGTTCTGAATGGCACGATATTACTGGGCTCTGAATGGCACAATATTACAGGACTCTGAATAACACAATATTACTGGTATCTGAATGGCAAAAGATTCCTGGTATCTGACTGGCACAATATTACTGTATCTGAATGGCACAATATTACTGTATCTGAATGGCACAATATTACTGGGCTCTGAATGGCACAATATTCCTGGTATCTGACTGGCACAATATTACTGTATCTGAATGGCACATTATTACTAGGCTCTGAATGGCACAATATTCCTGTATCTGAATGGCATAATTTAACTGGTATCTGACTTGCACAATATTACTGGTATCTGAATGGCCCAATATTCCTGGTATCTGAATGGCACAATATTACTGTATCTGAATGGCACAATATTACTGGGCTCTGACTGGCACAATATTAATGAGCTCTGAATGGCACAATATTACTGGTATCTGAATGGCACAATATTACTGGGCTCTGAATGGCACAATATTACTGGGCTCTGACTGGCACAATATTACTGTATCTGAATGGCACATTATTACTAGGCTCTGAATGGCACAATATTCCTGTATCTGACTTGCACAATATTACTGGTATCTGAATGGCCCAATATTCCTGTTATCTGAATGGCACAATATTACTGTATCTGAATGGCACAATATTACTGGGCTCTGACTGGCACAATATTAATGAGCTCTGAATGGCACAATATTACTGGTATCTGAATGGCACAATATTACTGGGCTCTGAATGGCACAAGATTACTGGGCTCTGAATGGCACAATATTCCTGGTACATGACTGGCACAATATTACTGTATCTGAATGGCACAATATTACTGGTATCTGACTGGCACAATATTACTGTATCTGAATGGCCCAATATTACTGGGCTCTGAATGTCACAATATTCCTGGTATCTGACTGGCACAATATTACTGTATCTAAATGGCACAATATTACTGGGCTCTGACTGGCACAATATTAATGGGCTCTGAATGGCACAATATTACTGGTATCTGAATGGCACAATATTACTGGGCTCTGAATGGCACAATATTACTGGGCTCTGAATGGCACAAGATTACTGGGCTCTGAATGGCACAATATACTTGGGTTCTGAATGGCACGATATTACTGGGCTCTGAATGGCACAATATTACAGGACTCTGAATAACACAATATTACTGGTATCTGAATGGCAAAAGATTCCTGGTATCTGACTGGCACAATATTACTGTATCTGAATGGCACAATATTACTGTATCTGAATGGCACAATATTACTGGGCTCTGAATGGCACAATATTCCTGGTATCTGACTGGCACAATATTACTGTATCTGAATGGCACATTATTACTAGGCTCTGAATGGCACAATATTCCTGTATCTGAATGGCATAATTTAACTGGTATCTGACTTGCACAATATTACTGGTATCTGAATGGCCCAATATTCCTGGTATCTGAATGGCACAATATTACTGTATCTGAATGGCACAATATTACTGGGCTCTGACTGGCACAATATTAATGAGCTCTGAATGGCACAATATTACTGGTATCTGAATGGCACAATATTACTGGGCTCTGAATGGCACAATATTACTGGGCTCTGAATGGCACAATATTCCTGGTACATGACTGGCACAATATTACTGTATCTGAATGGCACAATATTACTGGTATCTGACTGGCACAATATTACTGTATCTGAATGGCACAATATTACTGGGCTCTGAATGTCACAATATTCCTGGTATCTGACTGGCACAATATTACTGTATCTAAATGGCACAATATTACTGGGCTCTGACTGGCACAATATTAATGGGCTCTGAATGGCACAATATTACTGGTATCTGAATGGCACAATATTACTGGGCTCTGAACGGCACAATATTACTGGGCTCTGAATGGCACAAGATTACTGGGCTCTGAATGGCACAAGATTACTGGGCTCTGAATGGCACAATATACCTGGGTTCTGAATGGCACGATATTACTGGGCTCTGAATGGCACAATATTACTGGGCTCTGAATAACACAATATTACTGGTATCTGAATGGCAAAAGATTCCTGGTATCTGACTGGCACAATATTACTGTATCTGAATGGCACAATATTACTGTATCTGAATGGCACAATATTACTGGGCTCTGAATGGCACAATATTCCTGGTATCTGACTGGCACAATATTACTGTATCTGAATGGCACAATATTACTGGGCTCTGAATGGCACAATATTACTGGGCTCTGAATGGCACAATATTACTGTATCTGATTGGCACAATATTACTGGTATCTGACTGGCATAATATTATTGGTATTTGAATGGCACAATATTACTGGTATCTGACTGGCATAATATTATTGGTATCTGATTGGCACAATATTAAAGGGCTCTGAATGGAACAATATTCCTGGTATCTGAATGGCACAATATTACTAGGCTCTGAATGGCACAAGATTACTGGGCTCTGAATGGCACAAGATTACTGGGCTCTGAATGGCACAATTTTACTGGGCTCTGAATGGCACAATTTTACTGGGCTCTGAATGGCACAATATTACTGGGCTCTGAATAGCACAAGATTACTGGGCTCTGAATGGCACAATATACCTGGGTTCTGAATGGCACAATATTACTGGGCTCTGAATGGTACAATATTTCTGGTATCTGAAAGGCAAAAGATTCCTGGTATCTGACTGGCACAATATTACTGTATCTGAATGGCACAATATTACTGGGCTCTGACTGGCACAATATTAATGGGCTCTGAATGGCACAATATTACTGGTATCTGAATGGCACAATATTACTGGGCTCTGAATGGCACAATATTACTGGGCTCTGAATGGCACAAGATTACTGGGCTCTGAATGGCACAATATACCTGGGTTCTGAATGGCACAATATTACTGGGCTCTGAATGGCACAATATTACTGGGCTCTGAATAACACAATATTACTGGTATCTGAATGGCAAAAGATTACTGGCATCTGACTGGCACAATATTACTGTATCTGAATGGCACAATATTACTGTATCTGAATGGCACAATATTACTGGGCTCTGAATGGCACAATATTCCTGGTATCTGACTGGCACAATATTACTGTATCTGAATGGCACAATATTACTGGGCTCTGAATGGCACAATATTACTTTATCTGAATGGCACAATATTACTGGTATCTGACTGGCATAATATTATTGGTATTTGAATGGCACAATATTACTGGTATCTGACTGGCATAATATTATTGGTATCTGATTGGCACAATATTAAAGGGCTCTGAATTGAACAATATTCCTGGTATCTGAATGGCACAATATTACTAGGCTCTGAATGGCACAAGATTACTGGGCTCTGAATGGCACAAGATTACTGGGCTCTGAATGGCACAATTTTACTGGGCTCTGAATGGCACAATTTTACTGGGCTCTGAATGGCACAATATTACTGGGCTCTGAATAGCACAAGATTACTGGGCTCTGAATGGCACAATATACCTGGGTTCTGAATGGCACAATATTACTGGGCTCTGAATGGCACAATATTTCTGGTATCTGAATGGCAAAAGATTCCTGGTATCTGATTGGCACAATATTACTGTATCTGAATGGCACAATATTACTGGGCTCTGAATGGCACAATATTACTGGTATCTGACTGGCACAATATTACTGTATCTAAATGGCACAATATTACAGGGCTCTGACTGGCACAATATTAATGGGCTCTGAATGGCACAATATTACTGGTATCTGAATGGCACAATATTACTGGGCTCTGAATGGCACAAGATTACTGGGCTCTGAATGGCACAATATACCTGGGTTCTGAATGGCACGATATTACTGGGCTCTGAATGGCACAATATTACTGGGCTCTGAATAACACAATATTACTGGCATCTGACTGGCACAATATTACTGTATCTGAATGGCACAATATTACTGGTATCTGACTGGCATAATATTATTGGTATCTGAATGGCATAATATTACTGGTATCTGACTGGCATAATATTATTAGTATCTGACTGGCACAATATTAATGGGCTCTAAATGGCACAATATTCCTGGTATCTGAATGGCACAATATTACTGGGTTCTGAATGGCACAATTTTACTGGGCTCTGAATGGCACAATACTAATGGGCTCTGAATGGCACAATATTACTGGGCTCTGAATGGCACAAGATTACTGGGCTCTGAATGGCACAATATACCTGGGTTCTGAATGGCACAATATTACTGGGCTCTGAATGGCACAATATTACTGGTATCTGACTGGCACAATATTACTGTATCTGAATGGCACAATATTACTGGGCTCTGAATGGCACAATATTCCTGGTATCTGAATGGCACAATATTACTGGGCTCTGAATGGCACAATATTCCAGGTATCTGACTGGCATAATATTACTGGTATCTGACTGGCACAATATTACTGTATCTGAATGGCACAATATTACTGGTATCTGACTGGCACAATATTACTGTATCTGAATGGCACAATATTACTGGGCTCTGAATGTCACAATATTCCTGGTATCTGACTGGCACAATATTACTGTATCTAAATGGCACAATATTACTGGGCTCTGACTGGCACAATATTAATGGCCTTTGAATGGCACAATATTACAGGTATCTGAATGGCACAATATTACTGGGCTCTGAATGGCACAATATTACTGGGCTCTGAATGGCACAAGATTACTGGGCTCTGAATGGAACAATATACCTGGGTTCTGAATGGCACGATATTACTGGGCTCTGAATGGCACAATATTCCTGGTATCTGACTGGCACAATATTACTGTATCTGAATGGCACAATATTACTGGGCTCTGAATGGCACAATATTACTGGGCTCTGAATGGCACAATATTACTGGGCTCTGAATGGCACAATATTCCTGGTATCTCACTGGCACAATATTACTGTATCTGAATGGCACAATATTACTGGTATCTGACTGGCATAATATTATTGGTATCTGAATGGCACAATATTAATGGGCTCTGAATGGCACAATATTCCTGGTATCTGAATGGCACAATATTACTGGGCTCTGAATGGCACAATATTACTGGTATCTGAATGACACAATATTACTGGTATCTGAATGGCACAATATTACTGGGCTCTGAATGGCACAATATTACTGGGCTCTGAATGGCACAATATTCCTGGTATCTGACTGGCACAAAATCCCTGGCATCTGAATGGCACAATATTCCTGGTATCTGAATGGCACAATATTACTGTATCTGACTGGCACAATATTACTGGGCTCTGACTGGCACAATATTACTGTATCTGAATGGCACATTATTACTAGGCTCTGAATGGCACAATATTCCTGTATCTGAATGGCATAATTTAACTGGTATCTGACTGGCACAATATTACTGGTATCTGAATGGCCTAATATTCCTGGTATCTGAATGGCACAATATTACTGTATCTGAATGGCACAATATTACTGGGCTCTGACTGGCAAAATATTAATGAGCTCTGAATGGCACAATATTACTGGTATCTGAATGGCACAATATTACTGGGCTCTGAATGGCACAAAATTCCTGGGCTCTGAATGGCACAATATTCCTGGGCTCTGAATGGCACAGTATTACTGGGCTCTGAATGGCACAATATTACTGGGCTCTGAATGGCACAATATTCCTGGTATCTCACTGGCACAATATTACTGTATCTGAATGGCACAATATTACTGGTATCTGACTGGCATAATATTATTGGTATCTGAATGGCACAATATTACTGGTATCTGACTGGCATAATATTATTGGTATCTGACTGGCACAATATTAATGGGCTCTGAATGGCACAATATTCCTGGTATCTGAATGGCACAATATTACTGGGCTCTGAATGGCACAATATTACTGGTATCTGAATGACACAATATTACTGGTATCTGAATGGCACAATATTACTGGACTCGGAATGGCACAATATTACTGGGCTCTGAATGGCACAATATTCCTGGTATCTGACTGGCACAAAATCCCTGGCATCTGAATGGCATAATATTCCTGGTATCTGAATGGCACAATATTACTGTATCTGAATGGCACAATATTACTGGGCTCTGACTGGCACAATATTACTGTATCTGAATGGCACATTATTACTAGGCTCTGAATGGCACAATATTCCTGTATCTGAATGGCATAATTTAACTGGTATCTGACTGGCACAATATTACTGGTATCTGAATGGCCCAATATTCCTGGTATCTGAATGGCACAATATTACTGTATCTGAATGGCACAATATGACTGGGCTCTGACTGGCACAATATTAATGAGCTCTGAATGGCACAATATTACTGGTATCTGAATGGCACAATATTACTGGGCTCTGAATGGCACAAGATTACTGGGCTCTGAATGGCACAATATTCCTGGGCTCTGAATGGCACAATATTACTGGGCTCTGAATGGCACAATATTCCTGGTACATGACTGGCACAATATTACTGTATCTGAATGGCACAAAATTACTGGTATCTGACTGGCACAATATTACTGTATCTGAATGGCACAATATTACTGGGCTCTGAATGGCACAATATTACTGGGCTCTGAATGTCACAATATTCCTGGTATCTGACTGGCACAATATTACTGTATCTAAATGGCACAATATTACTGGGCTCTGACTGGCACAATATTAATGGGCTCTGAATGGCACAATATTACTGGTATCTGAATGGCACAATATTACTGGGCTCTGAATGGCACAATATTACTGGGCTCTGAATGGCACAATATACCTGGGTTCTGAATGGCACGATATTACTGGGCTCTGAATGGCACAATATTACTGGGCTCTGAATAACACAATATTACTGGTATCTGAATGGCAAAAGATTCCTGGTATCTAACTGGCACAATATTACTGTATCTGAATGGCACAATATTACTGTATCTGAATGGCACAATATTACTGGGCTCTGAATGGCACAATATTCCTGGTATCTGACTGGCACAATATTACTGTATCTGAATGGCACAATATTACTGGGCTCTGAATGGCACAATATTCCTGGTATCTGACTGGCACAATATTACTGTATCTGAATGGCACAATATTACTGGTATCTGACTGGCATAATATTATTGGTATCTGAATGGCACAATATTACTGGTATCTGACTGGCATAATATTATTGGTATCTGACTGGCACAATATTAATGGGCTCTGAATGGCACAATATTCCTGGTATCTGAATGGCACAATATTACTGGGCTCTGAATGGCACAAGATTACTGGGCTCTGAATGGCACAATTTTACTGGGCTCTGAATGGCACAATTTTACTGGGCTCTGAATGGCACAATATTAATGGGCTCTGAATGGCACAATATTACTGGGCTCTGAATGGCACAAGATTACTGGGCTCTGAATGGCACAATATACCTGGGTTCTGAATGGCACAATATTACTGGGCTCTGAATGGCACAATATTACTGATATCTGACTGGCACAATATTACTGTATCTGAATGGCACAATATTACTGGGCTCTGAATGGCACAATATTCCTGGTATCTGACTGGCACAATATTACTGTATCTGAATGGCACAATATTACTGGGCTCTGAATGGCACAATATTCCTGGTATCTGACTGGCACAATATTACTGTATCTGAATGGCACAATATTACTGGGCTCTGAATGGCACAATATTCCTGGTATCTGACTGGCACAATATTACTGTATCTGAATGGCACAATATTACTGGTATCTGACTGGCATAATATTATTGGTATCTGAATGGCACAATATTACTGGTATCTGACTGGCATAATATTATTGGTATCTGACTGGCACAATATTAATGGGCTCTGAATGGCACAATATTCCTGGTATCTGAATGGCACAATATTACTGGGCTCTGAATGGCACAAGATTACTGGGCTCTGAATGGCACAATTTTACTGGGCTCTGAATGGCACAATTTTACTGGGCTCTGAATGGCACAATATTAATGGGCTCTGAATGGCACAATATTACTGGGCTCTGAATGGCACAAGATTACTGGGCTCTGAATGGCACAATATACCTGGGTTCTGAATGGCACAATATTACTGGGCTCTGAATGGCACAATATTACTGATATCTGACTGGCACAATATTACTGTATCTGAATGGCACAATATTACTGGGCTCTGAATGGCACAATTGTATTGATATCTGGCACAATATTACTGGCATATTAATGGGACAATAATACTGGCATCTTAACGGCACAATTGTATTGCTATCTGGCACAATAATACTGGCATATTAATGGGCAAATTGTCTGTGGCTTATTAATGACAAAATTATACTGGCATATAATTGGGCAAATTGGCTGTGTGTGTGTGTGAGAGAGAGAGAGAGAGAGAGAGAGAGATGTCTGTGTGTATAGATATGTATTGTTTTAGAATTGTACAATTGTCACCTCTTGGGGCTCCTGTGTGTTGCAAAATTAATGGCGGTCCCATGTGTGCATAATTATGGGGCGCTTGTGTGTGGCATATTTATTGCGCCCCATGTGTGGCAAAATTAAGGGACTCTTGTGTGGCTAATTAAGGGACTCTTTTATGTGGCATAATTATGGGGCACCTGTGTGTGTGGCATAATTATGGGGCACCTGTGTGTGTGGCATAATTATGGGGCTCGTGTGTGTGGCATAATTAATTGGGTAGAGTTGAGGCATAAATAGTGGGGCTCTGGTGTGGCATATTTTATGGGGCTCCTGTGTGTGGCATAGTTATGGGGCTCCTGTGTGTGGCATAGTTATGGGGCTCCTGTGTGTAGCATAGTTATGGGGCTCCTGTGTGTGGCATAGTTAAAAGGCCATCTAACTGGCATTACTAAGGAATCTGTTCTGCATTGTACTGGAGGAAATCCAGGGGGTGACACCATCCCTAGTGACGCCCCTGGTTCTTTCAAGAAAAATCAGGCAGCTTTTTCTTCACCTTGGTGAATCTACAGCATGAGACCATGAATCACAAGGCTTGAGTAAGGGTATAGGCAATTGCCTCTCTTTAAGTAGAAGAATGGAATGAGTTTTTTTTTTTAAATCTGATAATATACTTTTTATGTGTCTTTTTTTTTGGGGGGGGGGGGGGGGTTCCTTCCATACAGCTCTTGCTTAGCAGTCTGGTTATACATTTGTTTATATCTGGGCAAGCTGACTTTCCCCCCCATGGTAATTGCTTAGGTATATCCCATTTGTCAATGCTGCAGCCATGGCAGCATTACTTGATTCCCACCCAGTTTTATTTTGTTGATGTTGTTTTAATTTGTTTTAGAGCAACTCACAAATACTGCAAAAGGGCAGGGGTAGAGTTTATTTATAGATTTATTTTTTGTTTGTCAGCTGACTAGGGTGGAGCTACCCATATGTCAATTCTGCACTGGTTATGACCAAGCAAAAAAGAAAATTATGGTAAGTATTGAAACAATTTTATAGATAGTAATAAATAAATGTGTGAGAAAAGTTACTTTTAAGTATTATTTTTGGGCACACATAAAAGGCACCTGAAAAGTGGCCGAGAAACTCAAATTGATTTTGGTAAATGTGCTAATACTGCACAAACAGCAAATGCCCTTTTTATTTTCTATCTTCCTGTCACTTTCCTGTGCAGATCTTTTCATACATGGCCTAGTTTGTGATTCCAGATACACCATTTATAGAGAATCCTCTCCGGGTTTTTTTCCAATTAAAATCTTTGGCAATATCAAAGAAGTTTTGTTTTTATAACAAACAAGTAGAGTTAAAATGATGCTGGGATGCAGGGCCTGCCTTAGGGGTGTGTGACCTGTGTGACCGCACAGGGCGCAACACCCCAGAGGACGCCCGCCCGCCAGCCCAAAAAAAAAGTTTGCCGGTAGAGGCACTGGATGGGAAGATCAGAAAATCTCCCCTCACCAGCCCTCTGCTCAGCTAAACTTATGGATCTGGGGAGGGAAGCGGAGCTCACTGGCGTAGCTTCGCCCCCACCCTGTGAAGTAGAGACAAGTCTGCTTCACTAGGAGCTGCCCGCAGCATAAGTAAGTGCTGCTCATGCACCCCATGCTTAGTGATAATGCAAGGTATCGGAAATCCTATACACTGGATTATCACTGTGTTCATAGGGTGCGGCGGAGCTTCATAGGGTGGGGAGCGGGGCTTCACCTCACATCCAGTTAGCTCCACCCCCACACCATAAGTAACAATGGGAGGGGAGGAGAGAACAGAGAAGGGGGAGGAGAAAGGAGGAGGGGGGAAGAGCACAGAGGAGAGGGAGGAAAACACAGGAGGGGAGGGGAGAACAGAGGAAGGGGAGGAGAGGGGAAGAGAACAGAGGAGGGGAGGAGAAAGGAGAGGGGGTGAGAGAACAGAGGAGGTGGGAGGAGAGAACAGATATGGGGAGGAGGGGGACAGAGAACAGATATGGGGAGGAGGGGTAAAGATGACAGATACGGGGAAGGAGGGGGAGAGAGAACAGATATGGGGAAGGAGGGGTTGAGAGAGAGAAAACATATATGGGGAAGGAGAGGGAGAGAGAACACATATGGGAAGGAGGGGGTGAGAGAGAATGGATATGGGGTTAAGGGGGAGAGAGAACAGATATGGGAGTGGAGGGGGAGAGAGAACAGATATGGACAGGAGGGGGAGATAGAACAGATATGGGGGAAGCGGGGGAGAGCGAAAACAGATATGGGAGAGGAGGGGGTGAGAGAGAACAGATTTGGAGAGGAGGGGGTGAGAGAACAGATATTGGGGAGGATGGGTAGAGAGAAAACAGATAGGGGAGTTGGAGAGAGACAGACATGGCAATGAAGAGGAAAGGGACAAACATGGGAAGAGAGAGACACATACATGTAGGGAGAGGATAGAGCTAGGCATGAGGAGGGAGAGGAGACAGACATGAGGTAGAGGGGGGTGGACCGCACAGGGCGACAGAACACTTAACGCCGGACCTTGCTGGGTGTCAGATTGCTAGGTCCGAATCCCAGCTAGGCAACTTCAGGGTCTTGTAACCAAAATCAAGTATGTGACATTATGCTATTGCTCTATACAAGCTGGCCAGTACTTGTCAATTTAGTTTGTTTTGGGATTGTAAAAGAAACTAATACAAAAAATATTAATGTAAAATAGTTTGAAACTTAACAGACCTTTTCACATTGCATTCACCAAATTACTTACAGTGAAAGATTCAGAAGCACTACAAGCATCGACATCAAGGACATGTTCAGTGTAAACAACTTCCTGCAAATGCAAGATTTTATAGAAGAAAAAGTATAGATGGAAAGAAACACCTCTAAAGATACCAGTACCTATGCCTCCAGTTGTTGTTGTTGTGGTGTGCATTTACAAAATGCAAGGTCATTCCAGAGCATATATTCCATCACCCAAAAAAGTCATAGCCAAACTAAGCAGTTAATTACATCTGCAAACTTGGTGAAAAGAATTCCATACCATATATTCCACCATCCACAAATGATGCCTGTAATCGCCTGCTAGTGCATGTTGGTGGTCTACAATGTTGTTAAAAATATTTGCAAATTGATATGTTGTACTATTCTGCTATTACTTAAGTGAAATAAATAAAGACTATATATATATATATATATATATATATATAACAAACATGCATGAATGTGCCCTTTGTGCTACCAGAGGTATTAGTTCTTATTTCTATTTTTTCTCATTTTTTGTATTCTGTTCATTCATTCAACTCACTGAAATATAACAGACATATAAGCATTGTATTTTAGGTGTATTTTGAAATATATAATTCAATATATATCAATATTTGATGGTTTTTATAAGTTTATCATATTTTGGTACTTTGCTAAAACGCCTTCACTAGCATTCAATGGAATGTAGACCCCCCTTTCCCCCCCAAGAGATGTTCCTATATCACAAGAGTCCTTTGTCTACAGAATGGCTACCACACATGTGGTTACAATTAGGAATCATATTTCTCTAGCCAGACAGTCTAGGTTTTTTCCTTCACCTTTGACATTAAGAGGCCCACCAATATATATTTCCTTTAAAACATAGTACCCTTTGTTAGCCTTATCCTGTCCGAGTATAATTATAACATATGGCTTTCATTATAGACAAAATGGATGCTAAAGCCACGTCCCATATACTAACAATTTTATGATCATATACATATATACACGCCTCCTTGTATTACCATAAATTAGGGAGTGTTTAACTTTATAGAGGTATTAAAAACTATTGCAAAATTCTGATCTGTATCCAATACATTATAACATCACAACTAAGAACACCTTAAGCATTGCTGTGTTATTGGTCCTATGGATTTGAATAAAAGAATTTAAAGTTTGTTTTTCGGATGGTTATTCAGCAAGATACTAAGATTGATTAATAATTCTTATGGAAGAAATATGACAAAAGAAAATTTGCAACATATTTATTTCAATATCTAAACCTGTTTTTGTGTGACGGGAAAGCCTTCTTGAATCTAATCTGCTTCATCTGCCTCAGGCTAACACATTTTTCGGGGTAAAAAAACGATGTTTGAACTATTTAGAAGTAATTTTGGAGACAGATGAGAATCATCAAACATACATGAAGCTTGGGGCTTCCTCAATGTAATCTTTCACTCATAAACTTCCAGTAATGAAAGACATCTCAACAAAACGTTATTCATTTACTGGATTTTTGGAACATCCTATACTGTGGATTTAGGACTTTTCCCCCTGCCAACAAATAGCCCTGTTAACAGAACAATATGGCTACTGTTAAAGAAGTAATGAATCATCGATCCAATTCAAAGGTTGGACCTTTAATACATCTATTCAAAATTCTATTTAAAACCCCATACAAAACTGGGATGATCACATTTGAAATGGGAGCAGAAACCCGCAACCTGCCGTGTTTTGCTCACAAACACACATAAAATTGTATTATGATATATTGTATTTATGATCCCTGCCACATTGCAATGTCTTTGCTATGATACATATGACATATTGTAGACAGACAGCAATATATATAGAGTGGCATTGTAGAAAGAAAGCAATGTTTTGACATTTCTGGGGTGTTTGTGTTTAGCTGTAATTTTCTTCTTTCTCATTTACTGTACCCACACAAATTATATGTTGTTTTTATCATCATAATAAGGGCTTTCATTAGACACCATTATGTTCATCATATCTTATAATTTACTAGAACAAAAATCATAAAATATGATGAAAAATACACTTTTACTAACTTGGACCGCACACAAAGTTACTGATCACGGCTGTTTAGCCTCTTCCACTTGACTTCTGGTTAGAGCTCCGGGTGTCACGTGACATCCGGGAGCTCAGAAGAGCCAATGGACATCAAGACCTCAAGAGACCTTCCTGCTGGTGTTCTGAAAAGTAAAGAAGCAAGGAGGGGGTAACAATGAAACAATGTGTGTGTGTGTGTGTGTGTCTGTATGTGTGACACAGTGTATGTGTGTGAGATAGAGAGACGGTGTGTGTGAGATTGAGAGAGTCGGTGCATGTAAGAGAGAGACGGTGCGTGTGAGAGAGAGCAAGACGGTGTGAGAGAGAGCAAGACGGTGTGAGAGAGAGCAGGACGGTGTGAGAGAGAGCAGGACGGTGTGAGAGAGAGACGGGGGGTGAGAAACAATGTGTGTGTGTGTAAGAGAGAGAGACAATATGTTTGAGAGAGAGAGATGGTTCATGTGTGTGTGAGAGAAAGAGATGATGTGTGTGTGTGTGTGTGTGTGTGTGTATGTGTGTGTGTGTGAGAGAGAGACAGAGTGTGTGGGAAAAAAAGAGAGAGACAGTGTTTAAGAGATTGTGACAGAGAGACAAAGTGTGTGTGACAGAGACTGAGTGTCTTTTTATATATATATATATATATATATATATATATATATATATATGTGTGTGTGACAGAAACAGTGTGTATGTGTGAGAGATCGTGTGTATGTATGTGTAGGTGTGAGAGACAGTATGTCTCTAGCCACAGATCATTTGCCCCTGCTCGACATTGAGGCAACAGAGCAGCACCGTCAGCGATCGCTGATTGTGAAAACTGCTTGTTCCTCCGCAGGAGTTGTCAGGCACATCCATTGTCAGCAATGGAGTTGCAGGCTGGACGAGCCTGACATGACCTTTGTCGTGAAGGTGTTAAATACCAAGCTGATGGATACAGTGACAGAAAAATAAATAGAGATACAAGCAAAGTTATAGGAAAAAGATATGACAGTGAAAAAGAGTTGGTAGAGAGGAATCAAGTTGTACCACATGGCTCTGTATACTGTACCTCACAATATGAACTGTACATAAACATTGTATAATTGCTATACCATCCATATTTTAACTAATTGCATTTACAATTGTCTTTCAACCATGAATGCATTCATTAAAATGTGTTTTAAACATGTCTATGGTGTTGTTTATGACATCACCATGTCAAGTCACATAAGCAGAAGACTCCACATACAAACTTTTAAAAAAACTTATCTTAATTCTACTAACTAAATGTCTCGATAATTTTATATTCAGTGCATCTACATTATAAAAGTTTAGGTGACGAAACATACGCTATTTATTTTGCCTCCCAACTAGGGTTGCCACCTTTTTCCTCAAAAAAATACTGGCCAGCGAGGGTGGAGTCACTCAATGTTTCCAGACTAATATTCAGGCTTCTTGGTATAGGTACCGGGCGCCTGAAGCTCAATTCTGGTAAAGAATTGTGGATATCCTGAAGCACATATCCATTGATATCAGTAATCCCTGATATCTCCTTTTGTCGGTAGATCTCCCCTATCTCTCCTTGTGTCTGTCGCTCTCCCCCATTGTCTGTCTCTTTCCCTCATTTCCCCTTGTGTCTCTATGTGGCGCGTAGATGAAGGGACAAGAATCAGGACTCTATTACAGTGGTACAAAATCATTAACATAAAACAATATTTATATCATTGAAATATGAAAAGGGTTTCATTACAAAGTGCCTTTGGCATAATGTCAGGTCCCACGTATCCCCTACATATAAATATGGTGCCTCTGCACCATCTATCTGTCAAGCTGGTCACATTATGCTGCCTCGTATCATGTAAACGTGTGGCCGACATTAGAGACTTGGATATTTCATTGCGTTCTTTTACCCCCGACGGTGTAACATTTCAAGACTTACCAAGACATCCATAAAATCTGTTTCCTACCCTCGATTTTCTTTACAATTCCAAATTGTGCCTGGTCGTTTGTCTTCAAGAATATGAACCTAAGACAGCATCTTTTTGGGTCTCTTCTTGTCTAGAATTGTTCCTGGTCATTCGCAGACCTCACCCAGTTTCTACTTCCATCTAGCTAGATGGGTTAAGTGGATTCTGAAGGAAGCAGGGGTTGACGTTTCAATGTTTAGTCCTCATTCTATTAGAGGAGCTATTGTTTCTAAAGCAGTTTTATTAGGGCAACTGGTCGAGTGAGTCCTTGAATTTTACTTTAAACCTACTACTCATTTTACTTCTAGTGTAATTGCTATGCCTTAAACTTGCATAATAGGAGTCTTCGTGTCTTTACAAATTCTTAGATTTTACTATTAATATGATGTAAAGTCATGATTTATAATGACACAGAGGTGAGTATTATTCCCACCCAGGTTTATTTGTTGGGATATATGTTTTTTTCTTTTCCCACCCTTATTATGATTGCATTTAAGTTTTACTTATGCTCAATAATGGATATCTACAATTATGACCTTATATGTATATCATATAGTGATAGATCGCTCCCTGGTTGCACTGGAGATATCCAACCTCCTACAGAAAGGTGCCATTATGCCCATACCGGTGCACTCACACGTTTCACCAGCAATTTATTTATGGTACCCAAAAAAGGTGGTGGGGTTCGTCCTGTCATGTTTTCTTCACTATTCTCCTCTAGAGTGATGACTTGGAAGTACCTTCGTGGTTCTGGATTTTTCGTTGTTCCTGGTCGTTTTTCATGTTTACCTGGTTGACATATCAAAGTTTTTTATTATCAATCTATGGACCGTTTCCTGATTACGGTTATTTTGGACTTATGGGTTTTTTCTCACCAAAGAAAGAGGAAGTGATATGGTTACATTGTTTTATATATATAAGATAAGTGAGGGGAGTTTATACATGTTGTGACTGAGTGTGTTGGCTAAGTGTCTATGTGAGTGAGTTTGTGCTGACTGAGTGTGTCTGTGAGTGTGTGCTGGCTGAATGTGTGCTGGCTGAGTGTGTCTGAATGTGAGTGAGGGTGTGCTGGCTGAGTGTGTCTGAATGTGAGTGTGTGTTGAGTGTTCATGTGAGTGGTTGCTGACTGAGTGTCCAAGTGAGTGAGTGTGTGTATGTCTGTATGTTTTCTGTCTGACTGTCTGTGAGTGAGTGTGTCCTTGCTGAGTGTGTCTGTGAGTGTGTCGGTGAGTGTGTGACAAGCTGTTTGGGCTCAGATGGCACAAGGCCAGTTTCCTGTGGGTACAGTATTAATGCAGTTGCCAAGCCGGGCACATGCAGCTGAGAACAGCGTAAGGGGTGATTGCTCCGCTCCCTCACGCTCTGATACTGTAGGAGCACCTGAAGGCTTGGGAACTTTTTGATAGAACACCAGCTGCAGGGATTGGAGGAAAATAAATCTCTCTGCATGTAAGGGTGTGTGTATGTTTGTGTGTGTGTGTGTAAGGGTGTTTGTGTAAGGGTCTGTGTGACATTGTGTGACTGTGGTGTATGTGTGAATGTGCGGCTGAGTTTGTATGTATGGCTGCGATGGTTTGCGTATTTGTGGCTGCGTAAGTATGTGTATAAGTGTGAGTAATTAATGTAATTTTTTTCTTGTGTTGTGAGTCTTATTGTATATTGTGATATAGTAATGTGTGATACACTCACACAATGCACATTACTGTGAATTTTATTTATAATTATATATAACATAAAATATTTTCTCGATTAAAAATGAATGCACACATATATTTTTGGTGAAGTGGCCCACTACAGAAAAACTTGAACACCTGCCTTAGGGTATCAGCCAGTTTGGAGGAGGAAGTGGTTTGGGTCGCCATGGTGACCAACATAGCAGCAGCGCTGGCGTAATTATTATGCTTACATAATTATGAAGTCCCCAGGCAAGCCATTAATGTAGAATGATGGGCTCTGAGATTTCTAGTTCCGCCACTTGCAGGGGTGATAGTGAGAGCCGGCTCTAACAGTTTCTGCTGCTTAATGTGGGGTCCCATGTTGTGCTAGGACTGCATGCAACCTAACCTAATAATGAGGGTGTTTTGAATTGCCACCTTGCAAGCTGCCCTATGACACCCAGCTTGCAAAAAAAGACAGGTTAAGTGCTTTCCCGGATTTTTTTCAGCTATTTTAGTGGTCTATAGATAGTGTTTTATATGTCTATATATTTTGATGGTCTGTTGGTAATCTATATGTTTGCTAGTACATTTATGCCAGAGAGCATATGTATAATTAATTGTGTTTGTCAAATTTTTGTGTATATTTTAATTTATTATCTTTTATTTATATGTATTAAATTATTATATGAACATTTGAATCATTAGAAATTGTGTATTTAAGTTCTGTCTGCAGTTTTTCTTTATTCGCTTACAGGCCATCTTTTTTAAGCAGGTATTCTGTTTCCGCACTAGAAGCTATTCTTTAATTGGGAGTCTATTTAACCCTCTCTATACAGTTTGGTACTTTATACACACAGTATTGGTGATTGGATCACTTTGATTTTATTTTTATTATTTTAATGAATGATTTTTAATTTACACATTTATTATATAGTGCTGTATTTCTTAAATAATACAATTTTAAAAACACACTGCTGGCTCACTTCTGTGACTCTACCTGTGTGTGAGACTATGTTTTATGTAGGTGCGTGCATGACTGTGTGTGCTCTTGGGGTAGAACATTTCAATTCTTGACCCCGGCAGCACAATGGTCCGGCCCGGGTGAAAAACTGTGTGAGAGAGAAAGTGTGTCTGTATGAGATTGTATGGTACAGTGTGATTGTGTGTGGGTCTATGTGAGACAGTGTGCTTGTTATGAGTCTGTGTTAGATAGCATACTTGTGTGTGTCTGTGTGAGACTGCATGCTTGTTATGTGTCGGTGTGAGACTACATGCTTGTTATGTGTTGGTGTGAGACAGCATGCTTGTTATGTGTCTGTGTGAGACAGTATGCTTGTTATGTGTCTGTGTGAGACAGCATGCTTGTTATGTGTCTGTGTGAGACAGCATGCTTGTTATGTGTCTGTGTGAGACAGCATGCTTGTTGTACATGTTCGTGCGAGACAGCATGCTTGTTGTGCATGTTCGTGCGAGATAGCATGCTTGTGTGTGTCTGTGTGAGAAAGACAGTGTGTGAGACTGCGTGTGGGTACTAATGTTACTGAACCCTTACGAACATCCAGTGCTGGCAGAGGCATAATTAGAAACTGCTGGACCCCTTATTACATACCCCCAATCATTTAGATATTTATTTTGGTGTAAAACCATTGGCGTAAGCATATCAATCATGTATAAATATGCATTTATTGTTAATAATATATATAACAGGGCTTGACAAATTTAACTTTTAAGGAGCCAGCAAAAAAATCTAGTAGCCAGAGAACAACACATACACACAATAACATGAAGTCACATACACAGTCAGTCACAGACAGACACACACATACAGTCAGTACTATACAGACACACACATACAGTCAGTCAAAGACAGACACATAACGTTCAGTCAGACAGACACACACATGCAGTCAGTCACATACACACAGACAGACATACACATGTAGTCAGTCATATACACACAGACACACACATACAGTCAGTCACACACACAGACAGACACACTCATGCAGTCAGTCACATACACACAGACAGACACACACATGCAATCAGTCACATACACAGACAGACACACACATGCAGTCAGTCACATTTACTTACACACAAGTCAGCAGTTTTTTGTTGCTTAAGATAAAAAAAAATAGTACATCTATCAATATGTCCCCCCTAGGGTTGCCACCTTTTCTACATAAAAATACCGCCCATTCTACTGCCTCCACAGACTTAACATTGGCATCATGCCAATTTTTCTTACCAGCCTGCCGGTAAAACACTGAACAGGTGGCAACCCTAGTCCCCCCTCGTTGCTGCTCCATCTCATTCGAGCCTGGTCTGCGAACAGACCAGCTTTTTTTCTAGCCCTGTTGAGCACACCTGGCACTCAGACATTATAGTGCATGTAGGGGCCGAGCAGTAAGTCTCTGCAGCAGGTGCACACACTGCTCCCTCACTCTCTGCTGGATAAAAAAAATAAAATGTATTTATATATATATATATATGTTTTTTCAACATCTTCGATATTAAATGGTGATATCTAAAGACCTGTGAGTGCATCCTCTATTTTTATATTTGGACTTTGTATATTTTTGATGTGAGCTGCACCCAGGCACTTGCCAATGATTGACGATTGCTGCGCAGAGTGCTAGTACTTTGGATTGTATATATATATATATATATATATATATATATATATATATCTATCTGTATGTCCCACTAAGCATGTGAGCCTTTTTTTTACTCCACTTCTTAAAATCAGACATGGGCTCCAGCACTAGATCTTTTGGAGACCTAGAAATGCCCCTGACAGAGACCTTTATTTTTCGTTTTAAATGTGGAGAGAAAGGGGGTGATTGTGATCATAGACTTACAGAAATAAGGTATTTCATTGTAAAATAATTTCATTAAACTAAAGCATGATTAGCTGTTTTTTAATGTATATACATAGTACACATAACACATTTATATTATTATCCATATATTGTTATATGTTTAGTAGTGGGATAGATTAATTACACATATTTAATCTAACTAGATCATATATATAATTCAGGCATGTTAGAAGTCTTTTACAAATCCTTAAGTATTATTTTACTTTTAATTGAGAAACACTGACTAAGGTGTTTTTTTTTTTTTATTCTTTATTTTTGGGTTTTGGATTTTTCATTTTGTGTTTTAATAACAAAACAAAACATAATAGGCTTGTTATAGATACTGAAAAATTGTAGGTACAAATACCTACATATCACAAATATCACATCAAAAGAACGCGTCTGTTAGGTAATAAACCTGTCTGTATCAAGAAATCACGTATAAAAACCATTGAGACAGTAAACAGGGCTGGAAGGGGGGTTTAGGTCATCCATGAAAAGGAGGCAGAAGAAAGAAGAGAAAAAAATGGGGGAGGGGTATGGGGAAAGGGGCGTTCCGGTGAACCTGACCCTTTCAGGATTAAAATTTTGTAGCACCCCAGGCCTTTAGGGCTTAGTGTACCCTGATGTAGAGGGGGACCGAGACCTCCTGAACCAAAGCCGGGAACCTATGTTGGGAAGCATTCCCTCCAAGGGCCCCAGGTTTTAAAGAAAGTTTTGGAAGAGTCATGAAGCAGGGCAGTGAGGTAGTCCATGTCCACTACTTCCTCCACCAGTGCCATTACCTTCACGATTGGGGGTATGGAAGGCTGGTTCCAGACCTGGGCCAGGGCTCTTCTAGCTGTGAGCGACACTCTTGCAATGAGCCTGTTTTTGTGTCTTGTGAAATTGTCCAGGGGTTGTGATAAGAGGAAGGAACCTGGGTCTGATGGGACAGGCTTCTGAAGAATTCTAGATAATAGATTTTGAACCTGGGACCAAAAGTGCCATATCAGTGAACATTCCCACCACGTATGGAAGTATGTACCATTCAATCCACATCCCTTCCAGCACGTGGGGGAGGGGATCACTTGCATCTTGGCCAGTCTTCATGACTTCATCTCATCACCGTTTTGTATGCCTGCTCTTTGTGTTGGACACAAGTGGAGATTTGTGCTGCGGTGTCCCATATTCCCCTCCAGTCCTCATTGTCTATAGGATGACCCAGGTCTCTCTCCCAAGCCTGGATGTAGGCTAAATTGATATCGTACTCGGGAGAGGTTAAGTTAGTATATACCTGCAAAATCAGCCACGGCCTTCTTGGGGAACCCATACATGTGCGCTCAAACCAGGGTGGTTTAGTTAGGGTGGCTTTTTAAGAGGAGGTTAGTATCCCCTTGGAGGCAGAGCGGTCTTAGTCCCCCCCAGAACGAGGGATTTGGAGAAAGGGAGAGGGCAGAGGGAAGGTGAAGAAGAGAGAAGAAAAAGGGGAAATAATAAAATGAAAAGAAAAGAAAAAAACTTTACAATATGCAGATTACAAATTAATAGTGTGGTGTGGGAATTATACTGGGCTTACTCTTTTGCCAGTAGCTTGGTTGAGAGACAATGTGTGTGCTGATATTTCAAGTATATTAAGTTTCTGAGATGGGCGAAACACCATATCACATTCGATCAAACTAAAACACTTGAAATAGTAATAATTACCAAAACATCATCACCAACTTATGGAGCTTGTGTTCAACTGCCTATAATTCGGGCGGTCCACCCTGGGAGAGATTTGCTGGGAGTTTGTGAGAGGTCTGCGGAAAATCTATGCATCTTTGGTAAGTGTTTGGGGAGGGCTACTCCTGGGGGTTTCTTCCTGATTGAGCATATTGGGTGTAATTGTGTGTGAGCGTGCTCACCTTGCTACCCCTCCTATTACCGGAGCACCGGTAACCAACAAAATTGGAGGTGGTGTGCTGAGGACCCCTGTGATAAGGACCGAGACTCTGCTCCTTCACTCGGTCTCTGGGTCTGGGACGTTACTAAGCTGATCATGGGGATTTTTGTAGGTGGATGCTGTGGGATTGGGACCTGATCGTGAAGGCTCCACTTTCATACCAAAGGGATGACACTTAGACATCCGGCGTGGTGGGATGTGACTCCCCTGGGGGCAGCGTTCCTAAGAGAATAAAAATAGCCTTGGGTAATAACCACTCAGCTGTGGGTACCTTGTTCCTATGTGGGATCAGGGACAGTCCTGTTAACCGAGAGGTGTGCCCTATGGTGCTAGGTAACAAAGCTAGGGATTGAACATACAACCTTTCCCCGAGCACTGCCCTGATAGGACCCTTCATGATTGGTGGTAGTTCAGATGGGAACCGAAGGGCCTGGGCCGGCCTGATAACTGTAACAGAGGGTAGAGTGTCCCTGGCACAGGCCCCGGAGTCTTTGTGGAGTAATGTAGGAAGAAGACCTCTGCTGCAACTGAAGCCCGCCACTACAGCTTTTCTGCCCATCAGTCTTTTGGGACAACCTCAAACAGGGTAAGGTGAAAACCGAACAGTCTAACCTGGATTTGAAATTAACTGCGTACTTGAGGGCCCCAGTAGTCGCCTTCTGTGGCCGGTCAGTGGCTCGTTGGTTTATCCTTGAGATAAGGAGTCCCCAGGACCCGAGTCGCGAGATCCTGGGCTCCTAGATCTTGCCTGTTCTACATCTGGGCCGGGACTGATTGAGTCTACGAATGCTTGCAGATCTTCAAACGATGAGTGCGATCTGGTGTGTCCCTCATGGTTGAATGTGAGTTTAAATGGGATGCCCCAGGTGTAGTGAATATTTTGCTTCTGCAGGACATCTGTAAGTGGCCTCCACTGCCTTCTCCAGGAATAGAGTAGCCGGCTTGAGATCTTGAAACAGTTGGACCGGCACAGTAATAACAAATGCACTATCTATAGAACCTTTGACATTAATGGTGGGGCGGTCCTCTGAGATCTGTGGAATTGAGGTAGAAATGCAGAGTTGCAAAATAATGCTCTTTGCGGACAATGTACTGTAAACACTAACAAGTCCATCTCAATCCATTCCTGAAGTTTTAAGAATCATTAAGAAATGTGGAAAATACTCAAGTTATAAAATAAATATATAGGGGGGAGAGGCGTGACTTCCGCCTAAGATGGACACTTGAGGATCTAGCTCTGCATCAACACAGCCTTTCACAGCCCTCGCCAGCACTACAAGGCAACTTGTACTGCGCTAAAGTGGTCTTCTGGAAGCCTCATGGGACCCTCCTCCAATAAATGTTGAACCACAAAACAAGACATACCTGAAATGGCTCCAATTTTCAGAAAAGGGAAATCGAGCATGGAGCAGGCCTCTCAAGATGACATCCCGCAGCTGCTCAACTGCCGTTGATGAAGCATGACCTAGATGTTTTCTTAAGGTTACAAAAGCGCATCAAGGAAGAAATAGCCAATGCCCTTACACAAATCACCAAAGATGTGAAAGACTTGAAATCACAAGTAAATGCGCAGCTGGAACAACTCCAGTAGATTACCACTGACTGCGAGAGGCTGGCGGACAATACAGTGGACCTACATAACATTCACTACTCTGGAAATCGCTATAGAGAACATGGGCAATCGATCTCACTGGAATAACATACGCATCCGCGGGCTGACAGAAACTCCAGAAACTCCAAATGTTTCAGGAACTTCTGCCCGACATACCACCCCACCCAAAAAGCTCTTAGTGGACAGAGCACACAGGGCGTTGTGGTCACCTTGTCCGACAGAATCACAGATATGGGATTTTATTGTCCAGTTTCATTACCACACCACGCTGCTACGTTGGCGTGCCTGTACAAATTCACAAAAATCTAGAGTCAGCCACCCTCTTCCAATGGCGTCCCCTCATTGACCTGCTCCGGAAAATGGACATCCGCTATGCCTGGGGCTTCCCCTTTAAAATAACACTCATAGAACTCATACAAGGGGAAGAGCTGCTCATATTCTAAGTTTGAAGACCTGCAGGCTTTTACTGATTTGGTAAAACCGCAACCAGATGAACCTAGATCCAGATCTCGAAGCCCTGAAGACCAAGTCCCTGACTATGCCCAGTAGTTGCGGAATGCTCATGGAGCCCGGCGATGGTGAACACTTCTACAGAGAGACTCAACCTATGCACCTATCTCCAGTCCCCCTGAGAGATACAACCACCATGGGTTCCTCCGTTTGGGACTACCACTCTCAGTTTACCCGAACCTGTTGTGAGGTTTCGGCCCCTCGTACAATTTCCCTTCAGTCCTCTATCATTCCAGTGTCGGAATGCAGGCTTTAAAGCAGCAGATCTCCTCTCATACTTGCCTCCTATTACCGGGCTCCAAATCACAAGCTCCTGCAGGACCCTCGGCTCTGGTTGTATCAGACTTTGAATAGCAGATGCCCCGATGGGCTCACAGATTCTCCCTCATGTTACATAGGTGCCCCATAATCATATTTGTAGGCTAATGTGTACCTTATCGCTACAGATATATGCAGAGTTACAAATGAATACCCTACATAGCTCAGCCCCTCCCACCCCTCACCTGAAGCATCTCTCAGGGATTCACTTCTCAAAATTGACAGCTTACCCACTCCAGTCTAGAGGGACAGATCACCAAGCCTTAGCAGAAGTTGGAGTCCATGGTTTAGGCAGTTAGTCACATTGCCCCTAATGATATAATACATAATAATAAAAAAAAAAAGAAGGAACAAGAGGGAAGGGGAATATGATCCAGTATCAAGCCTGATGGCCCATAACAATCCCTGGAAATAGACATTTTAATGTAAACATGAGAGCATAGTTAAAATACAGTGTACGTGAGGATAGAGGAGACTCCATAAGAGCTCATAAAGCCAATTCATCTGGTTCCTCACCCTTATGGGCTAGTTTGGGAATTACAAGACACTTTGGACTCTTCCCACATACTTAGTTCACCAGTGTTGCCTTGGGTCATTCAGAATCCTTTAAGGCCTTAAGTGTTGATGCATGTTTTTTATTGCTGATATTTTGTGATTACTCGGTCCCTCAGCTCCTAGTTAAAGGAGCACATACACATAACCTCTCTCCGAAGAATCACTGGCCACTTTGTAAGACCAGTCATTTAAATGATATAGAATGTTTTGTTACTGTTTATTGTCAACTTGTAAATTTGTATGTACTTTGTTCCTCCCTCCAACGCACCTTCCCTAGTCCCTCCCGACACGGGCACCACCACGTGTGATAGTAGCCTGGGGCATAGTTTCCAGCTGACGGCTGCACGCCAGACCAAAGCAACATGCCTCTGGACCTAACCTTGCTCTCCATCAATGCTCACGGTCTAAATTCCCCCCAAAAGTCCAGGTCCCTTCTTCGCCATCTTAAAAAACAGAAATCTGACATTGAGTTTATTCAGGAGACTCACTTTTCCCCTGTCAAACCCCCAACACCAAGAGACACACATTTAGCACTTGCCATTTCCCAAGCAACTGCCGCAAAACACATGGGGTGGCCATATTGATAAAAAAAAATTGTGCCCTCTTACCGTTCGACACACGTATTCAGACCCCCCTGGCCGCTTTCTCTTTCTAGAAGACCAATTGGGTACTTACCCTATAGCTCTACTGAACATTTACACCCTAGCTTTCCGTGACGCGGACTTCTGGATGTCATTATCGGCCTTCCCGGACTCCTACCTGACCGACAGACTAATTTTAGGGGACGATTTCAACGCCACGCTTTTCCCTGCTATCGACAGGTCAACACAGCCAAATCGTCTGACATTCCACCCTTCCAACACCTATTGTCTAGACTTTGACAACTCACACAACCTCTTAGATATTTGGAGAATTCAACATCCGTCTGTGAGAGATGACACCTTCTCCCATCCAAACCTCAGTAACTCTAGTTTGGATATGTTTTGTATCTCTAAAGATTGCCTACCCTTTGTCACAGCCTTGAAAATACACTATCACGTGGTCAGAGCACACAGACATAACCATCTGACTTACCTTACCCGAACTCTCCAGAATCTAGACTCGGAAGTTCAACGCCTCCATCCTACATGACCCTGACACGGTCACCAAGTTAAAAAACGCATATCTCCGAATATTTCGCTATAAATTAACAGTCTGTGACTGATCAGGTCACAATGTGGGCAGCCGACAAGACGGTTCTACGGGGTCAACTTATAGACATATGCTCCAGTAAAAAACTGAGAGCGGACTTATCATTAGACCAGCAATCTAGAATGACTACCCTCAAAACTGTAAATAAAGCAAACCCCTCTGAGACTACTACAGACCAAATCTCCAAAATCAGGAGAGAGATTAATTATCTTATGCTCATAGGCACAGCTAAATCTCTTAAACATACAAAAAGATTATACTATGAGAAGTCTAACAAGGCAGATAAGATGCTGGCAATAATGTTAAAGGCTCAGACTGCCTTTAGATTAATCCCGAGCATTTCAACCAGCTCAGGCAAAGTTACGACTAACCCACAAGTGAACTTCAGACCTACTATACTAAATTGTTCAATCAGTACCCAGACAAGACCCTTCTTAAGGGTCTAGGACACTTCTTCGCCGCATCTTCATCGCTGACAGTTCAGGGCGGCAGTTAGAACGCTGAACTGTCAGCAATGAAGAATAACGCGGCCGTTTCACCGCAGCTGCAGCTATGTAAGAGCTGACAGTTCAGCGCTGAACTGTCAGCTCTTACAAATCTAAAAGTAAAACTAAAATAACCCCCCTAATAAATGATTCCCTCCCCCAATAGTAACACTAAACCCCAATACTAACACTAAAATTAACCCCAATACTAAAATTAATCCCCTAAACCCTACTACTAACCCCCGACCCCTAATACTAACCCTAATACTAACCCCCGACCCCTAATACTAAAGTTAACCCCCTAAACCCCAATACTAACCCTAATACTAACCTTAATACTAAACCCCGACCCCTAATACTAAAGTTAACCCGCTAAACCCCAATACTAAACCTAATACTAACCCCCGACCCCTAATACTAAAGTTAACCCCCTAAACCCCAATACTAACCCCAATACTAACCCTAATACTAACCCCCGACCCCTAATACTAAAGTTAACCCCTAAACCCCAATACTAACCCCAATACTAACCCTAATACTAACCCTAATACTAACCCCCGACCCCTAATACTAAAGTTAACCCCCTAAACCCCAATACTAACCCCAATACTAACCCTAATCCTAACCCTAATACTAACCCCCGACCCCTAATACTAAAGTTAACCCCCTAAACCCCAATACTAACCCCAATACTAACCCTAATACTAACCCCCGACCCCTAATACTAAAGTTAACCCTCTAAACCCCAATACTAACCCCAATACTAACCCTAATACTAACCCTAATACTAACCCCCGACCCCTAATACTAAAGTTAACCCCCTAAACCCTAATACTAACCCTAATACTAAGCCCCGACCCCTAATACTAATATTAACCCCCTAAACCCTACTACTAACCCTAATATTAACCCCGACCCCTAATAGTAAAATTAACCCCTAACACTAAACACTAAACCTAATTCTAACCCCTTAAACCATAATTCTAAACAAACTAAAATCGGTAAAATACTTACCTTTAGCGATGAAATGCCCCGCGATGAAATCTCCAGCGACGATCTGTCTTGTGCTGTAGAGTCGGTGGTGAAGCGGCTGCGCGGAAGCAGCCGCGATGAAGTGTCCCATCCCCCTTCTTAATGCCCCCCACATACAAGCTATCCTAAAGTACCTGGAACAAACAGGCCTACCCAAGCTGACACTAGTTACATGATGGACAGCCCCATCATGAAGAGCTAAACAACAGAGGTAATTAAAACAATGAAACCCAGCAAAGCCCCTGGCCCTGATGGGTTCACCGTCCCATATTAAAAAACATTCAAGGACGAACTCGCCCCACACCTCTTAACATTATTCAACTCGATAATGGAGGGGTGCTACCTGACCACAGACATGCAAGATGCTAATATTACCCAAATACATAAAATAAGGAAAGCAGTAGATCAAGTGACCAACTACAAAATATTTACTAAAATACCATGTACTGACGAAACCACTGAGAAATGGGACCATACAGGGTTGTCCCCTGTCCCCATTGCTATTTGAACTCTCCCTCGAACCACTGCTCCACTCAATCCATAACAACACTAACATCTCTGGCCTCTCAGTCGCCCATGAACAACATAAAATTGCAGCAAACGCAGATGATATCCTACTCTCCCTTACTTCACTGCCGAACTTACTTCAGTAATTGCTGACTTTCCAGGACCTAGCGAGGCTCAAGATTAACATAGACAAATCGAAAGCCTTTCCAATAAACCTCACCCAACACAGGATTAAACTCTTAAGACTTAACTTTGACCTACTTATCTCAGTCAAACCGATTTCATACCTCGGACTCAAACTGACGATCGACTACCCCCAACTATATTACCACAACTATCTTCCACTACTTCAGCGTCTGAAAAAGGACTTAGTGAAATGGCATTTGCTCAACATTTCATGGTTGGGAAGGATGACAAGCATTAAAATGAACTTATTGTCTACTGTACCTCTTTCAGGCCATACCCGCGCCCTTAAAGGCCCAAGACCTAAAATATCTATAGCAACAAGTAGACACAATCATTTGGCAGAGGAGAAGACAGAGGGTCAATCGCACCACTATGTACAAACCTAAATCCTTAGGGGCTTCCTGATCTCAACAAATATTATGTAACAGCACAACTAGCCCAGGTGTCAGCCTGGCATATCCCAATGTCATGCATTAGATGGCTTGACTTGGAGCATGACCTATTTTAGCCTGACTTACTATCCCAAAATTCTGAATTCCCTTAGAATTTGGAATAAATACGTGATTAAGCACTCACTAATGACAGATCACTCGCCCCTTATCCTCCTATTCAGACACAGAGACTTCCCCCCCAGCATGACCCCATCCCTTTTCCAAAAATTTGACCAAGGGGATATATCACGCATATATGACCTCTTCAGAGATGGACGGCTCAAGACGTATGATGAAATTGTGTCCACTATCCCACTTCACACCACGGGTTTCTTAAGTTACCTCCAACTATGCCTTTATGCTCAAAAACCTAACTCTATCCAGGCGTCCAAGACCACTCCGACCTGGTATAAACGCCAGTGTATGAACTCAATGAACCCCAACTGTATGGGGAACTTTCTTTCTCTAACCAACTCCACCATAACGTACATTACGGCCTTGGAAAAGGACCTTGGCCATGCATTGGAGAGCGAGGTACACATTATGGGTAATGGGTACACATTTGGGAAATTTCTATTTGCATCCTGCACAAGGAGCAAAACACTTATGCGATGGTATATTATGCCCCCCAAGATGCTACTTTCAACCTCCCCCTTGAGTTGGAAACAGTGTGGTGTGGTGGGCACATACTATCACACGTGGTGGACCTGCCCCAAAATCCAATTATTCTGGTCTGAGATATGTAGCCTTGTATCTCAGGTCCTACAAAAACCAGTACATCTTGACCGAAGCATCTTTCTACTCTGGAAACTCAAGGATGCTTATACTAAACACAAGAACGCCCTGTTCTCCCGTATAGCCCTAGCTGCCCACAGAGCCCTTGCTCAAGATGGAGCTCATGGAACTAGCAAATCATACCCTCCATGGTTGTTGTATGAGCATTTATAGAGGACATGGTGGACATGGACCAACTCACGGCATATGTACACAAGACTCCCGCTTCCTTTCACAAAATCTGGGGCCAATGGCAACAATGTTTCCCATAATAGTTGCTCCTTTCATCCCCCTAAAATATACCGTTCAGCTCCTATCCCACACCCTCTCTGGAGATACACTTAACGGAATTTGCATACCCCTAGGCGAATGAACACCTATTTTAAGTGACATAGTGTCTTCCCCCACCTCTCTTTCCTTTCCCTCTCTCCCCTTCCCCGTTTTAGTTTTACACCATTTATATTGAAATACCGCTATGTTTACTTGACCATTCTTGGGGCTGTGACAAGCCAGAAACATCAGTTATAAATACTGACCCTTTACCATCAATGTGTTGCATGTAAGGTTCTTTATTATTGAACTGTTATACTGAGGTTATTTTATTTTTCATATTCCATATTTCAATTTTCCTTCAACTTTTGTGGAACTAATGGTGTACCCATAAAAATGTATACAATTATAGAAAGAAAGAATTTAAAAAAAAGAAATATGGAAAAGACATAGCCATAAATCTGTCAGTAGAACAAACTAAATCGCTAAACAATATAATGATGTTGAATTGGGGAAACCAAATAATAGAATATTTGGGGATCAAACTGAGGATAGATGGGATGGATCTGGTTAAGTTAAATTATCAAACCTTACTATCTAAATGTAAATAAAAACTAAACTCCTGGAAAGGCTTAGAACTTTCATGCGTTGGAAGAGTCCATTTGTTGAATGCATGTTTAATTTCTAAGATAACATATTTAATGAGGACAATTCCCTTGAGGATACCTAACAATATCCTCCTAACATATCTGAAAGCTATACATTTATTTGTATGGCAAAATAGGAAACCAAGAATATCGCAGATCGTATTATCAAGGAACATTAATTATGGAGGAATGTCCATGCCAATTATGAGGAGGCTTCATGAAACATGATTGTTATCTCATTTTCTGGCCTAGAATGAAAAAAGAGGAAAATTCAACAGATTGGTTTTAACCCGAGAGCCAACTACGAGGGCACTAAATCCATATTTTATATTCTGGATGAGCTTAGGGAAACTAACAGGTGCAATCAAACCTCATTATAAAAGATATTCTGATAACACTAGGAAAATGAAATAAGAAATTCATGTATTGAGTATCAAATTCTCCTCTCAACACCCATTCATAATTTGGAACATTATATTGAAAATATAAATTTGAATAGATTGGAGTAAGCACGGGCAAAATCCATCAAGGAATTGATGAACCAGGGGAATTGCTTAATTTTTACATTGGTTCAAAAGAAGTTTAAATTACCGAGGCCGAAAGAGTTCCTAGAGAGGTTCCAGGAGCGCTGCCTAAGATAGCACATTTATTTGAACTCCTGACACACTGCCTGCGTGGACTTCCTACCCGACGGATTTTGTCCAGCTCCATCACCATCACTATCCCAGAGTCGCGCACACTGGTGTGGATTTGAGGCCCAGTACTCGGGGTGTGGATCTCCTGACCCCCCCTCTCCCACCACTTACCTCGTGAACAAATGATAGTTGAAGGAGACGTTTGCCTAGAGGTCCGGAGTTGCATTCATACTGGGTTACCGGAAAGTGCGACCCGACTCGGCGGTGTGCACCTGATGGCCGGCTTTATCAAACTCATACCAGGCTTCAATCGGGCCTCCGTCCAATCCCTTTATCCAACACGGAGACCCTCACCAGTGCGGAGCGGAGCATCTAATGCTTCTGACCTGCAAGTCTGGTAACAACTTCAACCCATGATAACATCATTCAAGGCCTATTGGAGAAACTCAACGACCTCGAAAATCGCAGTAGGCATAATAACTTGCCCCTGATCAATATGCCGGAATACGTCAAATCTTATCAGTTACTAGCCACTTTACAACGTTGGCTCCCAGATGTTCTCGTCTATCCTTTTCTAACACCTCGCCCTTACTGATCGAACGGGCTCACCGTATTGGTCCTGAGCAAAAAGACCCGAATTCAAGGCCTCGCCCAGTCATTTTTCGTCTATTGAACTTTGCTGATAAAACAGCTTTCTTGGCAGCCTACAGGAAAAAGAATGACATGTTCTATGACCAAAGTAAAATCCTCATGTTCCAGGATTATTGTTTGGTAGAGGCATTAGATTCATGCTTTTATACCCGGCAAAGCTGAAGGTGATCCATGAATGCCAGACTTTCCTTTTTGATTCGGTACAGGACGCTAGGGATACATTACAAGACTTTCAATCTTTTGATTTACAGGCCTTTGATGCGGATATGTAACACCTTATTTTATGACTGGCCTACACTAATTCTTTTTCTAAGTTTTCTGACGACCACGGCTTTGCTGTGGCTGATGGTTTATGCTATCTGTTATTTCTGGTTTATAGTTGGGTTTTTTTTCTTTTCCACAAAATGTGTGTTTTCCTCAACTGATGCTTTAACACTGGAATGTCTTAAAATGCTGGTCACAGGATTTCAGCATTCCCCTGGGCGCTGGGACTGTGGGAACCCTTTTCTTACTTTTATTGTACCATATATTTTTGCTCACAAACAGGGAATTGGCTAATGTCTCAACCTAATCCTACTGGTATAGATTTGGTTCGTAGCCCTGATTTAAAAATCTTGTCCTGGAATGTCAATGCGCTTAATACTACCTCAAAAACGTAAACTGATTTCGAATAAACTAAAATCATTCCACCCCATATAGTGTTTATACAAGAAACCCATTGGAAGACCGGGGATGATGGCACTCTTAAGGGGACCTGGATAAAGGAGTGTATCTCCGCTCCTTACAAATCTAAGGGGTGGCAGTTGTTTTCAGTAAGGCCATTGACTATTCTATCCACTCTAAATTAATTGTTCCAGAGGGTAGATATATTATCTTGGATGTAACAGTGGGGTCTGAACGTCTATGGAAAGTAAAAGAGACAGTCTTGAAGATAAATCAGCGGTGGCTCAACAGAGGATGTAAATAAAGATACCGAACACAGAACAAGCTGTAGACTTGGTTTATTCCAGCATGTGTACAGCTCTTATGCAAAGCAGTGATCCTATCCGGTGAGTTTGAAAACGCCAGGTGTTTCCAAAGGTTTGTACCTAAATCCTTCTGTTCCTTAGTTTTGGGATATCTTTGGGATGTTTCATGGATAATTTGCCATTGACTATGATAAATTTAGCATACATAATAATGTGTCTCATATCCTCCTGGCTGCTGCCCGTAAGAAAATCCACATCAGTGGATCCATCCAACCCCTCCTGACCGTCCACTTTTTAAAAACAAAATGGATTTCTTGTTCAAGATGGATTGGTTGGAGGCTTCCACAGATAGGGAGAAGAAGACAAAATCATTATTCCAAGTTTGGAGGCCTTATATATTGACACTGAGCCCAGTACTTCAGTCCCAAATTTTTAAAAAGTGTTTGAGTCGACCTCCTGGTACTCGGCTCAAGTGTTGCTAAACAGGATTCTCAATTCCCAATACTGAGTAAAAATTAGACTGACCACCCTAATTATGATTCTGCATTTGAGGACACACATACATGGTATATCTACTCTGTTTTATATATATAATATTTGGTTTGTTTTAAAACCAACTTTATCAACTGTATCTGTTTATATTTTCATGCTTCTTGACTTATAGTAATGTCAGGTGGAAAATATGAAAATGTGGAGATGTGCAGTTGCATTTTAGTGTTATGTATTTAGTGACTAGGAATTATTTGCTGTATTGCTGGTGAACATTAGACACTTACTGTGTCAAGTTTAATGTACAGGAAATTGCCATGTCATCTACGAATTGCCATGCTATTTATGCAACACTGAACACGTTTCTGTGACGACTGTATGTGTTTTATTTTATCACCATTGTCGTTTATTCATAAAGAACTACATAATAAAAAATGTTTTTTTTTTTAAATAAGAGTTCCTAGAATAAGTAAATAAAATACGGGCTTATCTCCAGCAGTAGAAAGCTCTTGGAAATAGACCCAAACAACCCTTCATGAAATAAGATAGATGTGTGGGAAAAATGGGGAAACATTTCATTAAAGAAGAATGGTACAGAGCTTATGTTCAAATCAGAAAAACTACCCAGTGTATAGGTTTCCACAAACTTATTTTTTTTAATGTTTCACAGGTGGCACATGATGCCTGATAAAATCTAATAATTGAACAAAAGAAAGTCTACCTTATGCTGGCGGGGTTGCCAAGAAGTAGGAACCATTTACCACATGTGGTGGGAGTGTGAAGAAGATGGCAGGGTTTGTAGCCATCTCACAAAACGTATTAAAGATATGTTCGAAATAGAGATATCATTGCCACCCCAGGCAATTCTCTTATTTACCATAAGAAACACCTAATCTATCTATTGATAAACATCATTATGGCAATTAAACTTTGTATAGCTAGAAAATGGAAGATGAAACGTGCCATACTATGGGGCGAAGTAGTGTATCAGATAAATTTTATATGTAAAATGGAGGAAGGATACTATAAAAAAATGGATTGATGACTAGATTTCATGATATACGGAACCCTTGGATAAAGATCAGTGTTGATATAGATGAGTTTTGGACGCATGCTCTTTCAATCCCCACAGTCCTATTGTACAAAATTAACAAATTTGGAAAAAGCTTGGTATTATTAATGAGTGACTCTGGTAAATGTTGTTAAACGATGTTGTATAGTAGTGTCAAGCATATTTTTCACGAGAAAGTATTATATATTAAAGTGAATAACCTTAAACCTTAAGGTCAGGCAACTTTTTTGGGAAAGCGGTAAGATCGGGTATGTAGAATTCAGTATGGGTACACTACAAGGACCCCTAAAGAATTGCGGAGATAAGTATAAATAAAGATTTACACTAATATACACACGTCCAAACTACACCAAAAAGAGTAAAATATACATATAAAAATAGTGTGAATGTATGATCAGAAAGCAAATTTCTAACACAATACAAATGAGAGCCACTTAGCAGATATGGACCAAAACAGTGTAATGTAGTTGTAGTGAAGATAAAATGGTATAACTAAAGTGGGACAGAATACAAAAAGCTTGAACTTGACTTAAAATCACAACAAAAAGTGGATGTACAAAGGGCATGTCTGCTGCCATGTGCGAGCAGGTGATGCAATTGAGGCATCTATAACAACCCAACCGTTGGAAAGGTGCCAAATTTGTCGGAGGATCATAACATTGTATCGGATCGGCTATTACCAAACGATCACGCAGGTTCGTGCCTCTTTTCTAACAGATCAATGGGGGTGTCTGTAAGGTGGATGCAAGCTGTTTATCCCTTTGGATGATGTTCCAATTTTTGTGTACAATTTTCTTGACCAGATGAGAGGCAGTGTGGAACTTAATAGGAAACACTACGCAACGTTCTTTTTCTTTCACTGGAGCTGGTGATTCGCTGGTTTGTATAGCTCATTTCAATGACTGTTGTAATGTAGCTTTAGAGTAACCTCTTTCTTGGAACCTTTGTACCATCTCTTGCGATTGTTGTTGACTAGTGACAGTGTCAGAATTATTCCGAATCACCCGTAAAAATTGTGAAAAAGGAAGTGACTTCTTAGTAGCTTGTGGATGGAAGCTAGTTGCATGCAATACTGTGTTGCGATCTGTGGGTTTCCGAAATAAAGTATAGCCCAGTTTCTTGTCTGTTCTAAACAGTTCAATGTCTAGAAATTGAATCTTATGCTTGTCAGCATGCATGGTCAAACGAACTGGAGAATCAATAGAATTGAGATGATCTACAAATTGATGTAGCTCATTCTCATTAGAGAGCCAAATAAGAAAGATGTCGTCCACAAATCTCGCGTAATATAAGATTTTCTCACCATATGGACCCATAATGTGGTTCTGTTCATATCTGTGCATGTATATGTTAGCGTAAGTGGGGGCCATTGCCACACCCATCGAGGTGCCAGACTTTTGTATGTAATACTTATTCTCAAACTTAAAAAAGATGGACGTGAGAGTGAGCTCCAGCATCTGCACCAAAAATTCAATAGGTGGTCCATGGTAGTGCAGAGACAGTTCAAGGGTATCACGTACAGCACAGAGACCATCATGATGAGGAATAATAGTGTAAAGACTGGTAACGTCCAGTGTTACGAGCCACAGGTCAGTATCTGGTAAGATAAGATCTTTAATCTTTGATAGAAAATCAGGGGTATCCTTCAGGGATGTAGGTAAAGCCAGTGCAGTCTCCTTCACATGCCAATCCATCCATTTAGCAATTGGTTCGAGTAAGCTGCCACGAGCCGATACAATCGGACGCCCAGGTGGTTTAAGGGGATTCTTGTGGATCTTAGGGAGAGTATAGAGAGCAGGACAAATGGGTTTAGTTTCATGGAGAAACGATCGAGTAGCTTCATCAATATGCACAGAGCACAAGGCTTGTGATAAAAGGTGAGTGATCTTGTCGGTAATCATTTTTGTAGGGTCCCGTGTCATTTCGGTATATGTAGATGTAACAGAAAGTTGCTGCAGAATCTCTTCACGATGAGCAGTATAATTCTGAATAACCACCCCGCTGCCTTTATCTGCTGGGCGGATAATGATGGTAGGATCTGATGAGAGTGTTTTCAGAGCAGAAATCTCTGCCAGTGATAAATTACACCGAATAGGATTAGTGTGTAAAGCTGTCTTTACTTGCGAGTTAACCACTTGAATATATGTCTTCATGGACGTGTTGGTACTATGAGGATCAAAACTGCTTTTAAGTTTAAACGGAATCATAATCTGCTGTTCACTGTTTTTGAAGAATTCCTTTAACCGTATATTTCTGTAAAACTTGTTGAGATCTACATCTTGTTCAAAATCATTGGGTATGTTGGTTGGAACAAATGACAAGCCTCTAGAAAGTAATTTAGATTCTGCTGGAGATAGAGTTCGAGATGAGAGATTGAAAATTGGTATTACATCTTTCTTATTGGAGGTTTGCCCCTGGGGGCGAAAAAAGCCGCCTTTCTGTCCCCTTCGGATATGGGACCTCCTCTTCTGTCTATTTGTCCTCGTGTTACTACCCCTTGGGACGATAGGACTGACTGGTCCCGGGTTTGATCTAAAAAACTCTGTGAGGAATGTGTAATGGTTTGCTGAACTTCAGAACTTGTGTCACCGTCTGATGCCAACTCACCTGATGTTAAATCAATAGTAGGCTCACGGGGTTTGACAATTCACTTGACACTTTACTTAATTTCTGGCGTTTAAAACGTAATAAATAATTTTTGTATTTATTGACCTCTTCCTGTAATTTTTTCATAGAAACAGTGGCTTCGGGAGTATAGCATGTGTTGAATCAAATTGTGCAATTTTCTCACAGACTCCAATTACATCTCTTCAAACGTCTTCAATAACAAGGATTAGGAGGTCTAACGAGCATTTGTTTAATACGCCAATCCATCGGCGGCAAAAATCAGGATTGTTAAGACCAATGGTGGGTATATTTTTAATTCTAAAGCCATGTGGAATACGTTTGGCCCTATAGTAATCAGAAAGAAACAGACCATGCAGGTCTAGATCGATTTCACGTTTCTTCAATTTAATAACTCGAAATAGAGATCCTTTATAGTATCCGTGCTTGGGAGATCCAATTGGGAAGTAGTCCATAGAGCTCTAATAGCTTCCTCATCAGAAATTAACAAAGTTTCAGCTCTTTCTTCAAGAGCTCCTGCTCGAGACAAAAACATCTTCCATGATATATATGCACACGTGGAAAGACAAAAAAAAAAAAAATGAAAAATATGTATAGACACAATATACAGTGGACAACAGATGACTGCCCCTCTAAAAATATTAGGGTATTAGTTAACCAAATCTGCACGGTGCATCCAAATAGGCACGAGCAAATGCCATACAAATACAAAAATCCAAGGACAGGTGCACTCAGCCAAGCATTAGCACAGTGTGCCCGGGTGCCATGTGGCTCCAAACATGTAGGAATATTCAAAATCGTACGAAAAAACACGCTCTCACGGGTCTTCAATATCAATCAAATAGTCGAAACTTTTATCTCATACAAAAATAGACATTTGTAGATCCAGTCGACGTTTCGGTCCGCACCGCGGACCTTTATCAAGACTTGGATAAACAATAAATGAAACCAATATATATGCATAAACACATACACGAACGTGTCGTATCTGGCAAAGCGCCAGAACTATGAGGATATGAGAAAGAGGTCTACTCACCCAAAGGAAGACATGCGCATGCGTGTCCCCGGTTACCATGGTTCCAAGATGCAAACTATAGGAGGTGGATGCAAGCAGAACTGACGAGCTTAGATACAAAGGAACAAAGTATAAAAAGGCTGCCTGGAGACAATTATTATCACATAACAAAATAAGTTAATATAGACACAAGGGAATACACATAAATCGAGTGACCCTAAAAAACGTACCAGAAAACACACCAAAATGGGGACAAAGAATAAGAAAGTTAAAATCCATACAGGATACATCAGACCCAGTGTGGAAAGACTAGCACCAGATAGAAAAACACCACCTTAGTGCACTTACCTGTAAAGTGAGACCCATGAACAAGTAAAGATAATAAAAATGAAACACAATAATAAACATACTAAGAAACATACACGTGTGACAAAATATAAATGGAGGCTACCTGTACAAAACGAAAGGACCACAGCAAACAATAGATCACGACAAAATAAGAAAAAAATTAAAAAATAAATGAAGAAAAAATAAATGACAAACAATGAGCAGAGAACAATTGGTAGGGGATCTACGGTTAACACTAAAACTGTCAGGGAGAAAGGTATATCCATAGGGGCTGTTGAACACTATAACTGTTTATCTCAATGGTAAAAATGGAGTGAACAGAATCTGCTCAATTAAACCATTAGGGGAGATAGTTTCCAGAGTTCTGATCCAATATGCTTCATGTTTAAGCAATAGACGTGATCTGTCTCCACCTCGTCTTGGAGATGGTATATGATCAAAGGCAATGAATCTCAGTTGAGTCTGTGACCAAATTGCAAAAAATGCTTGGCTACTGGTTTATCTGATTTGAGATCTCGATAAGCCAACATTATATCCTCTTATTCGGTCACGTAAAGTAAGATCGGTTTTGCCCACATAGGATAAACCACATGGACACGTGATGATGTATAGAACAAATTCGGTGGTGCATGTGATACGATGTTTAATCACAAATCTTTTGCCAGTGTGTGGATGTACAAAGTGCGTGCCTGCTGCCATGTGCGAGCAGGTGACTCAATTGAGGCATCTATAACAACCCAGCCGGGTCAAAACTGTGTAACGTAGTTGTAGTGAAGATAAAATGGTATAAATCAAAATAAATAAAGTGGGACAGAATACAAAAAGCTTGAACTTGACTTAAAATCACAACAAAAAGTGACAGTGTGCTAAAGTGCTCCAAAAAGTGAAAATATGTGACTGGGTAAATATCCAAGCCGTGCAGCCCGTGGCTGAACTTTAAAACAGAGATGGTACATACTTTATGAATGTGACTCACATTCTAACTCAAGTGTATAAAGTAAGGTGCTGTTCCTGATTCTTCTTCCTTGGTTCTTGTTTCCTAGTAGTCTCCAAGTAATATGAAGATATCAGTATTTACACATAACAATTTTAATAAAAGGAATAAAAATATCATACACATAAGTTTAGTGATGTCCACAAAGATCCTGACTTTGCTTGAGCTTTATCAGAACCTGGCAATATTTATACTTTATTTATACTTATCTCCACAAGTATTATATATTACTTATTATTGTGCCTGTTTGTAGTATGATTATTATTGGGATGTTTCCCAGTCACTGTTATTGTACATATGTATTGTCATTTTGATACTTTAATTAAACTTTTTTTTTTAAAAGAGCAATTTTTGACAGCCATGTGCTTTGCTGAAACTCTCTGAAGTTAAGTACACATTATCTAATTAATAATTAATACAATGATGTATAGATTATAACAGTTGTATGTTTGTAACTTTGTGATATTCATTTAGATATATTGCTTTTACCGCCAGAGGTATAAATAAAGTGTGTATATATATATATATATATATATATATATATATATATATATATCTCAAAGTCTCTTGGTATTCATAAGAATTTTATTGTTGTACTGTTAGTCTTGTTTGTCTAAATGAATATTTAATAATTATTTTATTAATAATTATTTAGCATAATTTAGCATACAGCAGGCAACAACGCAACAACTACATACACAAAACAGCAATTTAGTTTTTTTTAAGAGGATTTGTTTTTAAATAAAGTAGGGTAATTCTATCACTATCTCCTCCCTTGCTGCTGCTTTACCTCTTTGCACGGGAGGGGGGATTTCTGCTCCAGGCTGGTCCATGCCTGTCACACAGGTACAGACCTTCTTCACGCTATTGGTGAGCAGTGGAATGTCATGTGACAACCGTCGCTCCGACACTACAGCTCGAGGTGGCGGATTGCACACTCTGTTCCGTCATGCTGCCATAGGAAAAATCTATATATTAAAAAAAAAAAATGTTCCCAGGGCGAGGGGCTTTGTGGGGATCTTTCCTGGGTGCCAGGTCTAATTTACTAGGCACCATGGTCACCTGGCACCCGAGGTTTCGCGAGCCCTGTTGTATTGTATCTTATATTATATGATATACTGAAATGTTAAAAAGCATAATTGTCTGTTTACATTTTATATTGCATACTGATTACGTAGCTACCTCATACATTTTTGCCTGCACAATAAATTATATTTTTAAGTAAATATAGTTGTTGCATGATATATTGTGTTGAAATTATAAAGTTGAGCGGATTTCAAAGAACGTATGATCAGAGATAAAATATAGGGTATCTCTCTTATACTGATATTGTAGGTGTGGTCCTACGATAATTGATAGCGCAATATTATTATTATTATTTTGTATTAATACAATTATTCATTTTTCCAATTTTTGATAACATATTATTTTTAATATTTGGTCATAATTATAACTACAAAACAAGAATATCAATCTCACACCTGGGCCATTTTCATACACAACAACATTTTTTCAACCAAAGTTTTCAGACTGACAACATAATCTCATATTTTTGCCACACTTACCTCCTCCTTATCAGTTGGTGAGATAAACACAATAAATGGAGCAAGTTCTGCTGTTCTGACCATCTTTAGGGTCTAAAAGACAGAAAGATAATATAACACAACTATTTCCCTCATAAACATCATTTTTCTACAAAGTTATATAGTTAATTAGGTTAAAAAAGTTAGGTTATAATCCATCAAGTCTAAGCCTTCCACAGTGTTCTGGATATGGATAAAATACAATTTAGTATATCTTCCCTACCAAGATAGAATCATGGGCAACAGGGTTTCCCAAGCATAGTTGTAGTAGAGGATAATAGAACAGGGGAAAAGCGGGTCTCTCAGGGATAGCAGCAAGGGAACCAGTTTTTTTTTTCAAGCTATGGTCGAAGGGGATTGGGGACATCTCCCAGACTACAAACAGGAGGCCACATCAGTGGGCTGGAATAGAGTCAGAGCTAGGCAAGGAAAGTAAGCAGGTTATGAGTGGGGAATATAGAATAAATAACAAAGCCACGTAAACTTTAGTTGGAACTGTTCTAAAGAGTCTGACTTTAGCCAAGTTGATGCAGCCAGGTATACCCATGATGCAACCATTTCCATGGGGGTATAATTTTCCTTTACAATTATTTCCGTAACTGTGCGCATGGGATTGAAAAGTATAACCATATCTTTTTATGCAATATTTTTTAGGAAACCACTAGAGTAACTAAGGTATAGTGTTTATGCTATAATTGTTTTATACTGTTTTCATTATTACACTGCATTAATAAGTGTAACTAGTTAAATTATTGGAACACGTTTAATTCATTATTGTTTATTAATTATTATTACCTCTGCTAACATAAGAGTCTAAATTGTCAATTTGTGTACTGGTTGTTAGAATATCTCTTCCAAAATACCGTGTGCATCTGTAATTCACTGCTCAAATGCCATCTTTGCACAGAGTTCATAAAACAAACTGTTTGCTTTTGGTGATTGCAGATGCATTTGGGTTCCAGTAACTCAGCTTGTGTTTTTTGTTCAACGCCACATCACGTGTTTTCTCTTGCAAGGGCATTTGAGTTGGTGATACAATTTATGTTATACCTTTTGCTATATGCGTCAGTGATTTTATTGTGCCTCTCCTTAGTGCATTTAAGTTTCATGTGTAAGCATTTTTTATCTTGCACCGGGGTGTCCGCTCCCAGGGTCCTCTCATGGTGCTAATGTGTGGCTGTGAGATAAGCCGTGTCCCAGGGTTAAAGTTACAGGCATGCCGCACTTGTCAAGCGGGCATCCTAATGATGGCAGGGGAGCATGTTCTATCACCAACCGGAGCAGCATCACCGGGGAGGTCCTGTAGATCCAGGCAAAGGAGGAGTGGAGTCCTTTCCATCTCCTCCTCTGTATAGCCTGTGGATGGGTCGGAGACCTGGTGCTAGGAGGCAGGACTTTGGCCAGTCATTCCCTATATAAAACCTTTGCATGCTTGTTGGTGTGCTATTTATACTCTCCTATTCCAACGGTCAGAGTTTATGATCCATGATGCAGGACCTGAAAATACTGGATCTTTAGATCTTCTTGTACAAGCGGTCACCAGGATTTGAGAGGTAGTAGGAGGTCTTCGTTCCAAATCAGAGATACACTTGGTTGAGCCGTGGGCACTGCTGAAAAGGTAAATTGCTGCACCTTTACCTCTCTCTGAACACTGGATAGGGAACTACGAGTGACAGAAGATGCACAGATGGAGACTAGACACACAGCCACTGGTACTGAGATACTGGACACACAGCCACTGGTACTGAGAAACTGGATACCAGACACACAGCCACTGGTACTGAGATACTGGATACCGGACACACAGCCACTGGTACTGAAATACGGGAAACAGGATACAAATGTAGAAGCCAAAGTCAGAATAACGGAGGACAGAATAGTGAAAAACAAGCCGAGGATTTGGTACACAGGGAATGAAGACCAGGAATGGTCAAACAAGCTGGGTCAGCAACACTGGATACAGGATTTCACGGAAACGCAAGGTAGCTAACAACAGGCACCGCATAACCTATTCCAAGCAAATGTTAGGAGTAACTGAGTGGTTTAAATACAAATCAGGCACCAATTGCCAGCCAGGGGGTGTAACCAATCAAGGAGCAGAGCTTCTATAAGTTCTATAAATTTTGGCGCTTTTGCATGTGCATAGCGTTCTGCCTGGCCATCTTGGTGACTACAGGACTCCGGAAAGATGGCTTTGCTGGAACTCAATGGGAGCTGTGAGTAGCCAGGTGAGTATGCAGCAGTGGATGTGGGCGAGGAGAGTTGCAGCGACGAGCAGGTAAGGTTGTTGCACCTATATTATTAATATGGTATTCCTGGTTTTTGATCTTTTGCTTTCCCTCTACGACCTTTCTCCTATCCTCTAACCTCAGCCTGCTTCCTTTCTCAAGATTTTTTTCTGTCTGCCTCGACCATTTTGGACCACTCTCTGACCAGAGGCGTCACTAGGGTTGGTGTCACTCAGTGCGGAAACTCATGGTGTCACCCCCCTGGATTTCCTCCATACAATGTCAAACATATTCCTTAGTAATGCCAGTTAGATGGCCTATTAACTATGCCATACACAGGAGCCCCATAACTATGCCACACACAGGAGCCCCATAACTTATGCAACACCAGAGCCCCATAACTTATGCAACACCAGAGCCCCATAACTTATGCAGCACCAGAGCCCCATAAATTATGCCACACCAGAGCACCACTATTTATGCCTCACCTCTGCCCAATTAATTATGCCACACACACAGGTGCCCCATAATTATGCCACACACAGGTGCCCCATAATTATGCCACACAAAAGAGTCCCTTAATTACGCCACACAAAAGAGTCCCTTAATTATGCCACACATGGGGCCCAATAAATATGCCACACACAAGTGCCCCATAATTATGCACACATGGGACCGCCATTAATTATGCAACACACAGGAGCCCCAGTAGTATTGTCCCACTCAGAGCCCAGTAATATTGTTCCACTCAGAGCCCAGTAATATTGTGCCACTCAGAGCCCAGTAATAGTGTGCCAGTCAGATACCAGGAATATTGTGCCATTCAGAGCCCAGTAGTATTGTCCCACTCAGAGCCCAGTAATATTGTGCCAGTCAGATACCAGGAATATTGTGCCATTCAGAGCCAAGTAATATTGTGCCATTCAGATACAGTAATATTGTGCCAGTCAGATACCAGGAATATTGTGCCATTCAGAGCACAGGAATATTGTGCCAGCCAGAACCCAGTAATAGTGTGCCAGTCAGAGCCCAGGAATATTGTGCCAGTCAGAGCCCAGGAATATTATGCCAGTCAGATACCAGTAATATAGTGCCAGTCAGAGCCCAGTAATAATATGCCAGTCAGAGCCCAGTAATATTATGCCAGTCAGAGCCCAGGAATATTATGCCAGTCAGAGTCCAGGAATATTATGCCAGTCAGAGCCCAGGAATAGTGTGCCAGTCAGAGCCCAGGAATATTATGCCAGTCAGAGTCCAGGAATAGTGTGCCAGTCAGAGCCCAGGAATATTATGCCAGTCAGATACCAGGAATAGTGTGCCAATCAGAGCCCAGTAATATTATGCCAGTCAGAGCCCAGTAATATTATGCCAATCAGAGCCCAGTAATAGTGTGCCAGTCAGAGCCCAGAAATATTATGCCAGTCAGAGCCCAGGAATATTGTGCCAGTCAGAGCCCAGGAATATTGTGCCAGTCAGACACCAGGAATAGTGTGCCAGTCAGGGCCCAGGAATATTGTGCCAATCAGATACCAGGAATAGTGTGCCAGTCAGAGCCCAGGAATATTATGCAAGTCAGAGCCCAGGAATAGTGTGCCAGTCAGAGCCCAGGAATATTATGCCAGTCAGAGCCCAGGAATAGTGTGCCAGTCAGAGCCCAGGAATATTATGCCAGTCAGATACCAGGAATAGTGTGCCAGCCAGAGCCCAGTAATATAGTGCCAGTCAGATGCCCAGTACTATAGTGCCAGCCAGAGCCCAGTAATATAGTGCCAGCCAGAGCCCAGTAATATAGTGCCAGCCAGATGCCCAGTAATATAGTGCCAGCCAGAGCCAAGTAATATAGTGCCAGCCAGATGCCCAGTAATATAGTGCCAGCCAGATGCCCAGTAATATAGTGCCAGCCAGAGCTCAGTAATATAGTGCCACTCAGAGCCCAGGAATATTATGCCAGTCAGAGTCCAGGAATAGTGTGCCAGTCAGAGCCCAGGAATATTATGCCAGTCAGAGCCCAGGAATAGTGTGCCAGTCAGAGCCCAGGAATAGTGTGCCAGTCAGAGCCCAGGAATATTATGCCAGTCAGAGCCCAGGAATATTATACCAGTCAGAGCCCAGGAATATTATGCCAGTCAGATACCAGGAATAGTGTGCCAGTCAGAGCCCAGGAATATTATGCCAGTCAGAGCCCAGTAATATTATGCCAGTCAGAGCCCAGTAATAGTGTGCCAGTCAGAGCCCAGAAATATTATGCCAGTCAGAGCCCAGGAATATTATGCCAGTCAGATACCAGAAATAGTATGCCAGTCAGAGCCCAGGAATATTATGCCAGTCAGAGCCCAGGAATATTGTGCCAGTCAGACACCAGTAATAGTGTGCCAGTCAGATACCAGGAATATTATGCCAGTCAGAGCCCAGGAATATTATGCCAGTCAGAGCCCAGGAATATTATGCCAGTCAGAGCCCAGGAATAGTGTGCCAGTCAGAGCCCAGGAATATTATGCCAGTCAGAGCCCAGGAATATTATGCCAGTCAGATACCAGGAATAGTGTGCCAGTCAGAGCCCAGGAATATTGTGCCAGTCAGATACCAGGAATAGTGTGCCAGTCAGAGCCCAGGAATATTATGGCAGTCAGAGCCCAGGAATATTATGCCAGTCAGATACCAGGAATAGTGTGCCAGTCAGGGCCCAGGAATATTGTGCCAATCAGATACCATGAATAGTGTGCCAGTCAGAGTCCAGGAATATTATGCCAGTCAGAGCCCAGGAATAGTGTGCAAGTCAGAGCCCAGGAATATTATGCCAGTCAGAGCCCAGGAATAGTGTGCCAGTCAGAGCCCAGGAATATTATGCCAGTCAGATACCAGGAATAGTGTGCCAATCAGAGCCCAGGAATATTATGCCAGTCAGAGCCCAGGAATATTATGCCAGTCAGAGCCCAGGAATATTATGCCAGTCAGAGCCCAGGAATATTGTGACAGCCAGAGCCCAGGAATATTATGCCAGTCAGAGCCCAGTAATATAGTGCCATTAAGATGCCCAGTAATATAATGCCACTCAGAGCCCAGGAATATTATGCCAGTCAGAGCCCAGTAATATAGTGCCAGCCAGAGCCCAGTAATATAGTGCCAGCCAGATGCCCAGTACTATAGTGCCAGCCAGAGCCCAGTAATATAGTGCCAGCCAGAGCCCAGTAATATAGTGCCAGCCAGATGCCCAGTAATATAGCGCCAGCCAGAGCCAAGTAATATAGTGCCAGCCAGATGCCCAGTAATATAGTGCCAGCCAGATGCCCAGTAATATAGTGCCAGCCAGAGCTCAGTAATATAGTGCCACTCAGAGCCCAGGAATATTATGCCAGTCAGAGCCCAGGAATAGTGTGCCAGTCAGAGCCCAGGAATATTATGCCAGTCAGAGCCCAGGAATATTATGCCAGTCAGAGCCCAGGAATAGTGTGCCAGTCAGAGCCCAGGAATAGTGTGCCAGTCAGAGCCCAGGAATATTATGCCAGTCAGAGCCCAGGAATATTATACCAGTCAGAGCCCAGGAATATTATGCCAGTCAGATACCAGGAATAGTGTGCCAGTCAGAGCCCAGGAATATTATGTCAGTCAGATACCAGGAATAGTGTGCCAGTCAGAGCCCAGGAATATTATGCCAGTCAGATACCAGGAATAGTGTGCCAGTCAGAGCCCAGGAATATTATGCCAGTCAGATACCAGGAATAGTGTGCCAGTCAGAGCCCAGGAATATTATGCCACTCAGAGCCCAGGAATATTATGCCAGTCAGAGCCCAGTAATATAGTGCCAGCCAGAGCCCAGGAATATTATGCAAGTCAGAGCACAGGAATAGTGTGCCAGTCAGAGCCCAGGAATATTATGCCAGTCAGATACCGGGAATAGTGTGCCAGTCAGAGCCCAGGAATATTATGCCAGTCAGAGCCCAGGAATATTATGCCAGTCAGAGCCCAGGAATATTGTGCCAGTCAGAGCCCAGGAATATTATGCCAGTCAGATACCAGGAATAGTGTGCCAGTCAGAGCCAAGGAATATTATGCCAGTCAGATACCAGGAATAGTGTGCCAGTCAGAGCTCAGGAATATTATGCCAGTCAGATACCAGGAATAGTGTGCCAGTCAGAGCCCAGGAATATTATGCCAGTCAGAGCCCAGGAATATTATGCCAGTCAGAGCCCAGGAATATTGTGACAGCCAGAGCCCAGGAATATTATGCCAGTCAGAGCCCAGTAATATAAGTATACTTTAGCCCCAGAGTCTCCATTCGGGGCTATGAAGGGGGGACTCGGGGCTATAGCCCCAGTCGCCCACCCCTAGCGACGCCTCTGGCGCAGACTAAGCAGAAGCAGAAGCTGCAAAGTTTTCTCTGAAACCAGATTCAGAGGGGGAGAAGGAGGGGGTGATGCACTAGAGACAGAGCAGGGAAAGATATAATCACATTTACCATTTCTAACTGTGTGAGATCAGGTTGAGCTGTTGTCAAAGGATGGACAAAAGGATGCCCAGACCCCAATGTAAACCCCAGAGGTATGGTTAAATATTTGCAGAGTGAGAGAAAATTAACAAGCGTAAATCTAAATACTCTAAGAGACCTGTCCCACAGAAAGCTAAGACAGAGTCTCACTGCCAGTACAGACAGGGCCGATCCTGGGCGGGTGCACGGGGTGCACCGCGCCCAGGGACGAAAGGCGCTCCGATGAGCACCTTTCTCCCTCATTCTGGGGGTGCGGCCCGCAGGTGAGCGCCTGCGGTCACCGCACCTCCTAATCTCATTACAGCGCGACGGGTGCAAGCTCCGCCCCGTCGCGCTGTCTGATTGCCGGATGTCTCTGGTGACATCCGGCAGAAGATCTGAATGACGGTGTTCTGCCTCCTCTGCAGACACCGTCCGGAAATGTCCTCCTCCCTCCAGGGAGGGGGACCGATAGTAAAAACGGGTTTTTTTTAAAATGAAAAGAAGTGTGTGTGTTTCAATGTGTATGTCTGTGTGTGTGAATGTATGTAAGTGTGTGTGTTTCAGTGTGAATGTGTGTTTCACTGTGTGTGTGTGTGTGTGTGTGTGTGTGAATGTAGTAAGTGTGTGTGTGTGTGAATGTGTGTTTCACTGTGTGTGTGTGTATGTGTGTGTGAATGTGTTTCAGTGTGTGTGAATGTGTGTTTCACTGTGTGTGTGAATATATGTAAGTGTGCGTGTGTGAATGTGTGTTTCACTGTGTGTGTGAATGTATGTGTGTGTGTTTTCAGTGTGTGTTTCACTGTGTGTGTGTGTGAATGTATGTAAGTGTGTGTGTGAATGTATGTAAGTGTGCGTGTTTCAGTGTGAATGTGTGTTTCACTGTGTGTGTGTGAATGTATGTAAGTGTGTGTGTGTGAATGTGTTTCACTGTGTGTGTGTGTGTGTGAATGTGTTTCAGTGTGTGTGAATGTGTGTTTCACTGTGTGTGAATGTGTGTTTCACTGTGTGTGAATGTGTGTTTCTGTGTGTGTGTGTGTGTGTGTGAATGTATGTAAGTGTGCGTGTGTGAATGTGTGTTTCACTGTGTGTGTGTATGTATGTGTGTGTGTTTCAGTGTGTGTTTCACTGTGTGTGTGTGAATGTATGTAAGTGTGTGTGTGAATGTATGTAAGTGTGTGTGTTTCAGTGTGAATGTGTGTTTCACTGTGTGTGTGTGTGTGTGTGTGTGACTGTATGTAAGTGTGTGTGTGTGAATGTGTGTTTCACTCTGTGTGTGAATGTGTTTCAGTGTGTGTGAATGTGTGTTTCACTGTGTGTGTTTGTGTGTGAATGTATGTAAGTGTGCATGTGTGAATGTGTGTTTCACTGTGTGTGTGAATGTATGTGTGTGTGTTTCAGTGTGTTTCACTGTGTGTGTGTGAATGTATGTAAGTGTGTGTGTGAATGTGTGTTTCACTGTGTGTGTGTGTGTGTGTGTGTGTGTGAATGTATGTAAGTGTGTGTGTGTGTGTGAATGTGTGTTTCACTGTGTGTGAATGTATGTGTGTGTGTTTCACTGTATGTGTGTGTGTGAATGTATGTAAGTGTGTGTGTGAATGTGTGTTTCACTGTGTGTGTGAATGTATGTAAGTGTGTGTGAATGTGTGTTTCACTGTGTGTGTTTTTCTCTGTGTGAGTTAATGTGTGTGTTACTGTCTGTGTAAGTGTGTGTACATAAGTGTGACTGTGTGTATTGCTCTGTGTGTGTATAAGGGTGTCTGTGTGTAATGGTGACTAAATGTGTTCAGTAAAATGTGTTCAGTAAGGGGCCCTGAAATTCCTAGTGGCGGCCATGACTAAGTGTGTCTGTGTAAGTGTGACTGTGTGTATTTATGCATGACCCTGTGCGTAAGTGTGGGTGTGTATGTAGGCAGGGCAACTTTTAACTGGTTAAAGGGGCCACCGCTGCCCACTTGACAGTCCCCATCCAGTCGGCAGCTATTTCCCGCCTCCTGCACTGCACTCTGAGTGTGCATAGAGGGAAGACTGTGCGGAGGAGACACGAAACAGCAGCAGCAAGGTGAGTACTGGGGAATGGGGGGAGGGGGTAATGCTTTTCTTGGGAAAACTGGTGGTGGCATATTAATGGACAAACTGACACTGGCATATTAGTGGCCAAACTGACACTGGCATATTAATGGGCAAACTAACTGCTATATTATTGGATAAACTAACTGTGGTATGTTAATGGGCAAGCTATCTGTGGCATATTAATGGGAAAACTATCTGTGGCATATTAATGGGCAAACTGGCAGTGGCATATAAATGGGCAAACTGGCTGTGGCATATAAATGGGCAAACTGGATGTGGCATATTAATAGGCAAATACACAGGATTATGAGGAGGGAGAGACATACATGTGAGTTATGAAGAGAAAGAGACAGCAGACATGGGTGTATAGAAGGAGAGACAGACATGCAGAAAAAAAGACCACCATGGGGAGCATGAGGAACAGAAAGATAGACATGGAAAAATATATGGGGTATGAAGGGAGAGATATACATGAGGGTATGAGTGGAGAGAGAGAGTTATACATGAGGGTATGAGTGGAGAGAGAGTTATATATGAGGGTATGAGTGGAGAGAGAGTTATATATGAGGGTATGAGTTGAGAGAGAGAGAGTTATATATGAGGGTATGAGTGGAGAGAGAGAGATACATGAGGGTATGAGTGGTGAGAGTTATACATGAGGGTATGAGTGGAGAGAGAGTTATACATGAGGGTATGAGTGGAGAGAGAGAGAGTTATATATGAGGGTATGAGTGGAAAGTGTTATTTATGAGGGTATGAGTGGAGAGAGAGAGAGATACATGAGGGTATGAGTGGAGAGAGAGAGATACATGAGGGTATGAGTGGAGAGAGAGAGATCCATGAGGGTATGAGTGGAGAGAGAGAGATACATGAGGGTATGAGTGGAGAGGGAGAAAGACATGGCGGTATGGGAAGAGAGAGACAAGTGAGTGACTGACTTGGTGGAATATTATTTATTGCTCCTTGTGTACTTCTTTTCCAATGATGCTCAGCCAGACTAATGGGAGACTTTGGCTGGTTGGACATCATGGGAACTGTAGTTAAAACTGCTAGCCAGCAAAAAGTCTCCCATGTTGATGGCTGAGCATCATAGACATAAATAAAACCACTACACTGTTTTACTGCCAAATAAATATCTTTATTTAAAATAAAAGCTCTTGTTGGTCCTTCATCTAAAAATAAAGTTTGTGCTCTCCACAAGAATCCCCCCACCCCAATAATGAAAAATTGGTATGCCTGGAACATACATGTGTAAAGGGGAGGGGTTTATCATATAGCCACGCCCACCTGGGGGAGCCCAAAAAAATCCTGCACCCAGGTGCCCGTGACCCTAGGAGTACAGAGTGTTTTAAAGTTATAGTAGAAATTGAATGTATAAAGTATAAGAGTATTATAACATTGCATTGTTGAACTGAAATATAATAGTGTTCAGTCTAGTGTGTCTGGGACAGATATATAAGTAAGAAGAAAACAGTTCTGAACTGAAGCTGTGTAACAGAGGATACAGATCCTTCTGTAAAACATATTGAAGATTAGAGTCTCAGGTCTGTAACTCCCAAGTACACTGTATCTTGGAGTTTTTAATATTTTAGCCTCACAAGTTGATAAGACCATAGAAGCTGTGGCATATTATGTTTGATGTTGTCATTAGAAGAATTGTCATTATTGTTTAAATATTTGCATAAGTAGGTTTTGCAACTGCTATTTAATAGCTTGGCTGCTCTTCTAAGAGCTGCTTTTCAAAGAATATATTTAAGAGATATTCTGGAGACAGACTTGATTTTTTAACTTGCTGAGATCTTTTCTACTGATACAAGTAAGATTCATTTAGTCAAGTTATTGTGTGGTGGTTTGTACTGATTTCCTGCTTTAAATTGCTAAGGAATTTGAATTGAATACTTAGGTGTTTGTCATTGTTTGGTTCTAATTGGCATATGACCACTCAGGTGTTAAAACCTTCCTTGGTGCTGGTAGGTGTGTGTTGTGTGTGTATATAAGGCATAGTGGAAATTAGCTTGGCTAATTTAATAGCTTGGCTGCTCTTCAAAGAGTGTATTTTAGAGATATTCTGGAGATACTCTGGAGGTAGTCTGAGGTATACAAGAGGTGAGAAAAACTAAAAGATCTTTTTGATTTAAATTCTTAAAATGGCAGATTTGGTTTACTGTGATAATTGTTCTGCATTTGTTTCACATTCCATTTTTTGGAGGTTTGGAGGCTGTCTAATCTGTAGACAGTTCTCAAGATTGCAGCAGGAGATTGCATTTTTAAAGTCCGAGATTTGTAATTTATCTGTAAAACAAACTCGGGCTGAGACTGTTGCGAAGTCACTGCTGCAGAGGCTTCCTAGGAATGGCAGGTGGGTTACTGTTGGATCTGGTAGGCTTAGAGTTGTGGATAAAAGGCATGTCCCGCAGTCTGTGGCTGTCCAGAATTTATTTTCAGCACTTTCAGAGTGCAGTGGTGTTGTGGAGGCAGGCTCAGACACAGAGTTTGAGGAACCACTCTCCTATGTGGCTAAGGTGTGCAAGGAGAAGGTGAGGCCTGATAGAAAGCAGTTGTTGTTGGGCGATTCTATCATAAGAGGTGCGGAGTTGGACAGTATTGGCTCAGTGAGATGTCTTCCTGGAGCTACTGCTCGCAGAGATAGGAGGCGTATTTCTAATATTGTTAAGCAAGCAAATCAGGAAGGAGAATTGGATGTACTGGTTCATCTAGGGACAAATGATTTGGCTTGCAATGAGGTTTCAGAGGTGAAGGAAGCTTTACGTGTTCTTGCCAATGATATACGGCAGGTTGTGTCCACACTGTCCTTTTCTGAAGTTATGCCTGTGCATAACATTCAGAATGATAGACGGATGCGTATTAGGGACTTCAACTTGTGGCTTGGAGAATGGTGTCGGGAGCAAGGATTTGGCTTTGTTTCTCATGGAAGTTCACTATGGGATAGAAAGGAACTGTACAAAAAAGATGGTTTGCATCTTTCTCAAAAGGGAACGAATGTTCTCAGTGAGCAGTTCAGAGGTTTTGCAAGGAGGTTGTTAAACTAAAAGAGGGGTGCAAAATGGCGATAAAACATCAATCCAATTACCCCCCAAAAAAGGTACAGAAGTTACCTGTAGTCAGTGTGCTGAAAAATGATAAGCTTAGGGTCATGTCTACAAATGCTCGCAGTTTAGGGAATAAGATCCATGAACTTGTGGCAATATTGGCAACTGAGAATGTAGATTTAGTGGCTGTTACTGAGACATGGTATAATGAAAAACATGACTGGGACATATCAATACCAGGGTACTCTTTATATAGAAAAGACAGAGAAGGTAAAAAAGGGGGAGGGGTGGCCCTGTATGTGAGGGATAGCTTAAAATGTAACGTAATACAAGTTAGTGAGGCGAACATAGAGTCAGTTTGGGTTACATTAGAATTTGGTAATCATATGGTAACTCGGGTAGGTGTGATTTATAGGCCATCTGGACAAATAGAGGAGTTAGATCATCTACTAGTTGAGGAAATAGCTAAAATGACAATGAAGGGAGAAGTGATCATCATGGGTGACTTTATTCTTCCTGATGTGAACTGGAAATACAAAACAGCTACTTGCGCCAGGAGTACGCATATCCTAAACTCCCTACTGGGATTATCTCTAAAACAAGTAGTGGAGGAGCCAACTCGAAAGCAGGCCATTCTAAACTTAGTGTTCCCAAATGGAGATTTGTTATCAGATATTACTGTAGGTGAAAGTTTAGGATCTAGTGATCACCAGACAGTGTGGTTTAATATAAGAACAGTGACGCAGTCACAACACACAAAAACAAAAGTTTTAGATTTTAGAAAAACAGACTTTTCTAAAATTAGATTAGGTGTAAAGGAGTCATTATCAGACTGGAGCAATTTAAATGGAGTCCAGGAGAAATGGGATTATCTAAAAGTTGATCTACTGAAGGCAACAGAAAATTGCATAAGGCTTGTCAGTAAGAGCAAAAAATTGAAGAAACCACTGTGGTACTCTGCAGAGGTGGCTAAAATAGTAAAAAATAAAAAGCTAGCATTTAGTAATTATAAAAATACTCAGAGTGAGGAAGATAGAAAGATCTATAAGAGTAGGCAGAAAGAGGCAAAGCAAGCTATAAGAGCTTCCAAAGCACACACAGAAGAAACTATAGCCCAGTCAGTGAAAAAGGGGGATAAAACATTTTTTAGATACATAAATGAGAAAAGGAAAGTAAAACAAGGATTAGTTAGATTAAAAACAAAAGAAGGATGCTATGTAGAAGAGGATAAAGGCTTAGAAGACTGCCTTAATCAATATTTTTGTTCAGTTTTTACAAATGAAAATGAGGGTAAGGGACCTCATTTAGGGAAAAAGACTAATGAGTCTTTTGATGCATGTAAGTTTACAGAGGAAGAGGTTTTACTTCAGCTGTCTAAAGTAAAGACAAATAAGTCGATGGGACCTGATGGGATACATCCAAAGTTATTAAAAGAACTTAGTGGTGTACTAGCAAAAACGTTAACAGATTTATTTAACCAATCATTGTTAACGGGAGTAGTTCCAGAAGATTGGAAATTAGCTAATGTTGTGCCCATTCACAAGAAAGGTAGTAGGGAGGAGGCGGGCAACTATAGACCAGTAAGTCTTACTTCAGTGGTGGGGAAAATAATGGAAACCTTGTTAAAGAATAGAATTGTTGAACATCTAAAGTCGCTTGGATTTCAAGATCAGAGACAGCATGGGTTTACTTCAGGGAGATCATGCCAAACTAATCTTATTGATTTTTTTGATTGGGTAACTAAAATAATAGATCAGGGTGGTGCAGTAGACATTGCTTAAATAGATTTCAGTAAGGCTTTTGACACTGTCGCACATAGAAGGCTTATCAATAAACTGAAATCTTTGAGTTTGGATTTCAATATTGTTGAATGGATTAGACAATGGCTGAGTGACAGGCAACAGAGGGTTGCAGTCAATGGGGTATATTCGATGCAAGGTCTTGTTACTAGCGGGGTACCTCAGGGATCTGTTCTTGGACCCATTCTCTTTAATATTTTTATTAGCGATATTGCAGAAGGTCTTGTTGGCAAAGTATGTCTTTTTGCTGATGATACAAAGATTTGCAGCAGGGTTGATATTCATGGAGGGATAAGTCAAATGGCAAATGATTTAGCTAAACTAGAAAAATGGTCAGAGCAGTGGCAACTGACATTTAATGTGGACAAGTGCAAGATTATGCACCTTGGGCGTAAAAACCCAAAAGCAGAATATAGACTATTTGGTACAGTCCTAACCTCAACATCTGAGGAAAGGGATTTAGGAGTAATAATTTCACTTGAAGGTAGGAAGCAATGCAATAGAGCAGCAGGAAATGCTAGCAGAATGCTTGGTTGCATAGGGAGAGGTATTAGCAGTAGGAAGAGGGAAGTGCTTATGCCATTGTACAGAGCACTGGTGAGACCTCACTTGGAGTATTGTACGCAGTACTGGAGACCGTATCTCCAGAAGGATATTTATACTTTGGAGAGAGTTCAGAGAAGGGCTACTAAACTGGTTCATGGGTTGAAGGATAAAACTTACCAGGAAAGTTTAAAGCATCTTAACATGTATAGCTTGGAGGAAAGACGTAACAGGGGGGATATGATAGAAACATTTAAATACATAAAGGGAATCAACACAGTAAAGGAAGAGAGCATATTTAAAAGAAGAAAAACTACCACAACTAGAGGACATAGTCTTAAATTAGAGGGGCAACGATTTAAAAGTAATATCAGGAAGTATTACTTTACTGAGAGGGTAGTGGATGTATGGAATAGCCTGCCAGCAGAAGTGGTAGAGGTAAACACAGTCAAGGATTTTAAGCATGCGTGGGATAGACACAAGGCTATCCTAGCTATAAGACCGGGAACGGGGGACTAATAAAAGTACTCAAAAAAATTGGGCAGACTAGATGGACCGAATGGTTCTTATCTGCCGACACATTCTATGTTTCTATTCTATAAGATATAATTGTATTTTTATAAGTGATGCGCAATTGGCAATAGTGTCCCAATAAGTCCCAAATATCTTACCACAAGAGTGGAGAAATGTCCTAGTTTTGTTTCAACAGCCCAAAGCAGCAGTCAATTTTATAGAAATGTAACACAAGGAAGTGTTTATATTTAGTGTGTTAGAGAGGACGTATCTCCTAGATCACTCAACCTGTGAGCGCTCACTACAATCAGGCACTTTAAGCCTCTAGTATAATTGCTTGAGTGATTTTTTGAGTGACGGTCTTCTGGGCTATATTCATCAGTGTGATAAGTTTTATAGTACATGAGTTCTAGTAGAAAAGTAACAATAGTTACTGAAGTTGTGTGTTATTTTTGGTAAAAGTTGCAGAGTTATTTTACTTTGACATAGTCATTAATTTTACCAGTGGAATACATTGTTTTTGAATTAATTTGCTTATGCATTTGCGTAACTGTATCTTTATAAGATTTTTATGTAAAATAAAAAGATTTGTGTGTAAAACAGCAACAATCATATTTTACCCAAGGTCTTTCTTGGACATCATGTTAAATATATGTGATCGATCCAGTGGACAGTATAACAGCTGTAAAATTTGATAAATGCCATTATTTTATTGTGCAGAAACATTATGCAAAACTATGGGGGTAAAAATAAATATTCTCTGTTACTGTATCAAAGTTATTTGCTGTGAATCTTCCCAGCTGTATATCCTTTGGGATATTTTAAAATACTGGCTCAGGTTACAGCTTTATATTCTACCAATGCACTCTAATGCTTGTTTAAAGACTTAACATTTAACAGGTTTTACATATTACCTACTAGAAATGTTTATTTGTTTAGGGTAAATTCCTCCTTTTTGTATTTGAGTATCTTAACAAGTATATCATTTTTATGTAGTTTGGAAGGACTTTTGTATTTTAATTTTTAGTGTATGTTGAAGATGGGTTTTGATTTTTCCCAAGACAAGATATCACATTTTCCAAAACTGTAGATAAAATAGATAAGAGAAGATGTAATGGGCTAAGAATATGACAGTTAGGATTTACAAGTCAATATTAATTTGAGAAAGAAGACATAAGTAATAATGTGAAATAAATGGTATATAGCAATAAGAGGCAGAATTTTTAGTTTATACAGAAAAGTATTGATCAGTATTTTAAAGAAACTCCCTACCCATCAAATATAATAACTTACATATACTGTAATTGTTTTTATCTTTTTAGTGTGACCAAAATTATTTTTACAGCGCTACTTACATTGTTGGTGATAGATGAATATAATGTTCAAACTATAGGGAAAGTCAGATTGCCATCTGGATAGCAATACCAATTTAAATAAATACAGTGCAAACACCTCTAACACACTTATATGCAGTAGATATATACACACAAAACACGTGATGCTAAAAATGTTAAATTATTGAATTCTAATTTTTGTTATAATTAAGGCAAAGTACCCCATGTGATACATAGTGAGAGAATATTGATATGTTGTTTAACATTTTAGATACAAGACACGTTTTTAATATATGAGAATGTACGTACATCAGTTATGAGTGGAAAGAATAAGCAAGTGTCATGTTCTTAAACATGCTGGGGTGTTGGAGTTGTAGGAGTTAATGGTATAAATTCAGACAGTTTTTGTTGTGTGTGAAAGAGAGAGAAAGTTCACCCAGAAACCCCCCTTTGTTTCCACTTCTATCTGCTAGTCTAATTGCAGATAAGAAAGTTGTAGCAGTGGCTGCAAAAGTATTTTTTTGTGAAGGGAGGGGGGATGGGAGCAAAGTTGTGCTATGGTCATGATAGTATATGGTTTAATGGTCAAGAGATACATTTTTGTTGTCAATAATTTTGATGAAGTGCTAAACCCAATCCAATTAATTGGGTGATGCTGCGTGACGTGTGACGTGTGACGTAGGGGGCGTGGCTTGGGTCCGGCGGGCGTCTACCAGCACCTCAGCGTGGTACACCGAGTCTTGATGGAGGTGTACTGCCTTCCATCGCGTTCATGCGGTGCACCCTTCCCTGCCTGAACAAACCTACATGCTAACTTTTTCCAGCATCTAGGAAACGGCTGGAGTGTAAACCCTACTCTGCTCTTTGCCTCTAAAACTGTGGACCTACCTCTAAAATCATTGCGAGAGTGGTGTCTGCTACTGTGTGGTACTCCATATACCATTGAAGGCATTAAAGGGGACAAGCACCTTGGAACTCGGCACAAGCTAAGTGGTTGAATTTCTATACTTAGATATACATCGCTGTGTTAATAACTTGCACTGCCTGCATGGGTACCCATTGTTAATATATGTTTACTAGAGGCTTAGTACTGGAACCACTTCATTTTGTAGGATAGAAACCCATATTAAACTTCTGTCAAAAGCATAATGACCCCCATTTAGGGCCATATCGGAGGCATTTGCTAACCTAGTATCGGTGGGAAACTATTAATGCATCCCAAGCGGCCAAATCCTGCTATATTTAATTAAACACTGCTGTGCCACTCCTGGGGAAACCTACTGAACTCCTATAGGGGGCTATTGAATGTTCTCTTTGGCTCAGCAAATGGGAATCCTTTGATCCGAGCAAATGGTCTAAACTCTGCCATACTTTTAAATACTGCACGGTCATTGCTGCTGAAAATCTTTGAACCATCTGGGAAGCTTCTGATGCAGCTAAATGCTCAAACCTCGTTATACCTAATTAGCACCGCTGTGTTATTGCTTCGTAAACTTACCAAGCCTCTATAAGGGGGCTTACTGGAGGCATTCCTCAGCTTAGTAATAGTAGGAAACTACTTAGGCAAGTCAATTGACCAAACCCTGCTACATTTAACTGTTCGCTGCATCTTTGTTGCAAAAATCTACTGAATCTCAAGTTATAGGGCTATATCGCAATTTTGTGTTTAGTAACAGAGGGAACCCCTGATGTAAGCAAAGCGGCTAAACCCTGCAAGGTTTGACTAAATACTGCTGTGTTCTTTTATACCCACTAAACCTCTATATAGGGAGGCATTAGAGGCACTTTCAAACTTAAGTAATATCAGGTGAGGTGTGCCTGACAAACCCAGATTGATGTATGCACTCGGTGGGGGGAAATACACCACACTTCAGTGGATTTTTCAATAATTGAGAGGACTGTATTGAATACTTTAAACATATATATAGTATTAGGCTCACTTTGTCACTAAAGCATCTTCTTAGAAGGACTTGACAAAAAGCTTGACAACATAGCCAGTTTTTTCCTCCTTCTCCCCCCCCCCAAGAAAAATGGCCCCCAAGAAGGATAAGGAGAGAGAAAAACCTAAGAAAATTGCGGGAATCAATACTTTCTATTCCCCCAAATCTCTGACTAATCCCCCAGAGTCGGTATCCAAATCAGCAGCAAATTCATCAGCAGAGGAAAGTGTATTGGACAGTTCTTCAATTCCTTCAATTTCCCACAGCTCTTTTAGCGCTGCACTTGAAAACCTATATGAAAGGATTAAAATTGACTCAGATAAAAATCTTGCGGAAATTAAGTTGGAGATCTCACAACTTCATCTGACTCTGGTAACTCAGTCATCACAAATCAATCTTCTACAAGAAGGCCTGAGTCAGATCCAGCAGGACAATCTCCAGCTTAAAAACGAGGTTAAGTCCTTGAAACAAAAGATCATAGATTTGGAAGATCGCTCACGGAGACGAAATCTAAAATTCCGTGGAATAACAGAATCTATTAAAAATGCTGATTTGGAAACTTTCCTTATCGATTTTTTGAAGCAGCATCTGAACCCTGAGATAATTGGGATACTCCCGTTTGAGAGGATTCACAGACTACCCAGACCGTTAAATTTTACCCAGGATGTTCCCAGAGACGTGATTGTCTGTTTCCATAACGCCAGAGTTAAGGATCTTTTATTAAAGCAAAACAGAGCTAATCCAACTCAGGACCCTAAATTCTCTTTGATATCCCTATATGCGGACATATCTCAGGATACTAGAAATAAGAGGAGAGAATTTAGCTCACTCACTACTATTCTTCGTACAAATGCTATCCAATATAAATGGGGGTTCCCTACTAAATTGATAATTTTATACCAGGGCAAGTCCTACTCTTGTGAGTCTCAGGCAGAGGCTAGAGATTATATGCTAAATTGGGGCTTGATCCCCAAAGTTTAACACTCTAATTATAAGATCTATAGGAATATCTCTGGGCTGAGCGCAAGACGAGACAACTGATTTATTAGGGAGCAGGAAGGAGCTGGGGATGAGTGTTATTTTCCCTCCCGGGAGAAATATTTTTCCTTTTTTTTTCTTTTCTTCTTCTTCTAGTTGTTAAATGTTGCTGTGAAATTCAAATGATTCTATCTTGAGGATTATGATATATATTTTTTTTTTCTCTCCCCTCTTTATCTTTTCCACTCATATAAAATACTAGGCACTCGTGTTTAAAAACAAATTTGCTTTGAACCACTTTAGCGATATTTCTCACCTACAAATGCACTTTTTTTTTTTTTTTTTTTTTTCATACTCTATTGTACTGCATGCATAAAATCCCTAACTGAAGGGGTCCCCCCTCCTTCTTTTTTTTTTTTTTTTTCCTCTGACATAAAAGACACGACACTTGTTGTTAAAACAAATCTGCTTTGAATCACTTTTAGCGATATTTTTCGCCCACACATGATTTATTATGTTTTTTTTATGGTATAATTTTTGTAGAAAGGAATGTTTTATTATATAAAGACTTGTTTTTTTTTTTTTTTCTCTCCCTTCTCCCTTTCCCCCCCCCCACATAAAAGATATGACACCTGCTTGTAAAACCAATTTGTTTTGAATCACTTTGAGTGACATGCCTTCCCCCTCCCTCACATAAAAGATATGACATATCCCTGTTCAAAGAAAAAAAATTTTTGCACCTGCAACTAAGATAAACTTGTTTCGAATCATTCTGAGCGATATATCTCGTCTTTAGGGTATATATAGGATATAGCACATATGCCCCCCCTCCCCCCTCCTTCTTTTTTTTTTTTTTTCCTCTGACATAAAAGACACGACACTTGTTGTTAAAACAAATCTGCTTTGAATCACTTTTAGCGATATTTTTCGCCCACACATGATTTATTATGTTTTTTTTATGGTATAATTTTTGTAGAAAGGAATGTTTTATTATATAAAGACTTGTTTTTTTTTTTTTTTTTCTCCCTTCTCCCTTTCCCCCCCCCACATAAAAGATATGACACCTGCTTGTAAAACCAATTTGTTTTGAATCACTGAGTGACATGCCTTCCCCCTCCCTCACATAAAAGATATGACATATCCCTGTTCAAAGAAAAAAATTTTTTGCACCTGCAACTAAGATAAACTTGTTTCGAATCATTCTGAGCGATATATCTCGTCTTTAGGGTATATATAGGATATAGCACATATGCCCCCCCTCCCCCCTCCTTCTTTTTTTTTTTTTTTTTTTTTTTTTTCTCTCCCTTCCCCTCCCCTCCTCCCTTACTCGCTATTACATATCGCCTTGCCCTCACCCTGGCCCCCCTTAGTCATTTGTTTGTATCCCACGGTGGTTACGGGATTTAGATTGGCGGGCTCTGCGACTTACACATCGATGTTAGATGTTGTCGCACATCCCCCCAATAAGATTGTTAGTATATGTGTATACCTGTCTGTTTGTTGTCTTTTTTCCCTTCTTTTTTTTCTTTTCTTTTTTCTTCTCTCTTTTTCTCTCTCTCTCTCTCTTCTCCCCTTCCGCCCGGATCCCCGCGTCTGCCCCGTTCCTCCCTGCGCCTCTGAGGTAACTCTAGTAGGCAATACTAGCTATGCCTATTAAATTGTTGTCTATTAACGCCCAGGGCCTTAACTCCCCACAAAAGCGCTCCTATCTTTATGATCTACTTAGACAAAATAAGATAGATGTCTGTTTTGTTCAGGAGACTCACTGGAAATTGGATGGCTCGAAGCTTTGGAAGTTTCGTAGATTCCCTATTGTTTTTGAATCCTCCCTCTCTGATAGAAAGAAAAGGGGGGTGGCAATTATTATCTCGGCAGCTATCAAATTTGAACTTATCCATAGAGAGTCTGATCCTAATGGTAGATTCTGTATAATTATTTGCAGAATCAATGATACTTCTTTTACCCTGGTCAATATTTACGCTCCTTCTGATGGTACGGTGAGCTTCCTGAACAGACTGATTGACCGAGTCGATACTCTCCAGCAGGGGGTGTCTATCTTTGGGGGAGACTTTAATACTGTAGCAGATTCCACTCTTGACAGGGGACTACCCGTTGAGGCCAGGCTGGATTCAAGATCTAGGAAATATGCAGACTCGTTCGCTAAGTTCCTCTCAATGAATGATCTCTATGATACTTGGCGAGTTAATTACCCAAATGAGAGGGATTTTACATTTTATTCCAACCCACATCATTCTTATTCTAGGATCGATCTTTTTCTTATGCGCTCTGCTCATTTGGACGGCTGTGTGGGGGCCCGCATAGGTAGTATTTCCTGGTCCGATCATGCTCCCATTTTCCTCGACATTAGAGATAATGTTGAATATCGAGTAAGATCTAAATGGCGCCTGAATGAATCTATTTTAGCTTCGGAGGCTAATAAACTTGAACTACGCGCCTCAGCCCAAGATTTTCTTGGCATCAATGATAACTCTGAGGTTGGAGACCAGACATTATGGTGCGCGTTCAAGTGTTATATGCGTGGGATCTTGATTAGAATGGGCTCTATAGCCAACAAAGCACGAGGCAAACCAATGTCGGACCTTTATATAGAACTTGCTAGGCTTGAAAATCGCAATAAACAGTCCCCTACTCTAGATCTTGCTAGTGCTATAACCAGGGTCCAGAAGGCAATCCAGTTGAAATTAGAAGACCAATTTAAAAAGGCAATATCTAGATTAAAAACTAAGTGGTACCTTAATAACGGTAGACCTAATAAAATACTTACAAGGCAGATCAAGTTCTTGAATCATCAATCCAGAATCAATAAGATCTGCTATGATGGGAAAACACACCTCTCCCCCCGCCAGATTAGTGCCGCATTTGGTCAATACTACAAGTCTCTGTATAATCTCCCACCAACGGGTCACTCTGTTTCTCAGATTAGAGGTTTTCTGCTTAGTCTGGGTCTTCCCAGGGTCTCGGAGGAGAGATTGACATCATTGAATCAACCTATTTCGGAAACTGAACTTACAATGGCTTTAAAAGCCATTAAGAAAGGTAAGGCCCCGGGCCCTGATGGACTTTCGTCATCCTTTTATTATACACTTCAATCAGACATCACACCCCTATTACTTAGAGTCTTTAGGGAATCAGTCCTACTAGGTACCTTCCCCCCTGAGATGCTGGAGGCTTCTATCACTCCGATTCTTAAAAACGGCAAAGATCCCTCTCTGATCCCTAATTACAGGCCTATATCCCTGATAAACCTTGATGTCAAGCTCTTCTCTGGGATCCTGGCAGCGAGACTCAGGGGTATTATTCCTGACCTCGTACACCCGGATCAGACAGGGTTTATACACAATCGTTCAGGGGATGACAGTACCAGAAGAGCCTTGAATCTCTTGCATCGGATAAGATCGGAGCATATTCCGGTAGTTTTCCTCGCCCTCGATGCAGAGAAGGCATTCGATAGGGTAGACTGGCGTTTTCTGTCAGGGACCCTGGAGGCCTTCGGTCTATCTGGGGCTTTCAAGGATGGCGCCATGGCTCTCTACTCTGCACCGAGGGCCAGGATTTCAGGCCCATTTTTGGGCTCGGATTACTTTAATGTTAATAACGGCACTAGGCAGGGGTGTCCTCTTGCGCCTCTTTTGTACGCCCTCAGTATTGAGCCACTTGCCGCACTAATAAGGAGGGCAACTCAGGTTAGGGGTATTCAGGTAGGTAACCAGGAGCACAAAATCTCTCTTTATGCGGATGATGTGCTCCTATCCTTGTCATCTCCAGAATTATCTATACCACAGACCCTCTCTTTGATCGATCAATATTCTTCCTACTCTAATTACAAAATCAACTTAGCCAAGACCCAGGTCCTCATGAGCTCTCTTTCAACCTTTCAGCTCGATGAACTTTCCAAGATAGGGGGCATTAAGTGGCATAGTAAAACCCTGGATTACCTGGGAATCAAGATTGTCCTGGATCCCAGACAAACATTATTTCTGAATTATGAAACCCTCATTCAGGACCTTAGAGATCTTTTTCGGCGTTGGAGGGGTATAGAGCCCTCATGGATGGGACGACTCAATATCCTTAAGTCATATGTAGTCCCAAAGGTCTTGTTCCTGATGAGGGCAATACCTTTGCGAGCCCCCACTGCTTGCCTAAAACAGCTTACATTATTATTCTCATCCTATGTGTGGGACTCCAAAAAACCTAGAATAGCTAACTCATATTTAAAACGAAGCTTTAGGATGGGGGGACTTGGATTTCCAGATCTTTATAAACTCCAAGAAATTAGTCTATTTACAAATTTCTTGGCCTGGAAGCATAAGTCGCCCCAAGACACGGTATGGAGTCAGATTGAAACCTCTGATTGTTTGGGACAAAACCCTTACTATTTTTTCTGGAGAAAAAACCTCAACTTCAACAAATTGAAAATCCTCAATCCTATAGTTATTGATGTGGTTAGAGGCATGTTTAAGTTTAAGAAGATGTTTGCTGAGGTACAGGGTCTTACCAGCCTGGCCCCTCTGGGGGCCCTAACGACCGTTATTCCCGACCTGAATATTACTCATTGGTCACTCTCAGGTCTGTTGGTCATATCTGATATAATGATTGACGGGAGAATTGCCCCTTTTGACACTCTGCGGGAGGCATCGAACATACCGAGCTCACAGCTGTTTAACTATATAAGAATTAAATCCTATTTGGAGACTAATCCTCTGGTGGAGACATCTCTTTTGGACGAATCCCTTCACCTCTGTAAGAGGTCGGGGGCGATTTCCAGATTACGGTCCCTCCTGGAGGATTCATCTCTAAATGATAAACCTAATCCTATAAATTATTGGGAACTAGATTTGGGGGTCTCCTTTCCTTTGCAAACCTGGAATCAACTATGTTATAATACCAGAGGTGCCCTACATGGTATTAATCTGCAGGAATCCTTTTACAAGGTACTCTTCCGATGGTATTTTGTTCCATCCCGTCTTAATAAACTTTTTCCGGACTCTTCAAATCTCTGTTGGAGATGTGGTAGAGGGGAGGGTACCCACCTCCATATTTGGTGGGCGTGTCATCTTTTGACCCCTATTAAACTCTTAGTCTCTCAGATACTAAATGCAGTGTTTCAAAGAGATGTCTTACTAACCCCCGAAACTTTTTTATTTCATACTAATTTGGGAGCTAGTAGATCACCAAAACAGATTTTTGCTATAAACCTACTGATGGCAGTAAAACTCTCACTAGCGCGACTTTGGAAGAGTCAGGACCTCCCCAAATGGGTGGACATTGGCAAACAGGTAGATTTTCAGCTTTCAGCCGAGAAGGCTTTTTATATTTCAAGGGGATCTGAGAGTAAATTTCAAAAGATTTGGGCTCTGTGGGAGGCCAGGAGGCTAACCCTCTTGGACTAGCTGGATGTAATGACAGCGGGGAGGATAGGGGCGACGTGGTGGGTGCCGGCGGAATGGGTAGTATATTTTTTTTTTTTTTTTTCTTCTCTTCTCTCTCTCTCTTTTTTCTCTGTGGTGTGTTTTTGTGTTACGTGTCTCTTGTGAGTTTTAAGATTACTTGTCTTAAATGTTGATTAAAACTGATATTTATAAATTATAAACTTTGGATATAATAGACACAAGGATGACCCATTAAATCGTTACACTACTTAAGTACAAACGTCTGTAGGTGTCTGAGTGTCAATAAAAAAAAGAAAAGAAGAAAAAAAATAATTTTGATGAAGTATGTGTATCAATTGTGAATTCTTTATAACATATTTATTTTGACAGGTCACGCCTCTTAGTTTTATTGAAGTAGCTCCAGCCTATAATGATGTTATTTCAGAGTTTACTGATTGAGCCAGTCAGGAGAATTATAAAATGATGAGAATATTGTTAAAGAACATAAGAGTGGTCCAATTATTTTGGGACATGAGCTAGGAGTCATAATATTTGTGATGATATTTTAATGTAAAGCAAATAAGTCAAAATGTTTAATGAAATATTGCATGTTACTAACTGGAATATTTTTGAGTTTTATTTTCATATAGATTAAAGCTGTGCAGCAAACAAAAGACAAGTTCAGAGTGCACCAATAAATCTACTGCTGATAAAATATTTCTAAAGAAAGAAAAAGTTTATTTTAAAAGAAGAAATAGTGTTACAATACAAGTAAAGAAAGGATCCTAACAAAGTCTACTGGAATATTGTTGTGAAAGTTTTTTAACTCAGCTCCTGTATCTGACAAACAGGCCAACAAAGGAGCAGCAAGTTAGTGTTTTGAAGGGCATAATAAACCCCTGACCACTAGCCAACGTAAGCCATGTTTTTACCTTAATGTGTAACTCGTAAATAGAGCACCCAGAAGTATGCAACAGATACAACAGTCTACAACAGATCATTATTGTTGGAAAGTATATTTTCATTGAGTACATATGTATAAAATTGTTATTGATGATTTGTAATCTTTGTGGTAAAGATTTGTTTAATTGTGATATTATGGGTCTGTTGAGAGTACAGTAAGATTTTAAGATTTAACAATTAGACTGACTGACTCTACCAAACACAATTTAGTCGACAAATAAAGAAATTGTATTTTGATAATATTTTTGCGGAACTTTATATAGAGAATGTTAGGAAGCTTCTCAGATACTTTAAAATAAGTTAGTTTTTGTAAGAGGATTTAATCAAGAAGGATTATGGATTTAAGGAGTAGGTTAAAAAGTGTCCACAGGGGCAAAGAGAGAGGACTCATGGCGGATGAGCTCTCCATACTACGCACCAAAAAAGCTTGCTTTTTACATGTCACCCCCATTTACAACACCTGTACCGGGGACCCCTGGAAGCAGGAATGCGATGGGACAAAAACAAAAAAAGAAACGGGAGAAAAATCACCCCCTGAAAGGTCCGGACATAGGCCAGCTATTGACTAGGCCTCCAAAGCCCACTTCTCGGACATAGCTGACAATTGCGACCTACCCCAGAAGTGAGGCTGAAGACTGAGCCACGGACTAAGACTCCTCACACACTGTGCTAACCCCCGTACCTTGTACGATGGTCTGTGTTGACGACGCCCTAACTACATGGGGAGACCTCCGCAAACTTTTATTGGAACTTCAAAATCTGCTGAAAGCAGATGTTATAGCCGTCAAACAAGACATGACAGTGGTTACGCAAAGGTATCCACTGGCCGTCACAGAAGCCGCACAGGCATCGGCCACCACCAGGGACCAGATATCCGTGATGTCCCAACACATTGGTCAGCTGGAATCACAGCTGATTTCTTGTGGATACCAGATCAAGACAAGCAAACGCACATGTCCGCGGGGTTCCAGAGGCGGTTGGGCCCGCCGACCTCCGGGGATACCTCGCTGGATGGATGACCACACTTCACTTGCCATCAGTTCCTGCTGACCACCTTACTGTTGATGCCTTCCATTTAAAACAAAGCAGGAAGAGCGCAACCCAATGCATCACAAGACGTTTTATTGAAATTGCGGTGTGCAGTGGATAAATTTGCCTTACTGACAGCGGTGGGCAAAGCGCAGCGAGAGCCATACCAAAACCATATCCTCCAGGTCTTTGAGGACTTAACTCCTGCAACTCTTATATGGCGCAACTCGATGTCCCAACTATCCGGCCACTTACGTGCCTTAGATGTCAGATGTGGGGCGACACATTCTTTGATTATTCACAATGGCCGTTTATTAAGTGTTGGCTGCATGGAGGAAGCTGACGACGCGCTCGTAGCGCTGGATATACCTCGATTGCCACAGGAGGACAACCTCCTGGCGGCACAGAGCGGCAGCATCTTCATTGACTTTTCTTTCGATTTATATCACTACAGTTGTATTGGGACGTTATACCTATTTGGCTACTGGTTCACTGGACATTACTAATAATTTGTTTCTCCTCCGCCTGTCCCTATATGTTGTGCCTCCCCCCAGCGGCATGACCTCCATACCCCTTTACAGGGTAGGCGGTCTGTTTTTATCTGAGCCACATGAGTTGGCTCTGGAGCCCACTTCTGTTTGGCGATACCCCCTTGTACCGCTGGTACCCCTAACCTAAGGGTTACCCTTTTCTAGTCCTACTATTTCTCTTTACTTTTTTACTTACTCCCTTTTTTACTTACGCCTTACCCTTTCCACCTTTGTTTTCTTTGCTTCTCTCTGGCACGTCAACCCTCAGTTCTTTCATAATAGATTCGTATATAAGTTTTATTTTTTAACAACACTAATGAATGTTGATCATGCTCATTTCCATGTTTTATTAATCTGTGTGTGGACCTTTTTGCCCTTTCTTCCATAGCAGTGAGGAACTCGGATTAGACTTAATTATCAGGGTGGTATATGTGCGGCTCCTCCAGGACTGCTTTGACCCACCTTTTTGTCAGTTTATTCTGGAGCACACGACTATGGGATCATTTATATGTCTATACTTAGTCATGATCCCACCTTGTAGAGTTGTTACAACTTTGAAATTTACATTTTTTTTGCTAATGGGTCCCTCTGATTAGTTTACAACCATAATATTGGCGAAGTTTCATAATCCCATTTTTTTTTATTATCTGTTGGTTTGTGTAACATTATCACCTGACTCTCCTTTTTTTGTCATATATGCTCATACAGTCCCTTATAGCAGATACTGGCCACGGTAATGGCGCTATCTTCAAGTTCAGTCAGGAGTTATTTACTCTGTTTTATTAGTAATCTTAATACAAAATCTGAGTCATCATCACAGTTACTGTGTACTGTACATAATGCGATTTTACTCATCTGTCTATGTTCCATGTACAATTGAAGTGTTTATTGGCGACTCAATTACATTTTTTAATTTAAAAAAAGTGTCCACAGGAAATCCGTGAGATCCCCTGAGTCTGGGAAATTGGCTAGGATCACTTGGAGCAGATCTTGTAAGTAGTGTTGAGCGAACCCAAACCGCAAAGTTCTTTTTTACAGGTTAGCTTATTGCTATTATTAGGGTGAGGGGGGTAGGTAGGACATTTTTTTATTGGGGCGGTAAGTGACTAGGGGCTGGTCACCCCTAGTCACTTTATTTGTGGTCCCCACCCGCTGCTCATGGGTGGGGACCGGGGGGGGACACTAGGTCCCCCCCCCTCATTATTATTATTAGGGTCCCTACCCGCCGGAAATGGGTGGGGACCGGGGGGGGGCACACTAGGTCCCCGCCATTATTATTATTAGGGTCCCCATCCGCCGGCAATGGGGACAAGGGTTCAGGGTCAAGTTTGCCCTTTCCATGACTTTTTTAGAGGCATTTAGTGGCCAAAAGTTCAGAAAACTAGAATGTATCTAGTTTTCTGAACTTTTGGCCACTAAAATGCCTATAAAAAAGTCATGGAAAGGGCTAGAGGGCTGCAAAAGGAAGTAAAATGTGGGTAAGAGTAGGACAAGTGCCCTGCAAGAAAATGTGGATAGGGAAATAACTTATTTTTACTTCCTTTTGCAGCCCTCTAGTCCTTTCCATTACTTTTTTAGAGGCATTTTAGTGGCCAAAAGTTTGTGTCCCCATTGACTTCAATGGGGTTCGGGGTCTAGTTCGAGCACGGACCCGGACATTTTTTTGAAGTTCGGCCGAACCTGACAAACTCGAACATCCAGGTGTCCGCTCAACTCTACTTGTAAGTGATTTGGCATGTGTGATATCAGTGTTGCTAATTGTTTGTTTCAAGGGTCTCATCCTCAAGTGCATCCTGACCACTGACATCATGCCCCTACATGAAGACTGGAATACGCTGCTCAAATATTCCCCATTATGGAAGCTTACAGTGCAATTAAGCTGGATGACCAATGTGTGAAATCAAGGAAGTGTGCCTTAATCAACTTGGATACAATGATTTGTTGACCAGGTAACTCCTGATGGTTATCCTTAAAAACAGACAATGTCAATTTCTAAGAATAAAAGGGGAGAACAGTATGAATAGTATATGGACTGCAGGGGCCTCTGGAGTCATGTTGTGGATGGGAGACCATATTGTTTTGTCCGCTGTCATTTCGTCTGACTGACGCTTTATGTTCTGAATGCATGCCATTTTGTGTGTTCTGAATGCATGATCAGCTTTGCTCCAAGCCATTTTAAAGTATTTAGCCAACAACAGTCCTTGGGAATCACAAACTCTGGAGTAAAATTTTGATTTTTACATGCATCTATTGGTTTTAGAGAACTGCTAACTAATAAAACCCCTAAGGTTATTAGGTAGGGTAAAAGGAACTATGAACAATAGATATTTAATTTAGTTTTGTGACCACATGTGTTTTTGGGTCATCAGGTCATGCCATTATGTAATATTATGTAACATATTTAGATAGTTATGGCAGGCCTTCCATATTTAAGAGAGAGATACTGTGAATTTTTTAGATGGTAAGTCCAATATCTCTGCTGAGCAAAGCCGAGGTCTGCTCAGTCAACAAAGGTCTAAACCTAATCTCGCAGGTTATTAAAGAGTTAATGTTACATGTCACTATTTTCCTGAGGCAGTCCGGTAAAAGAGTTTTTAAAGCGTTCTTATGGATGTGGGATTTTTGATTGAATAGATTGTTTATATTTATCAGACCACTCCAATGTTATCTAGCAGTAGTTATATATAAGAGATGCTTGTAACAGATATCAAGTAGGCCACAGGTTCTGATTGGTCATTTGGAATATGCTCGTGGTTAGGAGATATGGGTAATAAGATAGTTATGCATTGTTTTAGTAATAGTAGCTATAGCCCATTTATGTAATTGTAAAGTGTGCTAAATGCATCATTGCTAAGGCCCTGAAACCTGTAAAGAGAAAATCATTGGGTAGAGCAAGGATGAGGGAATAGGAGGTTGAGTTCTGCCCCACCTCCCTTCCTAGGCTTCCCAGAGACTAGAGGTGTGTACCTGGGGAGTGGTGGGAGGGGTTAAGGACTAGGCAGGTACTGTTCATTCAGTGCTTGCTCGTCCAAGCTGCAGTACCTAGTATTGTTCGCTCTGGTTATCCCTATCCTATCTACAGTTCCTATTACCTCCCCCTGATTGATTTTCCTGCTGCTGAGCAATTTTTTTGGACCTCATCTGTTTTGTCTGCCTTCTCCTCTGATTTTGACCTCGGCTTGTATTATCACTTGTGAAGCTTCTCTGCCTGCCTTGACCTTTGGACCGAACTTGATCACTCTTTTTGCCTGCTCCTCTGGTACCTTTGCTGTGGACTTCCCTTTTTTGTCTGTTACCTCTTGCAGTGGTGGCCCCTGCGCTCTGCTCCCTGGTTCACCCCTCTGACAGAACGAGCAAGCCATTATGGAGCCTGCAGGGGTGGCTGATGACATTCAATCCCTCACGCAACAGCTCACGGCCTTGACACAGACAGTTCAGAACATTCAGGACAACCAGCAGGCATTACATGCTCAAGTACAGGCATTGTACGCTGAACCCCAACAACCTCAGGTCCTAGTGCACCCACAACCCCTTCATGATGTCCCACCCAGAGAGGGCGCCATGGCGGCACCAGAGCCCCATGTAAACCTACCGGATCGATTTCTAGTGACCGTCACCTCTACCGATCCTTTATCACTTCTTGTGAACTACTCTTTGTACTAAAACCTCATACTTATGCCACCGAATACCTGAAGGTGAGAACAGTGATCTCCTTGTTGGCAGGTGGTCTGATGGCTTGGGCCCACCACCTTCTCCAGGAGAACCACCCCTCTCTGAACACCTGGGTCATGTTTCGCCACGCTATGGAGGCCTTGTATGGTAATCCTCATCAGACCTCAACGGCCAAGAACACCATCAGAACCCTCAGACAGGGGCGGAGGCCAGTGGAAGAATACATAGCGGAATTCAGAGGGGTGGCCCTAGAGACCCAATGGAATGAACCAGCCCATCTTCACCAGTTCAGAATGGGTCTATCCGAGGGTCTGAAGGATGAAATAGCTTGAGTGGGCCTACCCAGGTCCTTGGATGATCTCATTCAGTTGGTCACTCAATTGGATTGGAGGCTACGAGAACGCCGCCAGGAATGTGCTTCGGCCACTAGTCTTCCTCCACGCCATACCTCTCTGACTCTTCCTACTACGACACCAACTGTGCCTTCCCCAGAGGAACCCATGCAAATCGGTATAACCCGTGGTCCCTTGTCTACAGAGGAGAGGGCCAGAAGGAGAAACGCCAATCTATGCATGTACTGCGGAGGGACTGGACACATTGTACGTAACTGCTCCAAGCTAACATCCAGAGGTAAGCTGTTCGCCTCTTCCTCACCTTTACGTTTGGGTAGTATGGCTCCTCATCTCTCTGTTCCTGTTTTCTTACAGTGGGGAAGTGACTCCACTTCCCAGATGGCCATCTTGGATTGGGCAAGTGACTGCTTCATCGATATTTCCTTGGCTAGCAACCTACGAATCCCCACTCGACCCAAGAAACAACCCTTGATTATCCACTTGGTGGACGGAAATCCTATACAGTCGGGCCCTGTCACCGAGGAATCCATCCCCCTGTCTATGACCGTGGGTTAGGAACACCATGAGGAGATCCATTTTAACCCTTTGTTCCCTCTTATCCTTGGACTTTCATGGCTACGCCGCCATAGCCCTTCTGTACAAAGGTGAAGTCACATTCGCGTCCTCCTTCTGCCCGACAACGTTGCCTGTCACCTCCACTATTGGGACTTCTCCAGGGCGACTTGTTGGAAACACCTCATGCACCCACGATCCCCAAACCCTACCTCAAGTTCAGTAAGGTCTTTGACAAACGAGAAGCGGAGCAGTTGCCACCCCATCGGCCTTATGATTGCCCTATCGACTTACTCCCACGAGCCCCAATCCCTTTTGGTCGCATTTTTCCTCTTTCGGAACCAGAACTGGCAGTACTCAAGGAGTACATTGAAGAAAACCTTCGCAAGGGATTCATCCAACCCTCTACGCCACCTGCCGGTGCAGGGATTTTCTTCGTAGGGAAAAAGGACGGTGGCGTGAGGCCCTGTGTTGACTACCGGGAACTAAACAATATCACCGTCAAGAACAAATACCCACTTCCATTGATACCCGAACTCATGGATAGGCTACGGGAAGCCACTATCTACTCCAAACTCAATCTCCTAGGTGCTTATAATCTAGTCAGAATCCGCCAGGGGGACGAGTGGAAGACGGCCTTCCGCACGCGATATGGACACTATGAATATCGAGTTGTGCCCTTTGGACTGTGCAATTCCCCAGCGACATTCCAACATTTTCTTAATGATGTCTTCCGAGATCTCCTGGATTCCTGTGTTGTCGTCTATCTGCACAAAATCCTTGTCTACTCGTCAACCCTCGCAGAGCATAGGCATCACATGTGGCAAGTCCTCCAAAGATTACAAGACAACCACTTATATGCTAAGTTAGAAAAATGCTAGTTTGAAACCACTACGGTGGAATTCCTTGGTTACGTCATCAAACCTCGACTCATAGAGATGGATCCTAAAAAAGTGTCAGCCATCAGTTTTTCAGGAATCATCCAACCTATCACTCGACTCACCCGAAAAGACCAACCCTTCTCTTGGACTACACAGGCCCAACAGTCATTCAACTGCCTAAAAGAGAGGTTCACCACCGCACCTCTACTTGTTTTACCAGACCGCACCAGGGCCTTTTTCTTAGAAGTTGATGTGTCAGAGACCGCAACAGGAGCGGTTCTTTCCCAACGACATGGGGACAAGGAGGACCTATACCCCATGTCCTTTTTCTCCCAACATCTTAGTCCAGCTGAAATGAACTACAGTGTCAGCGATCGAGAATCATTGGCCATCAAAATGGCACTCCAGGAATGGCGTCACCTTCTCGAGGGGGCTCGTCATCCGGTAACGGTTTTCACTGACCACCGCAACCTGGAGTACCTACAATCCGCCAGGCGTCTCTGCCCTTGACAAGCCCGATGGGCTTTGTTTTTTACACGTTTCCAATTGCATATCACCTATAGACCATGGGCCCGAAACGACAAGGCAGACACCCTCTCCAGGTTGTATGACAACCCCAACGGGCCTCCAATTCCAATGACACCCTCCTTCAGCCGAATCAATTTTTCGCACTCCAAATCTCCCTATTAGGAGAACTTCAAAAGCATAGTCAAGAACCCACACAAACTCCTGGATTCCCTACCTTGTGTACAGAACACGGACTCTTATACCAAGAGAATCATATTTATGTACCTCCGAAGACTCGGCCTGCGGTCCTTCACTCAATCCATGATCACCCTATGGCAGGTCATGGGGGACTCCGAAAAACTCTAGCTCTAGCTCGCAAGACCTTTTGATGGCCTAAAATGTCTCGGGACATACAACAATACGTAAGGTCATGTGACGTCTGTGCTAGATCCAAGACCCGAAACACCAAAGCCTCCGGTCTTCTTCAACCTCTGGCTATTCCTTCCCAACCATGGGAGGATATCACAGTCGATTTTATAGTCGATCTTCCAGTCTCCCAGCACCACAATACCATTATGGTTGTCGTAGATCGTCTATCTAAGATGGCTCATTTCATCCCCTTTTCCAAGGTCCCCACGGCAGCCAAAACCACAGAACTGTTCACCCAGCACGTATTCCGGTTGCATGGCGTACCCCGGTCGATTTTATCTGATAGAGGGGTGCAATTCACCCCCCGGTTCTGGAGAACTTTCTGTCAAGGCCTGAAAACCCAAAGGGTTGCCACCCCAGACCCATGGGCAAACCGAACAAGTTAATCATATCCTTGAACAGTATCTACGATGTCACGTCACCCATCATCAAGACAACTGGTTCCAACTGCTGCCCATAGCAGAATTCACCTACAACAACCATTGGCAACGGGCCATCCAGATGTCACCTTTTAAAGCTAACTACGGCTTTGATCCTTGTGGAAAAGGGGATAAATTCTAGCGCTAAAATCTATAACAGAGCTGCACCAGCCTGTGTGAATCTCTGCGTGCACACAAAAAACAAACAAGACAAAATACAGAAAAGGGGGTGGTAGGTGCGCTCTGTAAACCTCACCAAAAGAAAAAGCAAAAAGCAAAAAAAAGGAATATTAATAATTGCCTGAAAGGATGTTCTTAAGCAGATATCATGGTATTCATCCAATTACATATGTAAAAAAGAGAACAAGAAAACATAGCACAATACTGCTACAAATAGAATAGTGATGTGTACAGGATATATCTTTACACTCACAAAACTTTCAGATAGACAGGCTCATCTGTTGTAGGTAGTTGCACCTTCTCCCTCTTCCTCCAGTGTATGACGTTGATCAGTAGGAAAAAGATACAAACGGGAGGTATGAATAGTAAATGTAAACAATTTTAATATAAAAGAAACAGTAGTACCTTACATGTACTATACTGGAATAACAGCTCCACGATGTCTTCCAGGATGTAAAATAGCATATAAAACAAGTAAAATAAATAAAAAAGTAAAATAAATAAAAGTCCAAAGTTAGCCAGAGGTGGCTAGTCCTGATAAGTACAGCACACGAACGCGTTTCGCCTAAATCAAAGGCTTCCTCCTGGCGTGTATCAGCTGTACTTTGTTGAGTTTTTAAATACTTTTCGTCTGAAGACTTCCGGGTTTCCTAATTGCTGACGTCATCGCGACATAGTCGCATTGCGAGATTGTTGTTGGGAACCTCGCGGGAGTCAGCCATGTGGTTGGCATGGTTGGCTCAGTGATAATATGTGAACACATAAACGTAAAAGAGAAGGAAAAAGCAGAAAACGGGGATTTACTATCCATTTGAGCCTCATATTTGTCAGCAATTGTAGATTCATGCGTGGACTATATATAAGTAACTCCAGCACCCCATATTAGGTGCAGTAATAAAGATATCTTTTTCCAAAAACGAAAAATTATAAAAAATATATATTATAACTAAAATTATATAGATTGTATAAAAGTAGTTTTTTTACATATATATGTTAAAATATTCCACATATTATGTGCAACGCATGTATATTAACACTTGCTGGGACATATATCTAAGAGAAAAATATCCTATGGCATATAGAGAGGGGACATTCTTTCAATAAAGAATCTGGCTAACTTTGGACTTTTATTTATTTTACTTGTTTTATATGCTATTTTACATCCTGGAAGACATCGTGGAGCTGTTGTTCCAGTATAGTACATGTAAGGTACTACTGTTTCTTTTATATTAAAATTGTTTACATTTACTATTCATACCTCCCGTTTGTATCTTTTTCCTACTGATCAACGTCATACACTGGAGGAAGAGGGAGAAGGTGCAACTACCTACAACAGATGAGCCTGTCTATCTGAAAGTTTTGTGAGTGTAAAGATATATCCTGTACACATCACTATTCTATTTGTAGCAGTATTGTGCTATGTTTTCTTGTTCTCTTTTTTACATATGTAATTGGATGAATACCATGATATCTGCTTAAGAACATCCTTTCAGGCAATTATTAATATTCCTTTTTTTGGCTTTTTGCTTTTTCTTTTGGTGAGGTTTACACGGCTTTGATCCTGTCTTCCACATCGACCTACCCAAGACCCCCTCTGTACCCCCTGTTGCTGATCGTATACACATTCTTCAACAAAGTTTCCCAATCCTTAAGAATACCCTACTCAAGGCTCAACAGGAATACAAACGATATGCGGACAGAAGGCGGCTTCCAGCACCCTCATATCAGGTCGGAGAGAAGGTATGGCTTTTTTTGCCCATGTCAAGATGTTAGGTCCCGCTAAAAAAAAAAATCTTAAATTTTTAGGACCCTTCAAAATCATAGCTCTTCCTGGTCCGAACGCTGTATGACTTGAACTCCCTCTCTCTTGGCGCCTCCACCCGACCTTCCATGTGTCCCTCATCAAAAAATGGCATCCGGACACTGCTGTGAGTAGACGTCCTTCACCGACTTTCCCTGTCTCCATCTATGACTCCGGAGAATTCGAAGTGGAGAGAATTCTCGACTCCAGTATCCGTCTGAGACGTTTGGAATATTTGGTCGAGTGGAAAGGTTATGATCTGGAAGAAAGGTCTTGGGAACCCGACTCCAATGTACATGCGCCCGTGCGGGTCCATGCCTTCCACAGACTGTATCCTGACAAGCCCGCTCCTAAAAGCCCCCGGAGGTGGCTTGTAGGGAGGGGGGTCTATAGAGTCCCGCACCACTTCCCCAGGGTTCCTTACCTGGCACTGCCAGGCTCCAAATGCCCCGTTGGGGAGCCGCGCAAGCGCGATGTAGGCCACATCCCCGGACTGTAGTAACTTGCGTCCCACGTTTCGCGAGCGCAAGTACTAGGCTACAGACTGGGGGGCGTGTCCTGCGTTCGGCTAGCGCGCCCTCATTGGGCAGAGCAAGGAGGAGGGAATAGGAGGTTGGGTTCTGCCCTACCTCCCTTCCTAGGCTTCCCAGAGACTAGAGGTGTGTACCTGGGGAGTGATGGGAGGGTTTAAGGACCAGGCAGACTATAAAACAGGCAGGTACTGTTCATTCAGTGCTTGCTCATCCAAGCTGCAGCACCTAGTATTGTTCCCTCTGGTTATCCCTATCCTATCTACAGTTCCTATTACCTCCCCTTGATTGATTTCCCTACTGCTGACCAATTTGAAAACCTGATTTTGACCTCGGCTTGGATTATCACTTGTGAACTCTCTCTGCCTGCCCTGACCTTCGGACCGAAAAAAAAGAGTTTTTCTCACAACCTAGTGCGGATTGGAAACTATTTATTGAAGAGCCTGAATATAAGCAGAAAGGAAAATAAATAAACAAGAAAGCAAAACAAAAAGGATACTGAAATTACTGAAGGGCCTGCACATAGAATCTTGACATCATCTCCAATGCAGTCGGACTTAACATGGCTCAATCTAATATACTTTTAGCTGTGATAACCCTGAATTCATTCTATATCTAGAAAGGCATCCAACCATTTCGTGAAGATATAGAAAATAAGTCCTTCTAACATTTATAAAGAGGTCTTTATATTGACTCTGAACATATTTCAAAAAGTAATTTTATCCCCATAAAGGTTTATCCAGAGAAATAATACCTTTTCAGAAAATGTTTCTTAATAGCTGACATTTTCCATCCTTTAAATCATTTTTGTAGACCATTTAACTTTCACTATGTCCTTTATTTAACAATATTTCCCCAAACTGTGCTGCATACTCATGATTTATAAAGCGGTAAAATTATGGTCTGATCTCTGATTGTGTCTGTAAAGTGCACAGACATGCTTCCATGCTGCCTCTCTCGCACTATAAAAAGTACACGCCAGTTCATCCTCATACTAGGGACAACTAACTTTTCACTTGTGCTTCAATATTAGAAGCACAATTGAAAAAAATGTTTAGTGTCCCTTTAATGACATGCCTAAATTGATAGTACCTTATATCAGCATCAGAAACAATGAACACAATACAAAATAACCTGAGTAGCAGTCTGATGCTTTAAAAGCTTGAATGAAGCATTTCATGTTTAGTAATAATAATTAAAAAAAATCACAAACATTGTAATTCCTAACAATGCTCATGTAAATTAGAAATTGCTTATTCGTCTGTAGAAGTACAACAATGAGCATTGAATGCTTATTGGGGCTGCTATTAAGATACCTGGAATGAGGTACAACCGGTGCTATTGAGAGGGATTCTGATATCAACTACTGTATCTCAAGCAGCAGTCCCTTTAAGAGACAGTAGCAAGGATGTAAGTAGTGGATGGGGAAGGAGGGTGGCATAACAAGCATATTGAGGAGCAAAATCCTGGCATATTAAGTGGCATTGTCCTGACATATTACATAGCAATATCCTGGCATATTAAGTGGCTATACCCTGGCATATAAAGTGGCATTATCCTGGCATATTAATCGCCATTGTCCTGGCATATTAATTGGCTATATCCTGGCATATTAACTGGCTATATCCTGGCATATTAAATGGCAAATTCCTGGCATATTTAGTGGCTATACCCTGGCATATAAAGTGGCATTATCCTGGCATATAAAGTGGCAATATCCTGGCATATTAAGTGGCTATATCCTGGCATATTAATTGGCATTATCCTGGTATATTGGCAATATCCTGGCATATTAAGTGGCAATATCCTGGCATATTAATTGTCATTATCCTGGTATATTAAGTGGCAATATCCTGGTATATTAAGTGGCATTATCCTGGCAGATTAATTGGCATTATCCTGGTATTTTAAGTGGCAATATCCTGGCATATTAATTGGCTATATCCTGGCATATTAAGTGGCTATATACTGGCATATTAATTGGCATTATCCTGGTATATTAAGTGGCAATATCCTGGTATATTAAGTGGCAATATCCTGGAATATTAAAAAGCAATATCCTGGCATATTAATTGGCATTATCCTGGTATATTAAGTGGCATTATCCTGGTATATTAAGTGGCATTATCCTGGTATATTGGCAATATCCTGGCATATTAAGTGGCAATATCCTGGCATATTAATTGTCATTATCCTGGTATATTAAGTGGCAATATCCTGGTATATTAAGTGGCAATATCCTGGAATATTAAAAAGCAATATCCTGGCATATTAATTGGCAATATCCTGGTATATTAAGTGGCATTATCCTGGTAAATTAAGTGGCAATATCCTGGCATATTAATTGGCATTATCCTGGTATATTAAGTGGCAATATCCTGGTATATTAAGTGGCAATATCCTGGCATATTAAAAAGCAATATCCTGGCATATTAATTGGCATTATCCTGGTATATTAAGTGGCAATATCCTGGTATATTAAGTGGTAATATCCTGGCATATTAAATAGCAATATCCTGGCATATTAAGTGTCATTATCCTGGTATTTTAAGTGGCAATATCCTGGCATATTAATTGGCGATATACTGGCATATTAAGTGGCAATATCCTAGTGTATTAAGTGGCAATATCCTGGCATATTTTTTTTTTATATATATATATAATTTTTATTTATATTAAAAAGTTTAACAACACATATTCGGAGAAAGAAAGAAAAACAAAACAGAACATTTTTTTACATTATTGGTTAACATATATAATGTAGTTGAAGAGAGGGGAAGGTTGAGTTAGAAATGGTCAAGTGGGAGAGAGAGAGGAGAGGGGGAGAGAGAAAAAAAAAAAAAAACACAATAATACACACAGCAAATTGAACCTTTTGGCCCTGTACAATACTCTTTAGTGTTTAAATCTTTTAATCTGGACGCTTTTGGAGATATATAAACTTATCTATTTCCTTTTCCATCCTTCCCTTCTTTACCGGGCACATTCACTGTCATGTACCTAAGTTCAAATTGTACCCTATCTCCTCTCCCCCCTCCCTCCAACCCTCCCTCCACTCTATATACCTCTCAATAAGTGAAGAATCAGTTAATCAACCGACACTGCGTTAGTTTTTCCGCTCTGTTCTCGCCTATCTCCCAAGTCCATCATTCGATTAGCCATTCATTCAATTCTTGTACCATTCACACTTCCCATACACGGGTGGGGGGACGAGGGGAGCCCGGGGAACCGAACCCCATCTGGGGACGTCCACAGTTCTGCCCGTTATTTATTCCAGTATTTTTTCCAAGGGGCCCATATCTGCTGATATTTTTCCAGCCGGCCCACTCCTACATAAAAGCCTGCTTCCATATTTAATTGGAAATCTATTTGGTGCGTAATCTCCTGCCGGTTTAATTCCCCCTTTTTTTTCCAATTCCTGGCAATACATAGCTTTGCTGCGATCATTATATGGATGGCCAGGGCCTGCTGGGTCCCTTTCCCGGGTAACTTAATATTAAATAGAAACTTTTCTGGTGTAAGGATGAAAGGGATCCCCAGCATGCTACTCATGATATCTTGCAACCAGATGATTATAGATTTCAAATGTCTACATTCCAACCAGATATGTGAAAAAGATCCTTTATCCTCTTCACATCTCCAGCAGAGTTCAGACATCCCTGGATTTATCCTATTTAGCTTTGCTGGGACCATATACCATCTCATATTTAATTTGTGTTGAATTTCCATCATATTTATACTATGAATGTTTTTTTTCAACAATATTATTGATTTTTCCCTATCCTCTTCTGCGAGTGAGAGCCCCAGATCGTTCTCCCATTTTACCCAAGGAATGGGCTTTTCAATTGGTTCTAATTTAGATAAATAATTCTTTACTCCTGATACCACTTTTTTTTCTAAGTCTTTTGTTATTAAGTCGCTAAGTGGGGTTTTTTCAAGCGTTATCCGTCTTTTTACAAAAATTTTCAATCTGAGATAATTAAAAATCTCATTTGACGGTAGGTTCCAATTAGATCGCAAAACTTCAAATGAGTGTAATATGGCCTGGGGGGCTATATCTGCTATAGTACTAATATTATTGAGTTTCCAATTTTGTAAGTTAATATCTCCTATATCATATTCCAAAACATCTATTGGGGTGTCCATAAATAATAGGTTTTTTATCTCTGAAGAATTTTTTCTTGCCATAGCTATCACCTTAGAAAGATCATTAAGTATTGGGTTTTGGAAGAGAGATTTTCGGCTTGACACCATTTGACTCCAAAAGAGACCAATTGGGTTCATCCGTTTTATTTCAGATCTTTCGATCTCTAACCAAATTGGTGGTTTAATTGAAGTATTATCCCAGGCTAATGCATGGGCTAACATACAAGAATCATATAAACGGTGTATATTTGGGAAAGATATACCTCCATATTGAACCTCCTTTTGGAGTAGATTTAATGCCAATCTAGGTTTTTTTCCTTGCCAAATATATTCTGTAGCAATTTTCTGTATAGTATTTAGGATTGTTACATTTACTTTCAAGGGAATATTCCTGATTAGATATGATATCTTTGGAAATATGTAGGCATTAATTACTTCTACTCTTCCTAGCCATGATATTTCTTTCCCCTTTTGCTCAATTAAGTTTTTCTTAATTTCTTTGATTTTAAGTTCATAATTTATTTTTATAATGTCTTCTAAATTTAATGATATCCCAACACCTAAGTAATTTATATGGTCCTTAGACCAGCCGAATCCAAATTTTGATTTAATGGCTTCTAGATCTTCCTTTTTTGTATAACATGAAATTATCTGAGTTTTATCAAAATTTAATTTGTAATTAGAATATCGGCTAAATTGTTCGATTAATCCAATTACAGTAGGGATCGACTTTAATGGATCCGTCAGGGTTAACAATACATCATCCGCGTAAAGAATCACCTTGTTGTTGACCGTATTAGTAAGTACACCTTTTACCCCTATTGACTTTCTAATCATGGTAGCAAATGGCTCCATTGTCAGTGTGTATAACATAGGTGCCAGCGGGCAACCTTGCCTGGTCCCGTTTCTTATCACAAACCAATCGGAGGAAAACATATATCCAGAGACTCTGGCTGTAGGTGTTGAATAAAGGGTCATAGTACTGTTTTTAAATAGGCCCTCGATGCAGAAAGCCTCCAAAACCTGATCCAGGTAACGCCAATTAACTCTATCAAAGGCTTTTTCGGCATCGAGGGCCATCAAAGCTGCCGGCACTCCTTGCTTGTTAATGTGATGAATTATGTTAATAGCTCTTCTAGTGTTATTGAGTGTACCTCTTCCTGTTACAAATCCGCTTTGGTCTCTGTGAATTAGGTCCGGCATTACTTTTTTTAATCTGCCTGCTAGGATCTTGGAGTAGATTTTTATATCCAGATTTATTAATGAGATTGGTCTATAGTTCTCCGGCAGTGTCGGATCTTTATTGGGTTTTGGTATCGGAGTAATCTGGGCCTGAAGAAGCTCTACTGGGATCGTTTCTTTATTAGTAAGTTGTATAAAAAGTCTCATGAGAATTGGAGCCAATTGGTTTTGAAATTTCAAATAAAACAAGGAGGAGAATCCATCTGGTCCAGGGGACTTTCCCCCTATGAGGGTACTAATACTTTCTCTAACTTCCTTAATGGTGATGGGATGATTTAGTTCGTCAATTTGTTCTTGTGTTAATTTAGGTAAACCTAGTTTTTTTAAGAAGGATGCAATTTCCGTTTTTGAATATTTGGTTTCCTCTAAATTATATAATGCACTATAATAAGCTTCGAAAGCTTTTCCTATTTGGCTAGGAGACAACATTTCTTTACCTTTAATTATTATTTTTTTTATTATTTCTTTGCTTTGTTTATTTTTAATTTTGTCAGTTAATAATTTTCCTGTTCGATTAGCGCTATAATAGCATTTTTGTTTTAATAACTTGATGGCTCTGTTAATTTTGTCCTGTAGTCTGCTTTTAATCAAATCCCTTACCTCTGAGATTTGTAACATTAAAGGAGGATCCAATGTTACCTTGTGTTGTCTTTCAAGTAGAGCAAGTTTTATGTATAATTTATTTAGGGAATCACCTTTCTTCCTTATATTTTCTGCTCCCCTTTTTATTAATAGTCCCAGTGTATAGCATTTTAGGGCACACCATAAAGTAGCATCTGATACGTCTCCTTTATCGTTTATTTCCAGAAATGTCTCTATTTGTGTTTTTAAGTATTGCTCTGCTTCTAAGGGCCTCAGTAAATTTTCATTTAATCGCCAATTGTTTCTAGTTTTGTATTCTTTATTGTTCCTGATTGTTAAGAATATAGGAGCATGGTCAGACCATGTTATACCCCCTATGCTTGTGTGTGAAATTTTATCAAGTACATCCGATCTGGTCAAAAAGTAATCTATTCGTGTGTACGATTGGTGTACCTGAGAATAAAATGAGTAATCCCGCTCTCCTGGATTGTTCCACTCTCCAGCAATCATAGAGCTGATTTCTCATGAGAAATCTTTGGAGTATTGTAGGGAGTTGATTATTTTTTTGTTCTTTTTCTTGTCTATTACTTTTATCTAATTTATTATCTAATGTGCAGTTAAAATCTCCTGCGATTATCAGATAGCCAGAGGATAATTCTTCAACTCTAGACATTAATTTATCCAAAAATAACCGCGGAGTCTGATTGGGAGCGTATAGGTTAACCATTGTATAAAGTATATCGTTAATCTTAGCAATTAATATTATATATCTCCCATTCTTATCTAATTCTAAGTATACTTGCTCAAATTTTATAGAGTTGGACACTACAATAGCCACTCCTCTCTTTTTTTTAATACCCTGCAGATTTGCTTTAAATACTAAAGGGTATTTTTGAAATCTCCAGGGCCTATCCATATTATTTATCCAATGAGTTTCCTGAATAAACCCTATGTCTATTCCCTTTTCAGTCAGCAAATTATATAAACATCCTCTTTTATACATTGAATTGAGACCCTTGGTATTTATAGATAGAATTTTAATAGACATCTCCTCTTTTTGGGTCCCCCTCCCCGAAACCACGTCCCCGCCCCACCCACCCCCGCCCGGGAATTCTCAACAAACACCACCAACATTTATTCTCATTCATCCTTTCCCTCGTCTCCATGGGTGCGCACCACATGTAGGCGAAAGAATAAACATTCAGCATTTGGGCTAATTTTATAGTACATCAGCCCTTATGCCCATTCCTGCGTACGCCGCAGGTATAAGCGGTCCAGCCTAGTTAGCGGTGTATCTCATTAAGGAAGCACTCAGTTTATAACCCTATCTTTCTTCATCCTCCCCTCCCCCTACAAAGGCGCCTCCTCTCTTTGTGTTTTACTTCTTATCAAGCAGAAATATTAAGTCAATACCTGAATAGAAGCATACATATCATACATATGTTTAATTCACATCTATCTCTTCTATAACCTTGCTTCCTTTCAATGCCTGAATAATATCTATTTTAGCTTTATATAGATTGCAAAAAGAAAAAAAAAGAAAAAAATCCATAGTTATACCAAGGATACTACTGTGTTTATCCTCCTAGATAACTAGTCATATCCCCAGTTCTATAAACAATACCAGGATGCTTAACAATCTACTTTGTGAGTACACATTATTTTTAATCTAAACAAATCCTATCAAGCAGAAATATTAAGTCAGTACCTGAATAGAAGCATACTTAACTTGCATATATTTAATTCACATCTATCTCTTCTATAACTTTGCTTCCTTTCAATGTCTGAATAATATCTAATTTAACTTTATGTAGGTTTCAAAAAATTCCGAAGTTATACCAACGATATTACTGTGTATATATCCTCCTAGATAACATATCATATCCCCAGTTCTATAGACAATACCAGGATGCTTAACAATCTACTTTGCGAGTACAACTTCTGCATTATTCATAATCTGAACCAATTTACCACTTCCCCACTTCGGAAAATAGTAATATCTCTTTACAATTTATATTGCTCATGCAACACTTCAAGTCCTTTCCCAGGTATGTCATTAACTTAGTTTGATTATGGGTTGTGTCGGGAGGGGGGGGGGGACACAGTATGGGCCTAATTGCTGTTCTTATTTATGTTGTAATGACCTATAAAAGAAGGTCTTGGTGTATGGGTGTATGTTGGTGTACTTCAATGTGAAAGTACTTTGTTGTGATTTTATGTGTGTGTGAAAAGTGTTAGTGATTATAGTATACTATATAATTATGTGGTGGTGTACTTAAGTGATGTTGTGATGGAGTGCATATTTACAATCTAGTTTAAGCTGTGTTCTAATGTCAGATTTATATTTTATAAAAAGTGCATGTGTTTGTAAGTGATTGTGTGTGTGTGTGTATGTTGCGTGTTAGTGATTGTGATATACTGTTATGATTTATTAATGTTAGCCCTCCGCATTCCCCCCATCCCCACTCGCCCCCAATTCCCCAAAAGCACAAAATGTCATAGAAAAAATTATTGTGATAACTATATCAGGTCCCATAAAACAATCTTTTCTTTAAGATCTGTTGGTTCTTTGAAAAAATATGAAGTGTCCTGATATCTGACTATCAGTGCTGTGGGAAAAGTCCATTTATATTTTATGTTTTTTTGTCGAAGGATTTGGGTTTGTTCTGAAAAAGTTCTTCTTGCTGTTCTAGTGGATAGAGATAAATCTGGAAAAAACTTTATATTCCTATATTGGTCTTCATCTGTCGTTTTTAGTCTTGTTCTTTGCATAATCAGGTCTTTGAGATAGAAATGAGTAAATCGGACGATTACATCTCTTGGTAACGAGGGATCAATACCCTTCGGTTTTATTATTCTATGGAACCTTTCAAATGGGTGTTCCTCCAACATCTTTGGTGATATAAAGATTGTGAACATTTTTTCCAAGAATTCCCTTAATTGATCATTTTGCACTGTTTCAGGGATCCCCTTGATTCGAATATTATTGTGTCTTACTCTGTCCTCCATGTCAGCAATTTTATTTTCCAAAAATTTTAATTTTTCTTCCATTTTGGTATCAGCCGCATGGAGGATTTTGTTGTCTTCTCGGATTTATTCAAAATCTTTGGACTGTTGGTTTAGTTTATCTGCAATAGTAGCGATTTCCAGTCTGATTTCTCGTGTGTTGCTGGCCATATCATTTTTTAATTTACTATATAGATCCTCGAACATTGTTGATAAAGCATTCTGGGTCAGTGCAAACGTTCCAATTTCTGGGTGTGGAGGATCCTCTTCTAATATAGAAAATTGAGTGGCCTCAAATAGTCCCAAGCCGATATTGTCTGCGGTGAGAGATTTCCTGCGTCTCTCTTGTGCATTCTCCTGAGTCTTTGGAGAGTAATATGCACTAATTTGTCTGGTTTTATCCTTCTCCGTAGCACTGGCCTTCTCTTTATCAGAGATTTTGTCCTTATCTTTCTTTGGACCCATTATTAATCCGCCTTTTTCTTGTGACTAAATTTCCACCATGTGAAGATATCCACAGAAAAGGATTTTTTTTTATTTTTTTTTTTCCTTCCTTTCCCTTCTCTCTCTTTCCCTTTTCTCCTATCCTTTTCCTTTTTAAATTAAAAATTGCTCTGCAATCCTGCTGTTTTTAAAGGCAATAATATATTTTGTACTTTCCAAAGTTTAGCTTAAAGGTTAGAACAGATTGTATAGACAGGATGGAGTTAATGCTTCAGTTTGTATTTACTGAGAAATAGTTGATTATTTGATCAAAGAGTTGTTTAAATTATTACTGGGTACTTTTTCACATGCATGCAGGTGGTTTATTGTAATTAGTACTGCACTCTGCCTGCTGCTGGTTTTTAATGATACTTTATAGCAGACTGACGTATGCGTGAGAATGTTGGAGAAAAGCTAAGATCGAGTACATATTTTATAGCAGTAGTTATAAACAAACTTTCTTCACATACGAGTTACTGATTGAGGTGATTCTTGATTGTAGCATGGAGTATGCACAAATAGTGTTATAAGCTGCACAACAGTATATAATCAAATAAAATACTGTTTTCTATTTCAAAATAATTAAATAAAAATTTGCAAATTATATTATTAGCCTAAAAGGCCGGCTGGTATGTTCAAACAGGAGAGACTCGGTATAATTAAATATTATTTAGCAGCTGCAGTATAGTATAGACCAGCGTCTCTTTATACATACTGTTTATAATTTATAAAGTTTCAGGGACATATAGACTTTGAGCCTTAGTTTGTCCACAATTTTAAACAGGGAAAGCGTTTTACCAACAATATTGAAGGGGAAATAAACCAGTGGAAGCTTTACCACCCGTGGCTTTTCAATACACTGTTACTCACGGCTACCAGCTCCCCATTCAGGTATGGCTTTAGACACCCTGTTGCTCCCAGCTTGCAGGTCAGATGTGACTTTAATCAGCTCCACGCTTTTCACTGCTGCTCTTATTTTCCAGTTTTCCAGTGATGCCTCAGGTGCCCCTTTTGTTTGAAACAAATAATCGATGTCCGTTTATTTACTTTTCTTTTCCAACTATATCACAGTAGAATGGAACTCACGAGATCAAAGCGGGATCGCAGTTCCGTTATGTTCAATGAATATGTCATGCCGTTCGTACCCTCATGAAATCAGCCTGCAGTTTTTCGGCTTTCAGGTTGCTCTAGTCGGCTGGACCATCTTGTCGGACAGGAACGTGCAGGGCGCGCTTGCTTCACATGCTCCTCCCCCCTATATCTTATTTTTGTGAATATTGTCTTTTTTTGAATATCCTGGCATATTAAAAAGCAATATCCTGGCATATTAATTGGCATTATCCTGGTATATTAAGTGGTAATATCCTGGCATATTAAATAGCAATATCCTGGCATATTAAGTGGCTATATCCTGGCATTTTAATTGGCATTATCCTGGTATATTGGCAATATCCTGGCATATTAAGTGGCAATATCCTGGCATATTAATTGTCATTATCCTGGTATATTAAGTGGCAATATCCTGGTATATTAAGTGGCAATATCCTGGCATATTAAAAAGCAATATCCTGGCATATTAATTGGCATTATCCTGGTATATTAAGTGCTAATATCCTGGCATATTAATTGGCATTATCCTGGTATATTAAGTGGTAATATCCTGGCATATTAAATAGCAATATCCTGGCATATTAAGTGGCTATATCCTGGCATTTTAATTGGCATTATCCTGGTATATTGGCAAAATCCTGGCATATTAAGTGGCAATATCCTGGCATATTAATTGTCATTATCCTGGTATATTAAGTGGCAATATCCTGGTATATTAAGTGGCAATATCCTGGAATATTAAAAAGCAATATCCTGGCATATTAATTTGCATTACCCTGGTATATTAAGTGGCAATATCCTGTTATATTGATTGGCTATATCCTGGCATATTAAGTGGCTATATCCTGGCATATTAATTGGCAATATCCTGGCATATTAATTGGCAATATCCTTGCATATTAAATGGCAATATCCTGGCATATTAAAATGGGAAAAGAATGGCATACTGAGGGGCAAAATACTGTAATATTAAATGGCAAAGGAATGGCATATTGAATGGCTAAATTCTGGCATATTGAGGGCACATAACACTGGCAAATGGGCACAACACTGGCAAATGGGCACAACTGGCAAATGGGCACATAACACTGGCAAACCTGGCAAATTGGCACAACTGGCAAATGGACACAACTGGCAAATGGGCACATAACACTGGCACATAACACTGGTAAATGGGCACAACTGGCAAATGGGCACATAACACTGGCAAATGGGCACATAACACTGGCAAATGGCACAACTGTCAAATGGGCACAACACACTGGCAAATGGGCACAAATGGCAAATGGGCACATAACACTGGTAAATGGGAACAACTGGCAAATGGGCACAACTGGCAAATGGGCATATAACATTGGCAAATGGGCACATAACGCTGGCAAATGGGCACATAACAGGCAAATAACTGGCAAATGGGCACATAACTGGCAAATGGGCAATATTGGTTGTAGCATATTGGCAATCTGGCTGTGGCAAATTGGCTGTGGCCAAATTGATACTGTGGCATGTTCTGTGGGGCAAAATAAACTGTACTATGGGGTAAAAGGAACACTGTGGCATGTTCTGGGCGATCAGAAAGTGATAAGACACGCTATGTTTTATATAGCCATTCTTAATATTTCTTACATGTAATATATAAAACATAGCGTGTCTTATCACTTTCTGATCGCCCATAACAAGGACCCGAGTTTATTACTATTTAAAGCTATAGATAGACCTAAAAAACATGGCGGGAGGAAGGGGGCGGGATGACGTGAGGACGTGCTCGCGTAGTGCAAGCAGGCAAGGACCGCGCCGCCCGCGAAAATCGAAATCAGCTGCAGCACAGCCGGCTTCCATGGCTTCCTCCAGACTTCCTCCAGACTGAAGACCCGAATACCGGAGGGTGATCGGCGAACCAGCGCGGAGGAGTAAAACGGCAACCCACAGGCTCCACAGAAGATCTCTGCAGGAAATCCAGGAAACAAAGCTTAAAAAGATCCCATAGGAGCTCCATGCTAATAAAGCCTGCCAGAGGGGGAGACGCAACACAGGACCTAACAGCACTGTGAGAAGTACAGCTGGGACGCTACAGAGATCGCTCTCAGATAAGTAACCCCAGACCTCTCGGTGATAAAGAGTGTGGGAGATGATATGGGCATAACACTCTGTAAGAGCTGAAATATATGTGAAGTGCTGTAAATCACATCTGAAGCGGGGGATATTGCTTGCTGGCAGACAAAATCTGTACATTACCCCAAAGTGTTAATTGGAAATAGCACTGGAATGACAGTGCCGAGCACATAGAAGGAGCTCACAAAGGTTTCTTATCCTGTATATGTATGCATGTATGCTGGAGCCAGTGTAAGATCCACAGGAAGAGATACTGTTAAATTCCATTGGGAGCCTGTGTATATGTGGGGAGGAACTTTGGACATATGAAGAGACTCTGGGAAACACTGAAATTTTCTACTACTGGAGACTGATTAGAAAGCAGATCAGGCTATATCTACACAGGCGGTGAAAGGCTATTACATGAAAGGAATATATAATCAACACAACAAAGGCGGCATACACACGCTGGGACATTTGGCCTGTTTTTGACTCCAAGAAATATTAGAACTTTCCCTGTGCTAATTTGATGTGTTGGTATTAACTCCTGGCTGTGGGTAAAATATTGGTAAAAAACAAAACAAAAAAAAATGCTAAACTAGAAGGAGGCAGACTATACCTAATTCACCAGTATATATCTAAATAAAAAGGGGTCCCAGAAGTCAGCGTTTTAAGAGCTAGTAACTGGTAATAATAAGACCCTACAAGAGTTAAGTTAACTTTGAGAGAGAACCCACATAACTATTGAATATAGAAGTATATACCTAGATAAAAAGAGATGTGTGCTGACGGTACTGAATAGGGAAATAACATATGATGTGGTATAATTTTCCTCCTGAATATACTAAGAGGGAATAGAAGGAAACTTGATCTAAAAGTCTGAGCAGCAGGTGTTGACATAATTGTGTGGAATTCTGTGGCCAAGCGGGGGAGTATAGAGTAGAGGGACCCCAAGGGAAGGGTTAGACTAAACAAAAATATGGCTAACAGAAGAGATACAAAATTAGAGTTAAAAAAAGATAAAAAAGGTGTAAAAAATATAGATTCAATTAAGAGAAAAAGCTTTCAGGGTTTTTTTCACCCACTTTGCAAAAAGGTGTAAAAGATTTAGACGCTAGTCTAGCTTTACACCAGGTAGACCTGAGCACCGCTGAAAATCCAGAAGAAAGTACACAGCTGGATATATCCACAGAAATAGACCAAGCAGGAAACACGATAGGCATAATAAAGTCTTGTCTAGATACTCACCTGCAGCAAATGAAGCTCGAATTCCAGTCAATTTCTAAGGAAATAAAAAGTGATCTGGCAGGGATGGGTAACCGGGTACAGTCTTTAGAAGACAAAATTGAAGCCATACAGTTTGTATGTGATAAAAACAGAGAGAGTCAAGAACTGTCAGAAAAAAGGTTTGACGAATTGGAAACTAAAATAGCAGACCTAGAAGACAGAGCTAGAAGGAATAACATCCGAATAAGAAATATCCCAGAGGATACTACAGCAGATAAGCTTGAAGAGTTCTTAAATCAGTTCTTCAGAGATCTAGGTATCCAGATAGACGACTCTCACAGTATTATAGAAAGATGTCACAGACTGATGAAACCTGGGACAGTGCCAGAAACGGTACCAAGAGATGTCATAATTTGCCTAACCTCATACAGAATAAAAAGTCAGATATTGCTAGCCGCTAGTTCAAATCAAGGAGACAGAAACGAAAAATTTAGAAATCTTAAAATCTTTCAAGATATTTCATACAGAACTAGAATGGCAAGAAACACATTTAAACAGGTAGCAGCAGACATGAGGAAAAAAGAAATTCGATATAGATGGGGTTTTCCTGCTAGCCTGATCATAGTGAGGGATGGAATTAGGGTGGTTCTCAGAGATCCAGAAGCAGCCAGAGAATGGCTGAAAAATAATATGAGGGATTAAATATGTCACTGTAATGTCTTGAAAAATGAGGATGGGATATCACGGGGTATCACAAGAGGCATATAAAAGAAAGATATTTTGTTGAGGAATAACACAGTATAAATATGGAAAGTGATAATAACAGGTGGGGAATAACTTAGCTTAAATAAGGTAATTAAAAAAAAAAAATATATATATATATATATATTCACTATTTTTTTTTAGAAAGGATATACACAATTCATCTGGGAAGGGGAACATAGTTAAGGGAGAAGAAATATTTAAAGAATTGAGAAACACATATAACAAAAGAAAAGGGAGAAAATTGATTTTTCTAGATCACTATTTGAAAAAAAAAAAAAATACTGACACACTCAGTTTACAAGAGAATATATAAATAGAAGAGATTGGCACACAAAAACAGCAATTGGGGAAAACGAACCACAAGTGAAAATAGTAGAAATAAAGGAAGAGTAAGTTTAGATATATATCATATTATAAAACCATAAATGGAGAACCATCATTAATAATAAAAGATATAGACTGTCATTATAAAAGAGGGGAAAGCCTGGTAAAAGATATGCTAAAGAAGCTGCAGCTGGATATTTACAACAGCAAAGGATGGGTAGGTAGGGCGGCGTGTTCCTTCCTGACTAGGTCAGGAAGAAGCCTAGAGAATATAGAATGAGGGGGGGAAACCTCACTTTATTCAGAGATCCAAGGGATATTAAAAGGATCTCTCTGTCTTTGAGCATGGGGCATAAGGGCAGGATATGTTGGTCTCGAGATGAGACAGATTTTAATGTTTGTATGTATTGTTTTGTATGTATTATATCTGACACATTGGCTACTGCATGGAATCGGAAGTTGGAGGGAGAACAAGTAAGAAATAAGGGGAAATATGGTTAGAATTGCATCCTTAAATGCCCAGGGGATAAACTCCCAATTTAAGCGATCTATGATAATAAAAGCTTTGAGAGACGAGAAAATTGACATCGCCTTTCTTCAAGAAACGCATTGGCTACAGAAAGATATTCCGAGGTTTATTGGGACTAGATTTCCAAACGTGATAAAAGCATCATTAACATCAAAGAAAAAAAGAGGTGTTGCAATCTTGATAGATAAAGATATAGAGCTAAAGATCAGATATCAGGAAGTGGATGAAAAGGCAAGATATATAATATTAGTGTGTGAATTGAACGGAGTGTTGCATACGCTGGTAAATGTATATGCTCCAAATATCTCAATGGTCAGATATTTAAATAAACTAATCCCCAAGGTAAATAAAGTGAAACAGGGGATATTGGTGATGGCAGGAGATTATAACTGTGCCCCAGACCACCTGATGGACAGACAGTCCACCAGAATTAACGCTAATAACAACAGATATAAGAATATGTCACAAGCATTCCAGGCCTCACTGATTAAAGCAAACTTATTAGATATTTGGAGGATATACCACCCACAAGAGAAAGATTTTACCTGTTATTCTAGAACATATAACTGTTATTCAAGAATAGATTTGATATTAGGAAACCCCTCATTAGCCAATATAGTTAAAAAAATATTAATAAAGGAGATCACATGGTCGGACCATAATATGACTATAATGGAAACGGATAATAGAAATACTAACAGAACTAGAAATGAATGGAGAATAAATAGTACCTTATTACATGATGAGAACAACTTAAAAAACATAATTAATCTGACAGATACGTTCTTCAAAGAGAATTTGAATGGGGAAGTTTCAGATGCAGTAATATGGTGTGCCTATAAGGCAACAACTAGAGGATATCTAATAAAAATGGAGGCTGAGAATAAAAAAATGAAAGGTAAATATCTAGCAGATCTCTACATACAATACTTCAACTTGTCCAAGGAAAACAAAACTACCCCATCTAAAGATACAGGTAACAAATTAGGAATATTAAAAAATAGAATAAATCTATATCTGATGGAAGAAACGGTACGGAAACTGGAATATCTGAACGCTAGATATTATTATAAGGGGAATAGGGCAGATAAGATCCTAACCAATAAGATAAATGGTATAAAAGCAAATAAACGGATAACAAAAATCAAGAGTGAGGATAGAATATGCCTTGCGCCTAAAGAAATAGGGACAGCATTTAATACATTCTATAAAGAACTTTATAATATACCTGATCAAGCTAGTAAGACACAGATAACAGAATACTTAAATAAACTAAATCTACCAAAAATAGATGACCAGATAATAAAGAACATAAACAATTCTATTAAAATATCCGAGGTCAAAAAGGTGATCGGCAAACTAAAGTCAAACAAAGCCCCCAGGACCGGACAGGTATAATAACACTTTCTATAAACTGCTGGAAGACCAGTTAGCAGAGCATCTGACACGTACCTTCAATAGTTTTGTGGAGATGAAAGAAATCCCAGAGGAATGTTTAAGAGCAAATATCATACCAATAAAGAAGCAGGATAAGGATCAGGAAAAAGTAGAAAACTATAGACCAATCTCCCTGTTAAATTCAGATATTAAAATGTATTCGGCAGTCCTCGCGGACAGACTAAAGGCCATCATTCCCACGATAATACATAGAGACCAAGTAGGTTTTGTATCAGGAAGAACTCCAACAAGTAACATCAGGAAAATTATAGATATCTTAGATCAATCTCATAAAAATAAAACACCTCTGTTGTTACTATCACTAGATGCCGAAAAGGCTTTTGATAGATTGAGATGGGAATACTTGAAGCAAACAATGATGGCCTTTGGTCTTTCTGGATGGATGCTACAGGCGATTTTGCTGCTATATACAAGACCTTCTGCTAAAACGGCCGCCCCTGGAATAATATCTGAATGGTTCCGAATATCAAATGGAACGAGGCAGGGATGCCCCCTGTCCCCCCTACTGTATGTATTATCAATTGAGCCGTTGGCTATACAAATAAGGAAGAAAGCTGAAATAGAGGGCTTTAAAGCTAAGAAATTGGAATTAAAGACATCTATGTATGCCGATGATGTTCTAATATCCCTAACGAATCCAGGTAGATCGGCTGAGGCACTCATGAATGTGATTGAGGAATTCGCAGAAATATCCAATTATAAATTAAACATTAAGAAAACAGTGGCATTACCCATAAATATAGAGGAAGAAGAGGTAGCACAGCTCAAGAGGAGATTCCCCTTCACATGGTCACAAAAAGAGATAAACTATCTAGGGATAAAACTAACATCTGACCCGCACAAGATAATGGAAACAAATCTTTTAACATTAATGAGACAGATAAATAAAACTTTAGTAGAAGGGAAAAATAAAGAAATATCCTGGTGGGGGAGAATCAATGTAATAAAAGCATACATATTGCCCAGGTGGTTATATTTATTCAGATTAATCCCCCTTATATTCCAGATCCATGGTTGGATATGATTCAATCCACATTTACAAAATATGTTTGGCAGGGGAAAAAACCCAGATTGAGTATATATATGCTATCAAAAAAAAAATCAACAGAGGGGGGGTAGGGTTACCAAATATCAGGGAATATTTAATGGCAAATATGCTGAACCATTTAATATACACCCAGAGACAGGATGCAGACAGAGAAGACTGGTATCACCTAGAGATTGATATTATATAAGCTGATGATCTCTCCACTATAATGTGGACAAAAAACTGTGAAGCCAGAGCCGTAAAGTCCTTGATATTAAGTCACATCATGAGCAGTTGGATTAAATTAAAGAAACAATTAGGGATAAAAGATAAACTAATCCAAAATATAAATATAAAAATTATTTCTGAGGAGTTGGAAGATATCAATTTGAAGCACTGGTATAACGGGGGAATTACCAGAATTAAGGACTTGTATGATAGGTCAGGTGTGAAGAACTTTAATCAATTACAAGAGGAATACAAGCTCGGAGATAAAGAATTATTTAATTATATCAGAATAAGAGATTTCCTGAGAAAAAGAGTGGCAGACAGGAAGGAAGAAAGAATAGACAAATTAGAAATAGCATTCTCATTAACAGCGAAAGATAGCTATAAAGTGGTAAACATGGAGATTGTTAGAGATAAGAGGAAAAAGATAGACCATCCAGCTGCTAAAAATGGGCGAAAGATCTAAACAAAGATATCACTAAGGAAGACCTGGTAACATCCCTAAGGAAAGTACACAAAGCAGTACACTGTTTAAATCTATTAGAAACATTTTACAAAATGATAAACAGGTGGTACTATGTCCCAAGTAGACTATCAAAAATGTATACCCAGGCTACAGAAACATGCTGGCGCTGTGGGACAGACATAGGGACATATGTACATACCTGGTGGAACTGCTCAAAACTAAAGCCGCTATGGGGGAAAACCTTAAAGAAAATTAAAGAAATGACAGGTATAAATTTAGACCCAACACCAGAAAAGATATTATTAATGATAGAGTGGCCAAGAATGAAGAAAGAAGTCTCACATATTATCATTCATATAATTTTGGGTACCCTAGTAGTTATCGCAAGAAATTGGAAGGGGAATGGGGAAATTGAGTGGCAACAGGTATATGCCCAGGTATTATACCAGTGGAGAATGGAGAGAGCCAGTGATAGAATGAGGCAGAATAATAAAAAGGGAAACCGGAGAAACTGGAATACTTGGATAGAAGAATGGGAAAAAAGAAAGGAAGATCGATCTCCAGAGGTGGTTTAAATAGAACCTGGCGGGAGGAGTAAAAGTAAGACCCCTTCAGGATAAAAACTCCCTTCCCGGCAGATTCCATGCAAAATATGTAGCCAATGTGTCAAACTGTGTCAATAGTGTTATAATGTTTTAAATGTCTATATGTTTTATATGTTTGGCCCTAATTATGGTCAATATTCTAATAATGTCCAAAATATAATGGAGACTGAAATTTTAATAAGGAAATATGATAAGATTATATATTTGGGGATATGTATGTTAAATGTTTATAATTTTGTAATAAAAAATAAAAAATAAAAAAAAACATTGGGGGGTGGAGATAAGATCAAAGGTCTGGGCCAAGCGGAAATGAAATGGATTTTCGAACTGGACACCCTAGCCCCTAGAGGGTTAAATGCTGATTTTGAACTATACCACTTTCTTTAAAGACATTCTGCTGTATTAAAGTTGCCAATATTGTACTTTTGTCTGATGTTTGAACAATATGCATTTTTTCTCACAATCTTTCCTTATGTTTTTTTCTGTCAGGAGTCGATGAGACATAGATATAATCAAAGGGATCCTGATATATATGTTATTAAATGATATTAACCCTATGGTCGACTTATTTATTTATTCTATTTTTTATTAATGTTTTTGGTTTTATATTGATTTCTGTGCTGTTTTTATGTACTATAAGGGGACACTGCAATTATGTATGTATAACATGTTTGGGAAATACTCCAGGTCATGTGAAATTATGCTTGTTTGGGGACATATGGAAAAAGTACCACTTACAAGAGGACTTTTTTCAGCATATATAAGTAAAAAACGAACAAAGGGTGTGTCAGCAGTAATCATCCGGTAGGTAAATAAAGTAAGTCCAAATGAAGTTGCATGAAAGAAGAATCTTCTTTTATTGTAATCCAAAATATATAAAAGGCATCAGGCAGAGGGATAGAGGACAGGCAAAAAGACAAACGCTTAACGCGTTTCGCACCAGACGGTGCTTTATCAAAAGCAGTCTTAACAATAAATGGTAAGAACATGTTTAAATACAGAAATTACAAATGACAAACAATGAAAACGTAATTAGTATCTTACCTTCAGCCGCTGTGAGGAGGAGAGACGATCGTCACAGTAAGTGCTCCCGGGCGCGCACACAAACCACGTGGCGCGTCCAGCCTGAGAACTCAGAGGCTGAGCACGCCTCCGGGCAGAGAAGCGCCCGCCCAGGGAGCAATGGACTACATCTCCCATCTACACCGCGGCGGAAATGGGAAGTAAACAACTGAGATGCGGAGAGTAAACGATTTGAATGGGGGCAGAGGGGCAGAGGGGCAAAGTGACAAATAGTATGCTGAAGAGGAGTACAAAGAGCAGATGAATGATAACATAGATAGATATAATATAGAATATTAATAAACCTAAGGGTGACCCGATAAATATGATAATGTGTAGGTGAATAGGTAAAATAAGATAAAGTGAGAATTGAGTGAAATAACAAAAATAGGATTAGGTGCAAATAATGAAAAGTGTGAAAGGAGAGGGATATATGTACGTTCTACAAAACGTTTTGCCTGTCCTCTATCCCTCTGCCTGATGCCTTTTATATATTTTGGATTACAATAAAAGAAGATTCTTCTTTCATGCAACTTCATTTGGACTTACTTTATTTACCTACCGGATGATTACTGCTGACACACCCTTTGTTCGTTTTCTGCTTATTCCTGGGCTTTGAGTAGACCCTTTTTGTGTTCCAGCACCTGGAGGTAAAATACCAATATACTCACTATCTATCTTATTTGGGCTTTTTTGAGCCGGTCAAAGCTGTTTGGATTTGCATATATAAGTAAAAGCTGTTCCTCTTTTCCTTCTATTTTATACTAAGTTTTATCATTTAGGTAATATTTAAAGGTCTTAATTTTTTATTCTGGCACCGCCTGTTGAACTTTTTACTCTTCGATCTCAATAATAAGTGCTCCGGTGGCCATGGTAACCGAGGGCGGGATTGATATAAAGCGAGTCTCTACACCAAGGACATCACTGCCCTGATGAAGCCCGGAGTGGGCGAAACGCGTCGCAGTTAGTGACGTTTACGGAAGAGACTTTGTTCGCCAGCGGGATCCTGAGAGAGGACTACCCTTCTCCGTTACTCGTCATCTCGGACTTTCCTGTACCGACTAACCGGTGACTGTTTTTATTCTATTTACCTTCTGCTCATGTGTTCTGAGCAGATTTTTTTCTTGTATTGAAGCCCCAAAAATATTTAAGGAGCTATTAAAAAATTCTCCAAAAATCCTACACACTCTGTTGCCCTTACTACATATCGGAAGATAACATCATTCCCTGACAAGGGAGCCGAGAGGAGCATCTGGAGGATTGTGGGACTTATAGTCAGGGCCTGACTGGGAACAAAAACCAGCCCTGGAAAAATTTATATACCAGCCCCATCGCATAAGATTTTTAAACCAGCCCATAGCATAATATAATTTTTTTGTTCATAGAAGGGAAAATCATGCATTTTAAAAAGCACATCTGAACAGTGTATTATTTATAGATAAGACTGATATATAAGCCTGTCTAGGGCAATATATATACCTCCAGTATGTACACAGAGCTATATGAATTGCCCTGTGCAGAGGTATATATCAGGGCAGTGTGTGAGACATATCCTGTCTCTCGCATATCTGTAGCCTGTCTCTCTCTCTGTCCTTTCTGTGGCGTCTCTCTCTCTCTCTGTCCTTTCTGTGGCATCTCTCTCTCTCTCTCTCTCTGTCCTTTCTGTGGCGTCTCTCTCTCTGTCCTTTCTGTGGCATCTCTCTCTCTCTCTCTCTCTGTCCTTTCTGTGGCGTCTCTCTCTCTCTCTCTCTGTCCTTTCTGTGGCGTCTCTCTCTCTCTCTCTCTGTCCTTTCTGTGGCGTCTCTCTCTCTCTCTCTCTGTCTCTGTCCTTTCTGTGGCGTCTCTCTCTCTGTCCTTTCTGTGGCGTCTCTCTCTCTGTCCTTTCTGTGGCGTCTCTCTCTCTCTGTCCTTTCTGTGGCGTCTCTCTCTCTCTGTCCTTTCTGTGGCGTCTCTCTCTCTGTCCTTTCTGTGGCGTCTCTCTCTCTCTCTGTCCTTTCTGTGGCGTCTCTCTCTCTGTCCTTTCTGTGGCGTCTCTCTCTCTCTCTCTGTCCTTTCTGTGGCGTCGCTCTCTCTCTCTCTGTCCTTTCTGTGGCGTCGCTCTCTCTCTCTGTGTGTCCTTTCTGTGGCGTCGCTCTCTCTCTCTCTGTGTCCTTTCTGTGGCGTCTCTCTCTCTGTCCTTTCTGTGGCGTCTCTCTCTCTCTGTCCTTTCTGTGGCGTCTCTCTCTCTGTCCTTTCTGTGGCGTCTCTCTCTCTGTCCTTTCTGTGGCGTCTCTCTCTCTGTCCTTTCTGTGGCGTCTCTCTCTCTCTCTGTCCTTTCTGTGGCGTCTCTCTCTCTGTCCTTTCTGTAGCGTCTCTCTCTCTCTCTCTGTCCTTTCTGTGGCGTCTCTCTCTCTGTCCTTTCTGTGGCGTCTCTCTCTCTGTCCTTTCTGTGGCGTCTCTCTCTCTGTCCTTTCTGTGGCATCTCTCTCTCTCTCTCTGTCCTTTCTGTGGCGTCTCTCTCTCTCTGTCCTTTCTGTGGCGTCTCTCTCTCTCTGTCCTTTCTGTGGCGTCTCTCTCTCTGTCTTTTCTGTGGCGTCTCTCTCTGTCCTTTCTGTGGCGTCTCTCTCTCTGTCCTTTCTGTGGCGTCTTTCTCTCTGTGTCCTTTCTGTGGCGTCTCTCTCTGTCCTTTCTGTGGCATCTCTCTCTGTGTCCTTTCTGTGGCGTCTCTCTCTCTGTGTCCTTTCTGTGGCGTCTCTCTCTCTGTGTCCTTTCTGTGGTGTCTCTCTCTGTCCTTTCTGTGGCGTCTCTCTCTGTCCTTTCTGTGGCATCTCTCTCTCTCTCTGTCCTTTCTGTGGCGTCTCTCTCTCTCTCTCTGTCCTTTCTGTGGCGTCTCTCTCTCTCTGTCCTTTCTGTGGCGTCTCTCTCTCTGTCCTTTCTGTGGCGTCTCTCTCTCTCTCTCTGTCCTTTCTGTGGCGTCTCTCTCTCTCTGTCCTTTCTGTGGCGTCTCTCTCTCTGTCCTTTCTGTGGCGTCTCTCTCTCGGTCCTTTCTGTGGCGTCTCTCTCTCTCTCTGTCCTTTCTGTGGCGTCTCTCTCTCTCTCTGTCCTTTCTGTAGCGTCTCTCTCTCTCTCTGTCCTTTCTGTAGCGTCTCTCTCTCTGTCCTTTCTGTGGCGTCTCTCTCTCTGTCCTTTCTGTGGCGTCTCTCTCTCTCTGTCCTTTCTGTGGCGTCTCTCTCTCTGTCCTTTCTGTGGCGTCTCTCTCTCTCTGTCCTTTCTGTGGCGTCTCTCTCTCTGTCTTTTCTGTGGCGTCTCTCTCTGTCCTTTCTGTGGCGTCTCTCTCTCTGTCCTTTCTGTGGCGTCTTTCTCTCTGTGTCCTTTCTGTGGCGTCTCTCTCTGTCCTTTCTGTGGTGTCTCTCTCTCTGTGTCCTTTCTGTGGCGTCTCTCTCTCTGTGTCCTTTCTGTGGTGTCTCTCTCTGTCCTTTCTGTGGCGTCTCTCTCTGTCCTTTCTGTGGCGTCTCTCTCTGTCCTTTCTGTGGCGTCTCTCTCTCTCTCTCTGTCCTTTCTGTGGCGTCTCTCTCTCTGTCCTTTCTGTGGCGTCTCTCTCTCTCTCTCTGTCCTTTCTGTGGCGTCTCTCTCTGTCTGTCCTTTCTGTGGCGTCTCTCTCTCTCTCTGTCCTTTCTGTGGCATCTCTCTTCCCCCCTTCCTCCTTAGTGTCTTTCATCCCCTCCCCTCCCCCTGTAGTGTCTTTCACCCCTTCTCCCTGTAGTCTTTCACACCCTTCTCTGCCCCTGTAGAGTCTTTCACCCCCCCCTTTCCCCTGTAGTGTCTTTCACCCCCCCTTCCCCCTGTAGTGTCTTTCAGCCCCCCCTTCTCCCTGTAGTGTCTTTCACCCCCCCTTCCCCCTGTAGTGTCTTTCAACCCCCCCTTCTCCCTGTAGTGTCTTTCACACCCCCTTCCCCCTGTAGTGTACTTTCACCCCCCCTGTAGTGTCTTTCACCCCCCCTGTAGTGTCTTTCACCCCCCCTGTAGTGTCTTTCACCCCCCCTGTAGTGTCTTTCACCCCCCCCTGTAGTGTCTTTCACCCCCCCCCCCCTGTAGTGTCTTTCACCCCCCCTGTAGTGTCTTTCACCCCCTCCCCCTGTAGTGTCTTTCACCCCCCCCTGTAGTGTCTTTCACCCCTCCCCCTGTAGTCTTTCACCCCTCCCCCTGTAGTGTCTTTCACCCCCTCCCCTTTCCCCTGTATGTCACACTCACCTTGCTTTCTCTGCTTCCCATCCCGCCGCCGGAACTGCTGCTGCATCATCCGGCGGCAGCAGGCGAACTTCTTAAAGCGGCGACGGCCGCCGAATTGCTTAAAGTGGCGGTGCCACTTTAAGCAATTCGGCAGCCGTCGCCGCTTTAAGAAATTCGCCTGCTGCCGCCGGATGTTGCAGCAGCCGAACTCTTCACTTGTGAAGACTCACAAGTGGCCAAGCGGCCCCGGGGCAGGCGGCCCACCGGGATTTTTCCCGGTATCCCGGTGGGCCAGTCCGGCTCTGCTTATAGTCCATCTGCCTCTCACACCTAGAGCCGGTTTAAATACAAACTGGTCAATCAAATTTAAAAAAAAAAAGAGTTTAGATAATGTGTATCCAGGGTGAGTCTGACTATCTTGAGTCAAAGAAGATTTTTTTTAACCTTTTATGTGAAATTGTAAGTGTCTCAGATTGTTTTCTCTTTGCATTATTCTGCCAAGCAAAATGTATTTTTATCCGAATTATACAAATGAGCTGTAAAAATTCTTCATCTTGCCTATCTTTCCAACTCATTAATGTGTAAAAAAAAGTGTAATTTTTGCAGTTCACTTTATGTGTACTGCTACTGCTAAGAACTACAGAAAACACTGGGCATAACATATCTTTATCCCAGATTAGTTCACCAGAAAGAAATGTCATGTTTTTGTCTTACCTGGGGTTCAACATCCAGAATAGCCACTTTCCCCTCTTTATGAATCTCTTTCAGTGTCTGGATTTTTGTTCCAAACATATAGCCATTGAAACTCCCAAACTCCAAAAATTGATTTTCTGAGACTGCATGAGTCATTTCCGCCGCAGAAACAAAGTGATAAGAACCTCCATTCTCCTCTCCACGCTTAGGGGGCCGAGAAGTGTCTGTATGGAATTTATAATCAAATACATTAGCAAATATTCAGATTATGGTGGAGTAAAATTTTAGAGAGAAAAGAGAGGGTAAAGGGTAGGGTTACAAAATGATTTACATAATAATATGTATTGTTTACATTCTGTGTAGTGATAATGTAATGTAGTTTGCGGACATCAATTTTTATATATTGATAGTTTCATTTAATTTATAGTTTAATTTATATGATATGAAGCTTTATAGTTTACACATCACTGGTGTGAAATTTTATCAATAAACCCATTGTCTAGCATGACATTTTTATCCAGAATATCATTACATTTAATTTTCATAAACTAAAAAGAAAAGGTCCTATAGGCAGTGCTGTATTTACCGCGAGGCATCCTAGGCGAATGCTTAGGGCAGCACTGGAAAAAAAAAGTGTGAAAAAAAAAAAAAAATACGCCCCTTTAAAAAAAATAAAAGACCGCGCTTGCAGGCAGAGACGGAGGTGAGAGGGGATCGGAAGATCCCCCCTTACCATCTCTGCATGCCTACAGGCTGCACGGGGTGCCAAACAGGCAGCACAGAGAAACCTCCGTGCTGCCTGTTCGGCTCCCCGTGCAGTCTGACACGGAAGTGCCGACAGTCACGTGACCGGCGCGCTAACGTCATTCGCGCGCCGGGTCATGTGACCTGTCGGCACAATAGCCTGGGAGCCGAACAGGCAGCATGGAGGACACCATGCTGCCTGCCACTAGCCACCAGGGAAAGGTAAGTGCTGGGGAGTGGGGGAAAATTGGCTGGGGCTTATTAAATGGAACATAACACTGGCATATTATTGGGGAAATTAGCAGGGGCATATTAATGGGACATAACACTGGCATATTATTGGGCAAATTAGCAGGGGCATATTAAATGACAAATAACACTGGCATATTGTTGGGCAAATCAGCAGGGGCATATTAAATGGCAAATAACACTGGCATATTATTGGGCAAATTGGCTGGGGCATATTAAATGGCAAATAACACTGGCATATTATTGGGCAAATTGGCAGGGGCATATTAAATGGCAAATAATACTGGCTTAATATTGGGCAAATTGGTAGGGGGGGTGCCCAAAATTAGTCTGCCTAGTGCAGCACAAAACCAAGATACACCAGGGTGCTTTTTTTTCTGTATTTATGCATAATGGTACAATTTATTAACCCCTTAAGGACAGAGCCTTTGAAACATTTTTGTCCTTTATGGACAATGGCTATTTTAACATTTCTGTGCTGTTTGTGTTTAGAAGTAAGTTTGTTCTTTGTCATTTGCTGTACCCACACATATTATATATTGTTTTTATCGGGACAAGAAGGACTTTCTTTGGATGCCATCTTTTTGATCATATCTTATAATATTATGAAAAAAAATAATAAAATATGGTTAAAAAAAATTATTTTATTTGAAACATCTTCTCCTCATCGACAAAACCTGCTAAATAGATTCTACTATTTCTCCTGAATACAGGGATACCACCCATGCATAGGTTTGTTGGGGGGCTAAAATGCCAAATTTGTGAGGTGCAGTTTTTTGTTTTCCAACTTGAAATTTGTACATGCAGACAGCCTGCATCCATGTCCCATTTGGGACATATTTGAAGCCAGCTAGTGTATTTTACCCCATCAACCCATATATTTTTTAAAAGTAGACACCCTAGGCTATCTCAAATGGTGGTATTTTAACACTTTCCATGCACTAATTCTACCACCAGCCTTTGTCAAAGTTTGCGGAAGTAATTTTTTTGTGTTTTTTTTCCGCAAACCTTGTACTTCAGACATGAATTCACAGATTTTGGTATGTGTCACTGACAAATAACACCCCAATAAGTGTTCAGCAACATCTCTTGAGTACAGGGATACCACCCATGCATAGGTTTCTTGGATTGTTTGGGGGGTAAAAGGCCAAATTTGAGAGGTCCAGTTTTTGGTTTCCCAACTTGAAATTTTGACATGCAGACAGCCTGCACCCATGTCTGATTTGGGACATATTTGAAACCAGCCAGTGTATTTTACCCCATCAACCCATATATTTTTTTAAAGTAGACACCCTAGGCTATCTCAAATGGTGGTATTTTAACACTTTCCATGCACTAATTCTACCACCAGCCTTTGTCAAAGTTTGTGGTAGTAATTTTTTTGTGGTTTTTTTCCACAAACCTTGTACTTCAGACATGAATTCACAGATTTTGGTATGTGTCACTGCCAAATAACACCCCAATAAGTGTTCAGCAACAACTCCTGAGTACAGGGATACCACCTATGCATAGGTTTGTTGGGTTGTTTGTGGGCTAAAGGGCCACATAGTGAAGGTGCGCATTTTCAACTTGGAATTTTGACGTGTAGTCAGCCTGAGCCCATCTTGCATTTGGGACTTTTTTTAAAGTAGGACAGTGTATTTTACCCAAAAAAGTATATATTTTGTAAGAGTAGACACCCTAGGCTATTTTAAATGGTGGTATTTTAAAACTTTCCATGCACTAATTCTACCACCAGCCTTTGTCAAAGTTTGTGGTAGTAATTTTTGTGTGTTTTTTTTTCACAAATATTGTATTTCAGACATAAATTCACAGATTTTGGTATGTGTCACTGCCAAACAATAACCTAGTATGTGTTCAACAACATATCCTGAGTACAGGGATACCACCTATGCATAGGTTTGTCGGGTTGTTTGGGGGCTAAAGGGCCACATTGTGAAGGTGCGTATTTTCAACTTGGAATTAAAAAAATTTAAAAATTATATTATACCGATCTGTCTCTTTCCCTCACTAAAACTCAAGTGAGGAGAGGGAGGCAGATCCATATGGGTCAGAACAATATTTACCAATACTGATCTAACCAGACGGTGACCAATGGTGATGCTCATCTGAGAAATCACCAAACCACCTTTGCCACTGATCGGCTGTTACTGATCGCTATACACGCGTTCAGACAGCTTCAAAAGGAATACACGTAATCCCCTAGTGGGTATAATTAACCCCTAGCGAGTGTAAAAAAAAAATCCTTCTGCAACCAGATTGCTTCATATGCGCTGCTTAGGCAGTGACCATATGCACTGCTTAGGCAGTGACCATATGTGCTGCTTAGGAAGTGATATACGGCAAGGAAGGGGTTAATAGCTCTTAAAAGAGCCTTTGATATACTGTAATAAATCACAGTAAAAATAATTAACCCCTAAAAAAATGCACAGACAGCAAAAAATGTGCTGCTGTGTAAGATCACTGCGTACACAGCGATCAATTGCAGGGAAGTGGTTAAATACTGGAAACGGCTTTTATAAAAGCCTTTGGGTCTCAATTTTATTAAATATATTATAATTAAAAACTTACATTATACAGCTCTGTCTTTCCCCCTCACTAAAACTCAAGTGAGAGGGAGGCAGATCTACACGGGTCAGATCAAATATTTACAAATATTGATCTAACCAGACGAATGGTGATGCTCATCTGAGCAAACGCCAACCCGCCTTTGTTACTTTTCAGCTGTTACTGATCGCTATACATGCGCTCAGACAGCTAAAAAAAATTTTTTTACGTTAAACGTAATCACCTAGCGGGTATAATTAACCCGTGACGGGTGTAATAAAAAAGTTTTTAAAAAAATTTAAAATGCTTCTGCAGCAAGATTGCTGCATTTGCGTCAGATCGCTGCTTAGGCAGTGATCTACAGCAAGCAAGGTATTAATCTCTCTTAAAAGAGCTTTTTTTTATACTGTAATGAATTACAGTAAAAAAAATTAACCCCTAAAAAATGCACAGACAGCAAAAAATGTGCTGCTGTGTATGATCACTGCGTACACAGCGATCCATGGCAGGGAAGGGGTTAAATGGCTTTTATAAAAGCCCTTGGTGTTTAAAATTTTATTAAATATATGTATTTTTTTTTTTACATTATCTGATCTGTCTCTCTCCCTTACTAAAACTAGTAAGGTGAGGGAGGCAGATCAATACTTGTCAAAGGCAATATTTACTAATATTGCCTTTGACTGTATGATAAGTGCTCATCAGAGCACTTACCATACATGCCTGCACACAGATCACACAGATCTGTTGTGCCGGCATTGATTGGCTCCCCCTAGAGCATCGGAAGTGAAATACATTCACTTTCGATGCTCTTGCCATAAGAAGGTAAGCGCTGTCTGTACAGGCAGCTTTCCCTTCTACTGAGCCGATGGGGTCGCTCAGGAGAGCGACCACCATCGGTTCTGGGGCAGCCGAAGGTGCTGCTAAGTGCCTCTAGCAACACCGGAGGTGCTTAGGAAGCGAACGATCGTTCGCTTCCTAAGCACATGTGTGCAGCGGGCTCAGCCATTTTTAAATGGCTGCTACGATCACTCCGGGGAGTGATCGTAGCGCGCCCCTGCCATTTTTGGGGGTGTTGCACAAAGCCTCTACCTAGAGGCATTGTAGCAACACCGATAGAGTAAAGAAAGCGACCGCTGGTCGCTTTCTTTACTCTGTTAAGTGCATGACGTGCCAGGCACGTCATCTGTCGGCAAGTCCTCGATTTGCTGTGACGTGCCTGGCACGTCATCTGTCCTTAAGGGGTTAACAACAGATATATTGAATATGGTGTTCAATTTATATACTCATGTATCGTTTTATTGATAATACCGTATTTCCACAAATATAAGACAATCCTGATTATAAGATGACCATGCAAACTTTGGATATTCTTTTAGCAAAATAAGAAAAAGTCTGAATATAAGACTTACCCTATAGGAAAAAGGTATTACTTTACGTGAATATTCACATGTAAACTGTTTTTTTATATTTAATAAAAATTTAATTTTTATTGTTTTAAATTTGCCAACATGCCACCAGACTTAGCCAATGGATCCCCCACACACAGAGCCATCTGCCCCCAGACTTTGCCAATTGTGCCCCCCACACTTTTGCCAATGCTGCTCGCAGACTTACCCCAAGCTCCTCCCCCTGCCAGACTTGCTCTGAATCTCCCTGGTGGCTAGTGGAGGCTGCCGGCGGATGTCCGCAAGCCACTTCCGTCTTCTATGACCTCCCTGCTTCCGTCAAAGAAGTCCCGATGAAAGTGCCGGGCTGCACCAGCCACCGATGGCCCAATCTCCCAGGTGGCTCCCGGCTTCCGTCATAGAAGTCCTGGCAGAAGTGCTGGGCAGCGGCGGAGCATGTCACTTTTCTAGGATTTTTTTTTACATTTTTTAAATAAATCTGTATAATTGAATTTGTATAGGTTGATATACATATTGGTAAAATTGATTCATAAGTATTAAATGTATTTATTATTTACGTTGTATTTAAAATTGTCTTTGATATTTTTATATTCACTGTTTTTAAGGTTAATATTTAAAAATTCAGATTTGTCTTTATTTACGCATAGTCCCGCTAGTTGTTCAAAAAAAAATGTAATCCTTAGGCAAGTTTGGAAGGCTAATTATAGGATTAGACACTGTAATGATCACAGCATCCGCATAAAGGGCTATTTTCTCCTGTTTGTTGTTTTCTTGCACATAATTACAGATGTTAACCCCTTAGTGACATGACTTTTTTGGCTTGTCCGACGCTTGGTGACATGGGCTGTTTTAACATTTCTGAGGTGTTTGTGTTTTGCTGTAATTTATTTCTGTCTCATTTAGTGTACCCGCACAATCTATATATCGTTTTTTATCGTTATAAGAAGGGCTTTCTTTTGATACCATTATTTTGATAATAACATATAATTTGATGTAAAAAAAATAATTGAAATTTTTTTTTTTTTATGACTTTTATTTGAAAAATCGAATACTCATGTACAAGAGACAACAAAAAAACACTGCTAAAAAGTTTCTAATATATGTCCTGAGTTCAGAAATAGCCCATGTTTTTATGTTTTTGTGCTTTTTTATTCATGTTACAGGGCCAGAACTATAAGTGGTGCAAAGCTATTTTAAAATCCTTTCTTTCAAAATTAGCGATAGTGACATTGTAACACTGATTTCTGTACTAAATCCATGAATGACCCCCAACATGTACATATTTTTGAAAACTAGACCACTCAGGGCATTTAACTTGGGGTATTTTGACACATTTCATGTAGCCATTTTACCACCAATCTATGCCAAAGTTTGCAGCAAAATACTTTTTTTTTAATTTTTCACATATATTGCAATTTAGGTAAACATTACCTTAAAATGTGAAGGGGTATTTCCAAATAACACCTCAATATGTGTTCAGCAACATCTCCTGAGTACCGGGATACCACCCATGCATAGGTTTGTTGGTTTGTTTTGGGGCTAAAAGGCCACATTTAGGGGGTGCGCATTTTGGTTTTCCAACTTGGAATTCTGACATGCAGAAAACTTGTGCCCATGTCCCATTTGGGACATTTTTGAAGCCAGAAAGTGTATTCTACCCCACAAAACCATATATTTTTTTAAACTAGACACCCTAGGGTATTTCAAATGGTAGTATTTTAACACTTTCATGCACTAATTATACTACCAGCCTATGTCAATGTTTTGGGTAGTAATTTTTTTTCACATACATTGTACTTTGGGCATGAATTCACAGATCCTGTTATATGTCAGTGCCAAACAGCACCTCAATATGTGTTCAGCAACATCTCCTGAGTACAGGGATACCCCCCATGTATAGGTTGGTTAGGCTATTTAGGGGTTAAAAGGCTACATTTGAGAGGTGCGCTTTTTGGTTTTCAAACTTGGAATTCTGACGTGCAGAAAACCTGCGCCCATGTCCCATTTGGGACATTTTTGAAGCCAAAAAGTGTATTCTATCCCACAAAACCATATATTTTTAAAAACTAGACACCCTAGGGTATTTCAAATGGTAGTATTTTAACACTTTTCATGCACTAATTCTACCACCAGCCTATGTCAATGTTATGGATAGTAATTTGTTTTTCACATTCATTGTACATCGGGCATGAATTCACAGATCCTATTATGTGTCAGTACCAAACAACACCTTAATATGTGTTCAGCAACATCTCCTGAGTACAGGGATACCACCCATGTGTAGGTTAGTTAGATTATTTGGGGGCTAAAAGGCCACGTTTAGGGGGGGTGCATTTCCAACTTGGAATTTTGACATGTAGTCAGCCTGCGCCCATGTTCCATTTGGGACACTTTTGAAGCCTGTCAAAGTATTTTACCCCATAGAACCATATATTTTGGAAAACTAGACATCCTAGGGTATTTAAAATTGTGGTATTTTAACACTTTCCAAGTGCTAATTCTACCACCAACCTATGTCAAAGGGTTGGGATGTCATTTTTTCCCCACACACATTGTAGTTCAGGCAGGAATTTTCAGATTCTGGTATTTGCCACTGCCAACCAACACCTCAATATGTGTTCAGCAACATCTCCTGAGTACAGGGATACCCCCCATGCATAGGTTTGTTGGTTTGTATTGGGTCTAAAATTCCACATTTAGGGGGTGCGCAATTCCAACCTGGAATTTTGACATGTAGTCAACCTGCGTCCGTGTCCTTTATGGGATATATCTTTGAAGCAAGCCAATGTAATTTACCGCCACCAAACCATATATTTTTTTATCGGTAGACCCCCATCACTACTTGTAGCAAGGGCTCAGCAGCCACCGATACATCGCTAGATGATGTATCAGAAAGCTGAATAGGGTCAAAATCGAACCCTGAGTCCGCGGCCTCAGAATCAGTGCGTAAGCAGTGATCTCGAGCAAAGAAGGGGTTAATAAGAGCCTATCTAGTACTGTAATACATTACAGTACAAAGAAATGAATCCATAAAACAGTGCAGACAGCAAAACATACTGTTGCTGTGCAAGATTACTGCTTACACAGTGATGAATGGCAGGGAAGGGGTTAATACACAGTGAAAGACTTTCATAAAACCTGCCAATTTTATAAAATGTTATTTTATATCACTAATACTGATCTGTCTCTTTCCGTCACAAAAATGTAAGTGAGGAGAGGGAGGCAGATCAATATTTGTGAATATTGATCCGACCAATTTTGATCTGACCAGGGCGAATGGTGAGCTTAATTGAGAAATCACCAAACCGCCTTTGCCACTAATTCGCTGTTACTGATCGCTAGGCACTGAGACAGCTTAAAAAAAAAAATCTCAAATATTTTTACTTTACATGTAATACGCTAGCGGGTATGTGTAAAAAAAAAAAAATATGCAGACAGATAAAAATTGCTTTGGCGTCAATATCATTGCGTAAGCAGTGATCGACGGCAAAGAAGGGGTTAATAACTCTTAGAAGAGCCTTTTTAGTACTGTAATAAATTACAGTACAAAAAAAATTAACCCCTAAAAAATGCACAAACAGCAAAAATAAATGCGCTGATGTGCACGATCACTGCTTATGCAAGATCAGTGGCAGGGAAGGGGTTAAACGCAGGGAATTGCTTTAATAAACATTTTTTTATTGTTTTATTATTTGTGTGTTGTGTATTTATTGTTTTTTTTTAACTTTTACTTACTTTTAGAACTATGATCTGTCTCTCTCCCTCACTAAAAAAAATGTGAGGAGAGGGAGACAGATCATAACTGGTCAGATCAATGTAGGGTTAATATTGATCTGACCAGTCAGTGGGGATGTTCAGCAGAACATCCCCACTGCCTGTCAGTGTGCCTGGCAGTCACTGATTGCCTCTGTGAAGAGGCAATCGTGTGACAGCCAGAGAGCACAGGAAGCAGGTACTTCCTGCCTCCTGTGCTCTTGCCCTTAGTAGGGCAGCGCCATCTTGGTCACTCAGTGACCAAGATCGTGCATTTTTTTTTTGTGTTTCTGATTGCCTCGACTTGCGAGGCAATCAGAAACACTTTCTGAGCATAGGAAGCGAAAGATTCGCTTCCTATGCTCGTTTTTGAAATGCCCGCGTTTTAAAGGCTCTGTGCCTTTAAAACCGGCATTTCGATCCGATCGAAACGCCGACGGGCATTTTTTTTAGTATTGTACGATGCTTCCACACGGAAGCATCGTTACAATACCATCAGAGCACTGAAAGCGGAAAAACTCCGCTTTCAGTGCTCGTTTTGACACAGGACGGACTAGGTCCGTCCTGTGTCACTAACACCTCGGCACAAGGGGTTAATGATCCTTATTATATTATCCTCAGCACATATTTGGGGCATAAATCCAGCTACCAGCTTTGTAAGGATTTTTATGTCAACATTCAAGAGGCTTATAGGCTTATAATGGGAGCAGATTTCTAGGTCTTTTTTGGTTTTAATATCACACTAATATGCAGTGGCGTCCCGAGGAGGGTACGGTTGGTGCGGACCGCACCGGATGACACCTCCAGCGGGGGTGACACCCGTGCTACAGGCATACCCCCGCAGCGAAGTTAAGTTAAGCATTGTTTAACTTTTTTTTTTTTCTGGCAGCCGCATCCGCTGGGACGGAAGGGAACACTGCACGTAGACGTCCAGCCGGGGACACGGAGCAGCAGCCAGGCGGTAAGTACTGGGGAAGGGGGGAGGAGGGAGGACAAATTGGCTGAGGCACCTGAATGGCACAATATTACTGGTATCTGACTGGCACAATATTACTGGGCATCTGAATGGCACAATATTACTGGGCATCTGAATGGCACAATATTACTGGTATCTGACTGGCACAATATTACTGGCTCTGAATGGCACAATATTACTGGCTCTGAATGGCACAATATTAATGGCATCTGAATAGCACAATATTACTGGTATCTGACTGGCACAATATTATGGCATAATATTACTGGGCTCTGAATGGCATAATATTACTGGGCTCTGAATGGCACAATATTACTGGTATTTGAAAGGCACAATATTACTGGTATCTGAATGGCACAATATTACTGGCATCTGAATGGCACAATATTACTGGCATCTGAATGGCACAATAAAACTGGAATATTTATGGGCAAATTAGCTGTGGCTTATTAATGACAAAATGATACTGGCACATAATTGGGCAAACTGGCTGTTATAGAGCGAGAGAGAGAGATGTCTGTATGTATAGATATGTATTGTTTTAGAACTGTACAATTGTCACCTTGTGGGGCTCCTGTGTGTTGCATAATTAATGGCGGTCCAATGTCTGGCATAATTAAGGGGCGCTTGTGTGTGGCATATTTATTGGGCACCATATGTGGCATAATTAAGGGACTCTTTTGTGTGGCATAATTATGGGGCACCTGTATGCGTGTGGCATAATTAATTAGGCAGAGATGAGGCATAAATAGCGGGGCTCTGGTGTGGCATAATTTATGGGGCTCCTGTGTGTGTGTGGCATAATCAATTGGGCAGAGGTGAGGCATAAATAGTGGGGCTCTGGTGTGGCATAATTTATAGGGCTCTGGTGTGGCATAATTATGGGGCACCTGTGTGTGTGTGTCATAATTAATTGGGCAGAGGTGAGGCATAAATAGTGGGGCTCTGGTGTGGCATCATTTATGGGGCCTGGTGTGGCATAGTTATGTGGATCCTTTGTGTGGCATAGTTTATAGGCCATCTAACTGGCATTACTAAGGATTCTGTTTGGCATTGTATTGGAGGAAATCCAGGGGGGTGACACCATGAGTTTCCGCACCGGGTGACACCAACACTAGTGACGCCTCTGCTAATATGAGCTTTAACCCCTTAAGGACAGAGCCTTTGAAACATTTTTGTCCTTTCTGGACAATGCCTATTTTAACATTTCTGTGCTGTTTGTGTTTAGCAGTAATTTTCTTCTTTGTCATTTGCTGTACCCACACATATTACATATTGTTTTTATCGGGACAAGAAGGGCTTTCTATGGATGCCATCTTTTTGATCATATCTTATCATATTATTAAAAAAAATAATAAAATATGGTAAAAAAAAAAAAATACACAAATTTCTTTGTTTTTATTTGAAACAACTTCTCCTCATCGACAATAGCGAACGAAAAAACATGCTAAATAGATTCTACTATTTCTCCTGAGTACAGGGATACCACCCATGCATAGGTTTGTTGGGTTGTTTGGGGGCTAAAATGCCAAATTTGTGAGGTGCAGTTTTTTGTTTTCCAAATTAAAATTTTGACATGCAGACCGCCTGCACTCATGTCCCATTTGGGACATATTTGAAACCAGCCAGTGTATTTTACCCCATCAACCCATATATTTTTTAAAAGAAGACACCTTAGACTATCTCAAATGGTGGTATTTTTACACTTTCCATACACTAATTCTACCACCAGCCTTTGTCAAACTTTGTGGTAGTAATTTTTTTGTGGGTTTTTTCCACAAACCTTGTACTTCAGACATGAATTCACAGATTTTGGTATGTGTCACTGCCAAATAACACCCTAATAAGTGTTCAGCAACATCTCTTGAGTACAGGGATACCACCCATGCATAGGTTTGTTGGGTTGTTTGGGGGGTAAAAGGCCAAATTTGGTAGGTGCAGTTTTTGGTTTTCCAAATTAAAATTTTGACATGCAGACCGCCTGCACTCATGTCCCATTTGGGACATATTTGAAACCAGCCAGTGTATTTTACCCCATCAACCCATATATTTTTTAAAAGAAGACACCTTAGACTATCTCAAATGGTGGTATTTTTACACTTTCCATACACTAATTCTACCACCAGCCTTTGTCAAACTTTGTGGTAGTAATTTTTTTGTGGTTTTTTTCCACAAACCTTGTACTTCAGACATGAATTCACAGATTTTGGTATGTGTCACTGCCAAATAACACCCCAATAAGTGTTCAGCAACATCTCTTGAGTACAGGGATACCACCCATGCATAGGTTTGTTGGGTTGTTTGGGGAGTAAAAGGCCAAATTTGGTAGGTGCAGTTTTTGGTTTTCCAAATTAAAATTTTGACATGCAGACCGCCTGCACCCATGTCCCATTTGGGACATATTTGAAACCAGCCAGTGTATTTTACCCCATCAACCCATATGTTTTTTAAAAGTAGACACCCTACGCTATTTCAAATGGTGGTATTTTAACACTTTCCATGCACTAATTCTACCACCAGCCTTTGTCAAAGTTTGTGGTAGTAATTTTTGTGTGGTTTTTTTTCACAAATATTGTATTTTAGACATAAATTCACAGATTTTGGTATGTGTCACTGCCAAACAATAACCCAATATGTGTTCAACAACATATCCTGAGTACAGGGATACCACCCATGCATAGGTTTGTTGGGTTGTTTGGGGGCTAAAGGGCCACATTGTGAAGGTGCGCATTTTCAACTTGGAATATTGACGTGTAGTCAGCCTGAGCCCATCTTTCATTTGGGACTTTTTTTTAAGTAGGACAGTGTATTTTACCCCAAAAAGTATATATTTTGTAAAAGTAGACACCCTAGGCTATTTTAAATGGTGTTATTTTAACACTTTCCATGCACCAATTCTGCCACCAGCCTTTGTCAAAGTTTGTGGTAGTCATTTTATTGTGTATTTTTTCCCACATACATTGCACTTTAGACACAAATTCACATATTTCGGTATGTGTCACTGACAAACAATACCACAATATATGTTCAGCAACATCTCCCGAGCACAGGGATACCACCCATGCATAGCTTTGTCAGCTTTGTTAGGGGTTGAAAGGCTACATTTGAGAGGTGCGCTTTTTGATTTTCAAACTTGGAATTTGAACATGTAGAGCAAGGAAGGGGTTAATAGCTCTTATAAGAGCCTTTGTAGTACTGTACAAAAAAATTAACCCCTAAAAATGCACAGACAAGAAAAAAATTTCTGCTGTGCAGTGATCAGTGGCAGGGAAGGAGTTAATACACTACACTATACAAAAGGTATGGCTTTTATAAAAGCCCTTGGGACTCACAATTTATTAACATTTTATTTAATTTATTACAATTTAAAAATTATGTTATACAGATCTGTCTCTTTCCCTCACTAAAACTCAAGTGAGGAGAGGGAGGCAGATCCATATGGGTCAGAACAATATTTACGAACCAGACGAATGGTGATGCTCATCTGAGAAATCACCAAACCACCTTTGCCACTGATCGGCTGTTACTGATCGCTATACACGCGTTCAGACAGCTTCAAAAGGAATACACGTAATCCCCTAGTGGGTATAATTAACCCCTAGTGAGTCTGACAAAAAAAATGCTGATAGCAAAAAAAAATCCTTCGGCGACTAGATTGCTCCATATGCGCTGCTTAGGCAGTGACCATATGCACTGCTTAGGCAGTGACCATATGTGCTGCTTATGAAGTGATATACGGCAAGGAAGGGGTTAATAGCTCTTAAAAGAGCCTTTGATATACTGTAATAAATCAAAGTAAAAAAAAATAACCCCTAAAAAAATGCACAGACAGCAAAAAATGTGCTGCTGTGTAAGATCACTGCGTACACAGCGATCAATTGCAGGGAAGGTGTTAAATACTGGAAACGGCTTTTATAAAAGCCTTTGGGTCTCAATTCTATTAAATATATTATAATTAAAAACTTACATTATACAGCTCTGTCTCCCTCACTAAAACTCAAGTGAGAGGGAGGCAGATCTACACGGGTCAGATCAAATATTTACACATATTGATCTAACCAGACGAATGGTGATGCTCATCTGAGCAAACGACAACCCGCCATTGTCACTTATCAGCTGTTACTGATCGCTATACATGCGCTCAGACAGCTAAAAAAATTTTTTTACGTTAAACGTAGTCCCCTAGCGGGTATAATTAACACGTGACGGGTGTAATAAAAAAGTTTTAAAAAAATTAAAAATGCTTCTGCAGCAAGATTGCTGCATTTGCGTCAGATCGCTGATTAGGCAGTGATCTACGGCAAGAAAGGGGTTAATCTCTCTTAAGAGAGCCTTTTTTTATACTGTAATGAATTACAGTAAAAAAAAATAACCCCTAAAAAAATGCACAGACAGCAAAAAATGTGCTGCTGTGTATGATCACTGCGTACACAGCGATCAATGGCAGGGAAGGGGTTAAATGGCTTTTATAAAAGCCCTTGGTGTTTAAAATTTTATTAAATATTTTTTTTATTATTTTATTTTATTTTTTTACTTGATCTGATCTGTCTCTCTCCCTTACTAAAAGTAGTAAGGTGAGGGAGGCAGATCAATACTTGTCAAAGGCAATATTTAGTAATATTGCCTTTGACAGTATGATAAGTGCTCATCAGAGCACTTACCATACATGCCTGCACACAGATCACATAGATCTGTTGTGCCGGCATTGATTGGCTCCCCCTAGAGCATCGGAAGTGAAATACTTTCACTTCCGATGCTCTTGCCATTAGAAGGGAAGCGCTGCCTGTACAGGCAGCGTTCCCTTCTACTGAGCCGATGGTGTCGCTCAGGAGAGCGACCACCATCGGCTCTGGGGAGCAGCACGGTGTTGTAAAGTGCCTCGCTAGCGAGGCACTTTAACAACACCGGAGATGCTTAGAAAGCGAACGATCGTACGCTTTCTAAGCACACGTGTGCAGCGGGCGCAGCCATTTTTAAATGGCTGCTACGATCACTCCGTGGAGTGATCGTAGCGCGCCCCTGCACATTTGGGGGGTGTTGCACAACACATACAACACATTGTAGCAACACCGTTAGAGTAAAGAAAGCGACCGCTGGTCGCTTTCTTTACTCCATTTAGTGCATGACGTGCCAGGCACGTCAGCTGTCGGCAAGTCCTCGATTTGCCGTGACGTGCCTGGCACGTCACCTGTCGTTAAGGGGTTAAGCATTTCAGGGGAGATATGATTATTTTCTAACACATGATTGCATAGAGATATTAAATGAGGAAGAAGAATATTTTAGAATTTCTTTTATAATACAGTATGCTGAAACAGTCTGGTCCTGGTGCTTTCCTGTTTTTAAGAAGATTATTATTTGGTCCAATTCTTCAGTATAAATTTCTTTATTTAAATAATTTTGGGAATTGAAATGTAATTTTGGTAATTTGCATTTAATTAACAATATGGACATTTTATCAACCAAATTATTTGATCTATGTTTATTATTTCTATATAGATTTTCATAAAATCTTTTAAAACATTCCACTATTTCCTGTATTTTTGAAACATACTTGTTATTGATATTCTTTGATTAATCCTTGTGGGTGACTAGCCGTTCCTCTTTCAGTTGATGTGCCAGTGATTGATGAGCCTTGTTACCCCAATAGTAGTAATTTTGAGCTACCCATAGAAATGCTTTGTTGTTGTTCTTCTCTAAGCTAGAATTTATCTGTTGTTTCAAAAGATATCTTGTAGATTTTTTAGAGTTCCTCTCATTTTGTTTGCACTCTCCAGTATTTTGTTTATCATTGAGTTCTTCTAAGAATTTAGTTATTTTCTCTAATGGAAGCTATTTTAATAAGTATTCCCCTCATATACAATTTGTGAGCCTCCCAGTTTATAAACCCCTTAGTGACAAAACATTTTGACCTTAACTTTCCCTTGGTGACCAAGGGTGTTTGTGTTTAGCTGTAATTTTCTTCTCTCTCACATGTTGTTTTTATTGTCATAAGAAGGGCTTTCATTAGATACCATTATGTTCATCATATCTTATAATTTACTACAAAAAAATCATAAAATATGATGAAAAAAACAAAAAAAAACAACACTTTTTTCTAACTTTGACCTAAAATATAATGTCCTGGCTATCCATGGCAGCATTACATATGGGTAGCACCTCCCTCTCAGCTGATAGGACAGGAAAACAAACTCACAGGTGATACAAAAATAGACCCCCAATCATCCACAAACCACAGTCTTTTTTCTGTCCTCTCAGACTGACAGGTGGAACTACTTCTGCAGCTTGAAATTTTCTTTTTGACTTACCGGAGTCCTCTTAAACTCTGCCTGGGGAAGTTAAGCCTCTCTTCCCTGGAAGCTTCCAGTACACAGCTCCTAGTGCAGTGAGTCTCCCTGGAAGTCCCCCATTTAGCGAAGCAGGGGTGAGCCATATGCCTTGCCTGCTCTGCTGGTCAAGAAGGCTCTGTGGATTTCCTATCATTATGGCCTCTTCCGGGTGTCGCAGTAGCTATGACACATCCGCGACACTTGCTTCTGATTGGCTGTGAGTCTGCCCTTACTCTGTTCAGCTTCTTTCCAGCGTTGTTATGTTGATGACGTTATCACGACACTTCTCCCTGATTGGTCCATCACTATCTAACCTTTTAAAGGTCTGGGGGCCGTTTTAAACTGTTTTTGTTTGTGTTTTTTCTCTGGGTTGCTGCTCACAGTGTTTTGTATTTGAATGGTGCTCTTGTGCTTCTGGTAAGTGCCTCTTCTTTAGCAGTGTGTTGCCATAGTGATTTGACTATGTATCTCCTTGGTTTTATATTATGCTATTTTTTGGGCTCTGCCTGGTAATGTCCAGATCTGTTTCTCCTGAACAGAGGGTCGCAACCTCAGGTTATTAGGTAAGCCAGTTAGGTAAATTTATTGGATTTCCCTATTCAAAGAGTGCATTTTTGGGGCTAACAGCTATATTTGCTTATTTCCCCAGGAAGAGCTTCCAAGGACCGCTCAAGGAAGGCTTCCAGCAAGTCCTTATGATGTGACGGGTGTGACAAAGCTGTTGCAGGCCTATGTAAAGAATGCTTGTCATTGGCTGCGGGCTCCTCATCCTCCGTACCTCTTCTGGATAACATCCTGGCATACATCCAGCAAGCTGTCTCCCAGGGGTTTGACGATCTCTCCCATAAGAGACCAAGAAGGGATGATTATTACCCTCAAGCAGAGGGGTTCTTAGAGGAGGGGGGGCACCTCTGGATATGGAAGCTGAAGAAGAGTACTGGTCCATTCTGTATTCATTTAAAGAATCTGAGGTTAGATCTTGGATCCAAGCCCCCAGAGTAGATGCAGCTGTGGCCCAGATTGCAAGACATACAGTCTTGGATGACACAGCAACTTTTAGGGATCCCATGGAGAAAAGAATAGACCCTAGCCTTTCCAAAGCTTATTTTGCAGCAGGGACTGGCTGTAATGGACGGCTGTGCCGAGATGGGCTGGAGTCGTGGTGCAGGGGTAGTGGGCAATTCAAAGCCCTGCGTAGGGTGAGCACTCTCCACCTGGGGTGGAGCCCCTGGATTTGAGCACCCACAAGCAGAGGCCTTATTAGTTTTCCCATGAGTCATAGCCAGGCAGGGAGAAGGCAGGGTCGAAGATGCAGTATAAACACAAAACACGCCGAGGTCAAAGGACTGGAGAGAGCAGGATAGTCAGGAACACTATGAACAGGAATCCAATAAACAAGCCAGCAGACAAAATGTACCAGCCCTGATTGCTGGGAGGATGGGGTTTATATAGCACCAGGGCGCATCACTGCAACAACCCACACCTGGGCAGTAGGTAAATGACAGAGGATAAAGTGCAGAGATAACCACTACTGTTACAGGAGCTAATAAAACCAGCAGGTGGTGCCTGGAACAGCAGTATGCAGCAGCAAATTCAGGAGTCAGGGTTCGAATCCAGGCAGATCGTTAAACTGGATGCCATCCTGCAGTAGCAATGACGTCCGTTTCTCAAGCTTTGAAGATTTGGCTGCTTAACCTACAAGGGGCTCTTGAATCCGGGGTCAGCAGATCTAGGATCCTATGTGTCAGAACGTCATTGCTACAGAGGGATTCCCCTATTCCTCCCTGTTTATGGTTCAGAAGGCTTCTGGAGGTTGGAGACCAGTTTTGGATCTTTACAAGCTCAACACCTTTTTATTGGTCTGAAGGTTCAAGATGGAATCTCTGTCATCAATCAAATCCGTCGTCAACCCAGGTGACTGGCTGATCTCCATCGATTTAAAGGATGCCTATTTTCACACTCCCATCTTTGCTGCACAATAGAGGTTCCTGAGATTTTCTGTGGGGGAGGACCATTTTGTTACAACTTACCTCGCAGCAGGTCCCCGCAATATCCCCTCCTGGTCAAGCAACCGGCTTTGTCTGACTGCACACAGCCGGGGACGCGCGCTACTCCACTATCACCAATGTCGGAGCTCAGGCGCGCCCCCGATGACATCATGCCCAACGTCAGCACGCTACTAGTGGGGACATTTAAAAATGCCTCTCACAGTAATACCTGTGCTTGGTGATTCTCGTGTATTTCCTGAACTCCTGACATTTTTCTTATGTGGATTACTAGTTACTGTTTTGGATTGTTTTCTTGCTTACCCCTATCTTCTGGTTCCCTACTCCTGGTCTGTTACTCATTTTGCTGAATTTCTGTGTATGATCCTGGACTGTTTAACCATTTATTAAACTTGCTGATTCCCCTGATCCTGTGCTGTTTAACCATTTATGAAGCTTGCTGATTCCCCTGATCTTGGACTGTTTGTTGTTCCTTCTGTTTTCTTATGCCCTTGTCTGTACCATTGCTATATCTGCTGGTTAACTATTACCACACTGGATTACAAATACTGCATTCACCTGCTGTTTAACCACTGTATCGCTTCCATCTCTGCTGGTTATCCCTTTCCTCACTGGATTACAAGCATTATATTATTCTTGGCGCTACCTCCATTACTAGAGTACAATATCAGGACTGTATATTATTCGTATCTCGTGGAGAGTATTCTGAGGAGCACGGGATACAGATCCCAGAAGCACAGCAAAGCACCTGTGTCAGGTTTATACCGCTTTCCATATCTAATAATATATATACATACATTTCATTCAAGCGTTTGAACAAATCCTGCCTAGTGGTCTTTTCCTTACTCATCCTATCAGTTTATCACACATTTTCAGTTCAGGGCTTTGCCCTTCAGGCTCAGCACAGCTCCAAGAGTTTTCCAAAGTTCTCCTCCCTGTTATCGCATACCTACGGCTTCTAGGGATCAATATCTTCCATTACCTGGATGATATACTGGTTGTGGTGGACTCTCCTGACATTCTTTCCATCCACAGGGACAAATGCCTTCGCGTCCTGGAGAGGTTTGGTTGGCTGATCAATTGGACCAAGAGTCAATTGCTTCCTGCTCAATGCCTTCTCTATCTGGGAGCTCTTTTTGACATTAGTAACATAGTAACATTGTAATTTAGGTTGAAAAAAGACACAAGTCCATCAAGTTCAACCCTTCTACCTATCATTTCAGCGTTTTGATCCAAAAGAAGGCAAAAAAAAACCCTAAGGAAGCTATTTCGAATTTTGCCTCCTAGGGGGAAAAAATTCCTTCTTGACTCCAAAAGGGCAATCAGATTTCTCCTTGGATCAAAAAGCTCTATTATTAATGCTTATTCTATTATTAATACCCCTGTATGTTCTGCTTTTCTAAAAAAAAACACCCAGACAATTTTTAAATGCATCTATTGTGGTTGATAGCACTACCTCTCTTGGCAGTGAGTTCCACAATTTTATTGTCCTTACTGTAAAGAATCCCTTCCTTTGCTGCCTATGAAATCTTTGCTCTTCCAGTCTCAGAGGGTGACCTCTTGTTCTTTGTACATTTCTGTTAATGAACAGGTCCCTGGAGAGCTCCTTATATTGGCCCTGCACATATTTATATAATGTTATCATATCGCCTCTAAGACGCCTTTTTTCTAAAGTAAATAAATGCAATTTTTTAAGTCTCTCTTCATAACTAAGATACTTCAATCCCCTTATTAATTTTGTAGCTCTCCTTTGCACTTTTTCTAGTTCCTTAATATCCTTTTTAAGGACTGGTGCCCAGAATTGTACTGCATATTCAAGGTGAGGTCTTACCATTGATTTGTAAAGAGGCAAGATGATGTCCTCCTCCCGTGAATCTATACCTCGTTTTATACATGCCAATATCTTATTGGCCCTTGCAGCTGCTGACTGGCATTGGGCACTGTTGCCAAGTTTGTTATCTACAATGATTCCTAAATCCTTTTCGTTAGTAGTTTTTCCCAGGGAAATACCATTTAAGGTATATGTTGCTTTGTTATTATTTTCCCCATAATGCATAACTTTACATTTGTCTATATTGAACCTCATTTGCCACTTTCTTGACTAGTTCCCCACTCTGTCCAAATCTTCCTGTAAAGAAAAAACATCAAGATTAGTCTTTATTACCTTACCTAATTTTGTGTCATCAGCAAACACTGAGACATGGCACTTAGCACAACGTGGGAGATCATTAATAAACATATTAAAAAGAAGAGGTCCCAAAACAGACCCCTGAGGTACTCCGCTCACTACCCTGGTCCAATTTGAAGCTTTACCATTTACAACAACCCTCTGTGTTATATCTTTTAGCCAATTTTCAATCCAAATACATACATTTGCCCCAATCCTATTTCTCTCAATTTGTAGAGAAACCATTTGTGTGGAACTGTATCAAATGCTTTAGCAAAATCCAAATAGATCACATCAACTGCCACACCTAGATCTATATTTTTACTGACCTCTTCATAGAATGTTATTAAGTTTGTTTGACAAGACCTGTCTTTCACAAAACCATGTTGACTTTTACTAATTATATTCTGATTCAAGATGTATTCTTGAGTGTACACCTTTAGCTATCCTTCAAATAATTTCCCCACTACAGATGTCAAGCTCACTGGACTATAATTACCAGGCAGAGATTTTGATCCCTTTTTAAATTGTGCATTGTGCAGGGAATGGTGTTCCTTTCTCCAGATCGCATCTTGAAGATCCAGGGTTACATCACTTCAATTTGGGACCAATCCTTCATCTCAGAAAGGGGCATGATGCGCTTTCTGGGTCTACTCTCATCCACAATCAGACTTGTTTCCTGGGCTCAGTGGCATCTCCGAATTCCTCAACTTCACGTTCTGGGATCATTCAACATTGCAGCCACATCCTATCTGAACAAACAAGGAGGCACCAGAAGTCCCCGTTTACTAAGGGAGCTGTAACCTGTAACCTGGGCTCAAAAGAAATCCTGGGGCAGGATTGTCAGTGATTTACCTTCGGGGGTCAAGAATACCCTTGCAGACTATCTGATTCGAGTGAAGTTGGACCAGGCAGAATGGAGTCTAGCCCCTCATGTCTTCCAGAAGTTGGTTTTCAAGTGGGGTCTTCCTCAAGTGGACCTGATGGCCAAAAGGTCAAACAGGCAGGTTGCTACTTTCTTTTCCAGATGGTTCGACCCAGCGGCTATAGGGACGGATGCTCTGTCAAAGCCTTTGGACATTCGACCTGGCTTATGTATTTCCTCCAATTCCCTTGATCCCTCCCGTCCTCCGTTTTGGCCCAGGAGTCCCTGGTTTCCACTGCTGAAGAGGTTATCGTTGGGTCTCCCTTGGGAACTTCCGGTCTCTGCCAACCTGCTGTCTCAGGGTCCAGTTTATCATCAGAACTCGAAATCCATGAGATTGATGGCCTGGAGACTGAGCGGGAAACTCTATTGACTAAGAGGTTTTCATTATCTGTCATTGTGACCCTTCTACAATCAAGGAAGAGATCCACATCAAGCACCTATAGATTTGGTCAGTTTTCTGCAAGTGAGGTTGAGCAGTCTCCCTAAGCTCTGTTTCTTCTTCAGACATACTGGATTTTCTTCAATCTGACCTGGACAGAGGCTTGAGCCTCAGCTCCTTAAAGGTCCAAATTTAAGCCATCTCAGCTCTCTCGAACATCCGGTGGGCCTTGGATCCTGATGTTGCTCGGTTCTTCAACAATGTCCTTAAGATTCGTCCTCCTCTGAGATCTTCAGGTCCACCATGGTATCTTCCTATAGTTCTTTAGGACTTCTCCTCCGCCCCCTTCGAACCTCTGGCGGTCCATTTATCAAATGACTTTCAAAACCCTCCTTCTTGTGGATATTACCTCAGCCAGTGTCGGTTCTCCCAGTCTTCTCCTGGAAGGAGCCTTACTTGTTGTTTCTTCAGGATTCAGCAGGCCTGCCTCACTTCAGACCTAATTTTGTTTCAGAATTTCACTAGAATCAGGAGGTGATCCTGCCATCTTTTTTCCAGACCCTTCTTCAGATGAGGTAAGAGCCTTCCATACTCTCAATCCAGTTCAGTGCCTCAAAACTTATCTTCATAGAACTGCTGACTGGAGCAAATCTGATCACCTTTGTGTCCTTCCTTCTGGTTTCTGCAGGGGACATGCAGCATCCTCCTCTACTCTGGGCAGATCGCAGCTATCTCTAAGGCTTACGAATCCCAGAGTGTTCCAGTACCTTCAGGACTCAGGGCACATTCTACTAGATCATTGGCTTCTTCCTGGGCAGCAGCAGCATGTCTCTTCAGATCTTATCTGTAGAGCAGCTAATTGGTCGTCCACTTCGTTAAGCATTACAGGCTTGATATCCATGCGGCTTTGAGGGCTCAATTCGGGAAATGAATCCTGGAAACTGCCTCTCAGTCCCTTCAATCATCCTGAAAAAATGTGTTATGTCTTTTGCAGTTGTTTTTCATTGCCCACTTTTATTTGATCTACTGCTTGGGTATTACCCATATGTAATGCTGCCGTGGATAGCCAGGAAAAGTGAAAATTGTTTCAAACTTACAGTTTTCACTTTTACACAAATACAATAATTAAAAAAGGCCCCGCATAAATAGTTTGCAAATGTTGTCCCGAGTACAGAAATATGCATGTTTTTCTGCATTTTTTTGCGAGTTATGGGGCAAAATCCAAAAATAGTGTTTTTTGTTTTTTTCCTATATTGACCTTTTGACCCCAAACCAAACCCTATATTTAACCCTAAATTTAACACCATCTCTAACCCTTGTGCTATCCCTTAATGTATTTTAATTTTAATTTAATTTTATCCATATCCCTTATGCTAAGCCTAATTTAATTTTAACCCTAACAGCTAATCCTAATCCTGGATTTAAGCTAATTAAGTCTTTTTTTTTTCATTGCAATGTTGCTGACTGTCTGTAGGGGCAGTCAAGCAACATATTCAGAGCTACGAAAGTTATTTTTTTTTCCACTTTCGAAGCTCTGACCACAAGAGGGCATAGCCATATTCTGCTCCGTCAATATGGCGCAATGGGGCAATTGTGGGTGCCCCAGAGGCCAAATTTCATCAACACCAACATCGAGGCAATAGACCAGCACCCTCTCGGGATCGTTGATCCCGAAAACCGCTCGTTTCACCGCAGGACGTTTCAGGCACGTCCATTGTCGGAGTTCCCGGCTGAGATTTTGTTTGTTTGAAAATAACTAATCATTTCATTTTCTATTTGCGTTTTAGTTTTTTGGTTTATGAAAACCTTTTCATTTAATCTCCAACATAAGGTTCTGCAATTAACACCTGGTATCTTTAAAGACAAATTTAAAAGGCTGTGATTTGTCCATGAGAGTGGAATATATTCTATATCATGCACATTGCTAAGTATAAAATTGTCATCCCACAAATAATATATTCTAGATTAGCTCTAGAATAGCTCTCGTTTGGGACAGAGTAGAAAGTGTAATCCCTCACATTGATATTATATTCTCTTCAGACATCATAGATATTCAGGTCTCTACTCCATTCTTTCATGAAAAGGCTGTTATTAAAGCATACATTGAAATCTCCTCATATTACCAGATGACACTTTTATATTCAGTTAGCTTTAGTTCTGAAAATAAGTGTTTTTTATTGGATTGAGGGCCATAAACATATGATTAGATATTGTCCATTGGGATACTGCAAATGCCAGAAGATTTACTGGTAAAATAGGGGAATTAGAGCTGGTAACAGGAATTGAGAATGATGACAATTGGTATAACTGAAATATGGTGGGCTGACACACATGATTGGTCAATCAATTTGGAGGGCTACATGTGGTTTAGAAAAGATAGGCCAAACAAGAGAGGTGGAGGGGTCTGTTTTTATATCAAATATAAAAGAAGCAAACTAAAACCCATGTGGCTAACCAGTAAGGTAAATCAGGAAATAAATAAAAAGAAAGTAGAGTTTAAACATTATAAAGTTGAGGGATCAGCAGAGGCATTTATATTAGGCATGGTATCCACGGATTGCATAAAGCTGATGTGGTGCCCATATTTACAAAGGGATCAAAATCCCAGCAGGGCAATTACAGACCTGTAAGCTTGACATCTGTGGTGGGGAAACTGTTTAAAGTGTTGCTAAGGGGATATATTCAAGTTTTCACATTGAACAGGAATGTCATTAGCAGGAGCCAACATGGCTTTGTGAACGACAGATCTTGTCAAACTAACTTAATTACATTCTATGAGGAGGTGAGTAAAAATATAGATATGGGTGCTGCAGTGGATGTGATATATTTTGACTTTGCTAAGGCATTTGATACGGTTCCACATAAAAGGTTACTGTACAAATTGACTGAAATATGCTTAAGGCCAGAGGTTTGTTTGTAGATTGGCAATTGGTTGAAAGACAGAATGCAAAGGATGGTGGTAAATGGGAAGTTCTCAAATTGAACACATGTGATAAGTGGAGTACCTCAGGGTTCTGTTCTGGATCCTTTTTTTTTAAATTTGTTTATTAATGATCTCGCAGAGGGCATATAGAGCCATGTCTCGATGTTTGCTGATGACACAAAATTAAACAGGGTAATGCAGTCTGAACTAGATGTATCTTCACTGCAAGAGGATTTGGACAAATTGGGTAATTGGTAAGTGTAAAATTATGCATTTTGGGTACAATAATAAAAATTCAACATATAGTTTAAATGGTGTTTCCTTGAAGAAATCTACTAATGAAAAATATTCGGGAGTAGTTGTAGACAATAGACTTAGCAGTAGTGCATAGTGTCAGCTGGCAACTGCAAAGGCCAATAAGATATTGGGGTGTATTAAAAGGGTTATTGACTCACGGGAGGAAGATATTATTATGCCTCTTTATAGGACCATGGCAACACCTCACCTTGAATATGCGGTTCAATTCTGGGCACCTATTTTTAAAAAAAGACATTATGGAACTAGAGAAGGTGCAGAGGAGGGCTACAAAACTTATCAGGGGAATGGAAAGATTTAGTTATGAAGAAAGGCTGGAAAAGTTAAATCTGTACACGCTAGAGAAACGGTGGCTTAGAGGGGAAATGATAATGTTATATAAATATGTACAGGGTCCATACAAAGGGCTTTCTAAAGACCAGTTCAATAACAGAACGGTACAAAGGACAAGAGGTCACCCGCTAAGACTTGAAGAAAGGAGATTTAGTCTACGACAGCGGAAGGGATTTTTTACAGTAAGGATATTCCACTAAGATAAGGAATTTACTGCCTGAAGAAGTGGTACTAGCAAATCCCTTAGATGTCTTTAAAAGCGGCCTGGATACTTTTTTAATGAGTCAGAGTACAGAGGGTTATACATGTTAGTATAGGCATTAATATTTATTTAATGCTTGTTGACCCAAGGAGAAATCTGATTGCCATTTGGAGTCCAGAAGGACATTTTTTTTCCCACTGAAAGCAGAATTCGAAATTGCTGAAGGGGTTTTTATTTGCCTTCTTTTGAATGAACGGCGGTTAACATGGGATAGGAAACGGGTTGAACTTGATGGACTTTTTTCAAACGAAACTACTATGTAACATCATGGTATTTAGTGGAAACACATCTAATATTAAGAATTTAATTATTACAACCTATATATGAAAAGACTAGTGTAAATAAAACTGAAAAATAAAACAAATAATTAAAAATATAAAGGAAGTATGAGTAGTTTTAGTAAAATAATCCCAATGAAATGTCTATACAAATATAGAAACAATCTAACTCTAGAGTGTAAAAGAGTTCTTCTCTGTTTGCTCTGCTGGATTGCCTTTGTTAGTATTTTGTGTTTTTTTGTGATGTTGCTTGTGATGATGTGCCAGCTGACTGGTCACATGAACTTTGCTTTTTCCTAGTCTTCTTGTAGAATTTCATTTAAGGGTTTCTTCTTATTTAACCCGTTAAGGAGAGACCCTTTGAAACATTTTTGGCCATTCTGGACAATGGCTATTTTAACAATTCTGTGCGTTTGTGTTTAGCTGTAATTTGCTGTACCCATACAAATGATATATTGTTTTTTATCAGGAGAAGAAGAGCTTTCTTTGGGTGCCATCATTTTGATTTTTTTTAAGCATATTTTTAAATATATATATATATATATATATATATATATATATATATATATATATATATAATATTATAGGATATCTATAATATTATATATATATATATATATATATAAAAATATGCTTAAAAAAAACAAAAACCACACATTTCCTGACTTTTGTTTGAAACATCTTCTCATTGACAAAACTGAACAAAAGAAAACAGTTAAATAGATTCTACTATTTGTCAGCTTGTTTGGGGGTTATAGGGCCACATTTGAGAGATGAGCTTTTTGTTTTCCAACTTGGAATTTTGACATGTAGAGCAAGGAAGGGGTTACTAGTTCTTATAAGAGCCTTTGTAGTACTGTACAAAAATATTAACCCCTAAAAATGCACAGACAAAAAAAAAAGTGCTGCTGTGCAGTGATCAGTGGTAGGGAAGGGGTTAATACACAGGGTACACTATACAAAGTGTATGGCTTTTATGAAAGCCCTTGGGTCTCACAATTTTGTAACATTTAATTTAATTTATTACAATTAAAAACTTATATTATCTGTCTCTTTCCCTCACTAAACCTCAAGTGAGGAGATGGAGGTAGATCCATATGGGTCAGAACAATATTTACCAATATTGATCTGACCAGGCCTCCTCTGAGCAATCACCAAACCGCCTTTGGCACTGATTGGCTGTTACTGATCGCTATACACGCATTCAGACAGCTTCAAAAGGAATACACGTAATCCCATAGTGGGTATAATGAACCTCTAGCGAGTGTTACAAAAAAATGCAGATAGCAAAAAAAATCCAGGTCACTCCATATGCGCTCCTTAGGCAGTGACCATATGCGCTGCTTAGGCAGTGATCTATGGCAAGCCAGGGGTTAATAGCTCTTAAAAGAGCCTTTGATATACTGTAATAAATTACAGTAAAAAAATGAACCCCTAAAAAATGCAAAAAATGTGCTGCTGTGTAAGATCGCTGTGGACACAGCGATCAATGGCAGGGAAGGGGTTAAATACTGTAAACGGCTTTTATAAATGCCCATCGGTCTCAATTGTATTAAATATATTATAATTAAAAATTTACATTATTCAGCTGTGTCTGTCTCCCTCACTAAAACTCAAGTGAGGAGAGGAAGGCAGATCTACACAGGTCAGATCAATATTTACAAGTAATATTGATCTAACCAGGTGAATGGCGATGCTCATCTGAGCAATCACCAAACTGCCTTTGCCACTGATCGGCTGTTACTGATTGCTATACATCGAAAGACATCGAAAAAAATGGTTATGTTAAACATAATCCCCTAGCAGGTATAATTAACCCGAAGCGGGTGTAATAAAAAAGTAACAAAATTTGAAAAATGCGTCTGCAGCAAGATTACTGCATTTGCGCCAGATCAATACTTAGGCAGTGGTCTACAGTAAACGAGGGGTTAATAGATCTTAAAAGAGCATTGGTTTTACTGTAATAAATTACAGAAAACAAAGTAACCTCTTAAAAATGCACAGACAGCAAAAAATGTGCTGCTGTGTAAGATCACTGCTACACAGCGATCAATGGCAGGGAAGGGGTTAAACATTGGAAATGGCTTTTATACAAACCCTTAGTTATTAAAATGGTATTAAATATTTAATGTATTACAAAAACAATTACATTATCTGATCGGTCTCTCTCCCTCACTAAAACTATAGTGAGGAGAGGGAGGCAGATAAATACTTGTCGAAGGCAATATTTACAAATAGTGCCTTTTACTGTATGATAAGTGCTCATCAGAGCACTTATCATACATGCCTGCACACAGACATCTACTAGCGCCCCCTAGAGCAATGGAAGTGAAAACAAATCACTTCCGATGCTCTTGCCAGTAGAAGGGAGGCGCTGCCTTCCTTCTCTGAGCTGATATAGTCACTCAGGAGAGCGACCACCATCAGATTGGGGGAGCATTTTTGGTGTTGCGAAGTGCTTCGCTAGCGAGGCACTTTAGCAACATCATCAGTGGCTAGCAAGTGAACTTTCGTTGACATGCGACCGTTGGTCGCTTTCTTTGCTCTTATTAGTGAATGACGTGCTAGGCATGTCATCTGTCACTAACTAGATATTTATGCAGGACATGCCTGGCACATCGTCTGTTGTTAAGGGGTTAAACAGGAACAACAAACGATGCAGTACTACACGGAAGATGAATGGCTCACTCCACACCATAGATGAAAATATCTAAAAAGGCATGGCACAGCAAAGGGACAATAAAGAGAATGCGGATAAGAGCGCTATCTTACACGTTTCACACAAAGCTGCACTTTGCATGACACCCAGTCTGAAAGTACCTCTAATATAGGACTATCAATCAACTTGACACACCTCTTCATTAATGTGAACTCATTCAGTGCCAAGTACTTACAGATTATAATTTAAAATCACATATTTACAAATATACTTCACAGTAATAATCCATATTACTATAAACACTTAACTGGTTTAGAGTCATTATTATTACAAAAGCATGTAATCTACTTACTTCAAAAATATAACACCAGACAAGATGGAAACAACAGGATAAGGATGAACTCTTTCTAGTGATATACAGTGAGGGAAAAAAGTATTTGATCCCCTGCTGATTTTGAACGTTTCCCACTGACTAAGAAATGATCAGTCCATAATTTTAATGGTAGGTGTATTTTAACAGTGACAGAATAGCAAAAAAAATCCAGAAAAATGCATGTCAAAAAAGTTAAAAATTGATTTGCATGTCAATGAGTGAAATAAGTATTTGATCCCCTATCAATCAGCAAGATTTCTGGTTTCCAGGTCTATTTTATACAGGTAACGAGCTGAGCATAGGAGCTCTCTCTTAAAGGGATCAACTCGCCGTGTTTGGAGGTGGAATGCTGCCTATGACCCCAAGAATACCATCCCCACCGTCAAACATGGAGGTGAAAACATTATGTTTTTTTAGGGGGGTCTGCTAAGGGGACAGGACAACTGCACCGCATTAAAGGGACGATGGACAGGGCCATGTACTGTCAAATCTTTGGTAAGAACCTCTTTCCCTCAGCCAGGGAATTGAAAATGGGTCGTAGATGGGTATTCCGGCATGACAATGAACCAAAACACACAGCCAAGGCAACAAAGGAGTGGCTCAATAAGAAGCATAATAAGGTCCTGGAGTGGCCTAGCCAGTATCCAGACTTTAATCCCATAGAAAATATGTGGAGGGAGCTGAAGGTTCTAGTTGACAAATGTCAGCCTCAAAACCTTAATGTCCTGGAGAGGATCTGCAAAGAGGAGTGGGACAAAATCTCTCCTGAGATTTTGTGCAAACCTGGTGGCCAACTACAAGAAATGTCTGACCTCTGTGATTGCCAAGAGAGGTTTTGCCACCAAGAACTAAGTTGAAGGGGTCAAATACTTATTCAATTCATTGACATGCAAATAAATGTATAACTTATTTTACATGCATTTTTCTGGATTTTTTTTTTTGTGTGTCTCACTGTTAAAATACACCTACCATTAAAATTATAGACTAAATTCAGACGAATCATTTCTTTGTCAGTGGGCAAATGTTCAAAACCAGCAGAGTATCATATACTTTTTTCCCTCACTGTACTTTTTTTTAAGTTCTCTACTTATATAATTACAACATAGGATAATCTCATCCAATAGAACAATACAAACCTACATGTATTACAATTTTTAATATGTATGTTTTTAGGCAGATCCTCTACAGGCCCATGCAGACAATCGACAACACCATCGGCAGACCGTGTACCTAGAGGGAAAGGCAGTACAAGGGCTTTGCGATTCTGAAACCACTATCACTTTGGTAAAGAGCCACCTAATTCCCACAGAAGCGAGGACCAGCAGGACTGTAGCCGTAAGGGGGGAGCAGTATATCGACTACCCACTGCCCGAGTGCATTTGAATTGGGGGGCGGGTCATGGGAATGTGGAAGTATGGTTGATGCCACAACTCCCAGAGGAAGTTTTGTTGGGGAATGACTTAGGGAAATTGACATCAGCATATGAACCTAAGATCCCAGCGATTGGAGAGGCCCACCCCGTGGTCACACGCCAACAGGCCCGCACCCAGGACTACAACTCACACACGGAGGTTCAGGTAAAAGATCCTTCCCCATCTGTAGAATGTATACCCTGGGCCCCACCTAGTGAATTTGAAGCCGAGGTAGCCACAGATCCTATGCTACAAGTATATAGGGATAAGATAGCCACAGGGGTGGCAGGGACAGACGGGGAGAGATTCATATGGGAGGGTAAGCTCTTATATAGAGAGACCGAGAAAAAGGTAGACGGAGCAGACCCAGTCATTATGGGTCAGTTAGTGGTACCACAGGAGTACCGATACGAATTACTCCGGATAGCGCATGATATACCGCTATCCGGACACCTGGGAGTTAGTCGCACCCGGTATCGATTGACCCTGAGTTTCTTCTGGCCAGGGATAAGTCAGGAGGCCCGGAGGTATTGCGGTACCTGCGATACCTGCCAGAGGGTAGAAAAAAGGGGAGACCGCAGGAAAGCCAACTTGCACCCCCTACCCATAGTGGAGGAGCCGTTTAGCAGCGTAGCGGTGGATATAGTAGGTCCCTTAAGGAAGGCTAGCCCCTCGGGTAAGAAATACATATTAACAGTGGTAGACTATGCTACCAGATATCCCGAGGCGGTAGCATTAACTAACATTCATGCAGAAATGGTGGCTGAGGCCCTCATGAAGATTTTCTCCTGGGTAGGATTACCCTGGGAGATCCTCTCCGATCAAGGCACTCAGTTTACTGCGGAGGTCACACAGCAGCTATGGAAATTTTGTGACATGGGGCCAATAATCAGTGCCCCATATCACCCCCAGACCAATGGGCTCTGTGAACGGTTTAATGGAACATTGAAACAGATGCTCCAAACGTTCGCAGAAACCCATCGGGACTGGGAAAGATTCCTACCACACCTCCTCTTTGCTTATCGGGAGGTGCCGCAGGAATCCACGGGGTTCTCCCCGTTTGAATTATTATATGGGAGACGGGTCCGAGGTCCCCTGGATCTCATTAAGGAGCACTGGGAGGGAGAACACAGCTCCACAGGTACTCCCATCATACCTTATGTACTGGAGTTTTGGAACCGACTGGAGGAACTAACCCGATCAGTACGGGAGAACCTCCAGGCGGCGCAGACACGTCAGCGCACATGGTATGATAGGAACGACAGGGACCGTAGCTTTTAGGTAGGACAAAATGTTTTAATTTTAAAACCTGTCCGGCATGACAAGGTACAGGCTGCCTGGCAGGGCCCTTATAAGGTGCTGGAGCAGCGCTGCGACACCACCTATATGATTGGCCCCTTTGCTGGCTCAGTGGGGCGACGCATGATTCATGTGAACATGCTGAAACCCTACCGGGAGCGCTCCGACGAGGTGACAGCCATTTGTGCACCCCCCTCTGAAGAGTTTGACAACCTTCCTCTTCCAGACCTGCTAGAGGACAGGAAATCAGGTAGCGACATAGCCGAGGTTAAGCTGGGGGAGCGGCTGAGTCCTCAGGAGCGTAGTGAGGTACAACAGTTGCTGAGGGAAAAACAAGAATCCTTTTCTAATGTACAAGGTTACACGCCCCTGGCAACTCACCGCATAGAAACCCCAGGCCAGTTACCTATGCGCCAAACCCCATACCGCATACCAGAGGCGGTGCGGGAACACATGCGCCAGGAGACCAATGAGATGCTCCAACTGGGAGTCATTGAGCCTTCTGACAGCCCTTGGGCTGGTACCGAAACGGGATGGTACCACCCGTTTCTGCGTGGACTACCAGAGATTAAATGAGAAAACCGTATCTGACGCCTAACCTATGCCCAGGATAGACAAATTGCTGGACCGGATGGCTAGGGGCCAATACCTCACTACAATTGATCTTTGTAAGGGGTATTGGCAGAATCCTTTAGCCCCAGACGCTATCCCTAAGTCGGCGTTTGTCACACCATTCGGCTTGTACCAATTTAAGGTAATGCCGTTCATCCCGAAGAACGCCCCAGCCACGTTCCAGCGGATGGTAGACCGTCTCCTAGATGGGTTCCAAGACTATACCTGTGCTTATCTGGATGATATTGCCATCTTCAGCAATACCTGGGAGGAGCACCTAACCCATATAGGGGCGGTTATAGACAGGATCAGGGAGGCAAGGTTAACGTTAAAGCCAGCCAAGTGCAGTATTGGGATGGCTGAGGTTCAGTACCTCGGTCACCGAGTAGGTTGCGGTATACAGAAGCCTGAACCCGCAAAGGTAGAGGCCGTAGCTCAGTGGCCAACCCCTAGGACCAAAACTCAGGTGTTAGCCTTTTTAGGGATGGCAGGGTATTATAGGAAGTTTGTGCCCAATTATAGCGCCCTGGCCAAACCCCTTACCGACCTTACCCGTAAAAACCTTCCCCGTCATGTCACCTGGACCCCGGAGTGTGAGCAGGCATTCCAACAGCTGAAGAACGAACTGGTAAATGCTCCCGTCTTGGCAGCCCCTGATCCAACTAAACGTTTTCTTGTCCACACCGACGCTTCTATGTTTGGACTGGGGGCAGTACTGAGCCAAGTCGGGGCCGATGGCGGAGAACATCCCGTGGCTTACATCAGTAGAAAATTGTTACCAAGAGAAGTAAGCTACACCGCCAGCGAAAAGGAATGCCTGGCCGTGGTGTGGGCCCTGAAGAAATTACAACCGTACTTGTATGGACAGCCATTTTCGTTGCTCACGGATCACAACCCGTTGGTGTGGTTGAACCGGGTGGCTGGGGACAATGCCAGGCTGCTGCGCTGGAGTTTGGCGCTGCAGCCCTTTGACTTTAATATACAATACCGCCCGGGGAAACAGAATGGAAACGCTGACGGGTTGTCAAGACAGACTGAATAGGAAAAATGATTTGTGAGCATCCCCGAACATCCCCAAGTCAATCAGTAATAGATCTGACTGTGTATGCCGGCTTGTGGGCAAGGGGGAGCAGTGTAGCAGAACCCCTTTTTGGCTGTCTCATTCCCATTTATTGATTGTTGGCCCTGCAGAGATTTTCCTATGCCTGGAGTACACAAAACTCTAAGTAACAGTGTATGGCACTTTAAGAACATATTTGGGGCATGGTGAAAATGCCCCAAAAAGCTAACTTTTGAACTACTGGGTGGAATTGTTTGATTTTTAGTTATGTTCATATTTAAAGTATGCTGATTCTGAAAATGTATGTTTTATGTGAATGTGATGCATATTTTGAAAGTTATTAATATTGTGTAAAACCTGTATATTTTAGCTTGGAGATAATTGAGCTGATACAAAGGTTTACTCAATTATCTCCCAAGCAGAGGGGAGGAATGTATTGTAATTACTAGGATCCAAGTCTTTGTCCTATTCACTGTGCTTTCCCCAAGTTAAGATTGGATCCTATCCTTTAATCCCTGTCATTATGTCACCTTTCCCATTGTCTTTATGTAAGTCATTTAGTTTCCTGTTTGTATCTGAACTGGGCACCTTTGTATCCTGAAAGGTGTGAGGCAGGATTTCCCTTTGTATGTCCTTAGGTTAAACTTTGATCCTGTTATAGTTCCTTTGGCTAATCTGGTTTGTCAAGATGTTCAACTGTATATATTCTCTGTTTCTGAATCAAGAAAGAGTTCTGGTCAGTTCTACTCCTGATACTGTGTGTCATCCAGTGATTGGGGAAAGTGATGGGTTATTATTGGATTGTAATGCTCATTGTGCTGGATATTCTCTTGGATTTATTACTTGTTCCTGCATCCTCTTAAAGTACTTGGTGGAGTTTACCTGTGAGAAATCAGCTCTCCGCTACACGATACATGTGAGTTATGAGGAGAAAGACACAGACAGACATGGGTATATAGGAGGAGAGACAGAGACATGCAGAAAAAGAGAACAGGATGGGGAACAGAAAGATAGACATGGAAAAATATATGGGGTATGAGATATACACAGAGGCGTCACTAGGGTTGGTGTCACCCAGTGTGGTAACTCATGGTGTCACCACCTGGATTTCCTCCAATACCATGTCAAACAGATTCCTTAGTAATGCCAGTCATATGGCCCATTAAATATGGCACATACAGGAGCCCCATAAATTATGCCACACACAGGAGCCCCATAACTATGACACACATAAGAGCCCCATAAATTATGCCACACCAGAACCCCATAAATTATGCCACACCAGAGCCCCATTATTTATGCCTCATTTTGGAGCCCAATTAATTATGCCATGCAAACAGGCACCCCTTAATTATGCCACACACAAGCGCCACAGAATTATGGCACAAAAAAGAGCCCCTTAATTGTGCTACACATGGGGCCCAATAAATATGCCACACATGGAACCGCCATTAATTATGCAACACACAGGAGTCCCACGAGGTGACAATTGTACAATTCTAAAACAATACATATCTATACACCCAGACATCTCTCTCTCTCTCTCTGTCTATAACTAGTTGCATTTATACTTATTTTTAATTTTTTTTATATTTCCTTTATTTCTGGCACATGGAATTATATATTTAAAAGAAAAAAAAAAAACAGTGGGTACTAGAGGGCTTTATCGTATGGTTACTAATCCATATTGGTACATTATTTACATAGCGTGAACTACTCTGTTGTTCCTTTCTTTTCTCTTTTTCCTTTTTTTTTTTTTTCCTTTTCCTTCTTCTCTTTCTTACCTTTTTTTTTCTTTTCTTTCCTCTCTTCCTCCTTAACCCATATCTCTTTCCTTTTTCACTATGTATTTCTCTGTCGTACTATCCCTTCCTCCCGTCTCCTCTGTCCCTTTCTCTAATATTTCTATGAACCGTGTGCCAGATTCAACTCTCCTTCCTTTCTCAATTTTAATACCAAATACTGCTTTGGGCTTGAGGGGGTTGAATATTAAAAAAGTAAGAAAGACAATACAAACCAATTTAAGAGATATACATAACAAACACAATAATAAGTCAATCTCATACATTCCAGTCATTCTGTTCCCGGGTGTGAGGTCGGGGGTAGGGGGTGAACGGGCCCCTCCGGACAGGAAGGACCAGTCTGATCAGCTTCTCTATTCGTTTTCCAAGGAGCCAAATCTGTTGGTATCTGTTATACTGACCCAGTCTAATAAAGAAACCTGCCTCCATCTTATTTTGTAATTCTATATGATGTCTGATTTCTAACCAGTGTATTATTCCTTTTTTTTTTCCAATTTCTGGCGACACACATTTTTGTCGCTGTGATTATCTGAATCATTAACCTTCTCTGATTATCATTTCCAGGCATCTAGATATTGAACAGGAAGGTTTCAGGTTTTAGAGTAATATTAAAGCCCAACAGATCAAGCAGCAGAACTTGGAGGTTGTGTATTGTGGGTTTCCGATGAATACACTCCCACCAGACATGCATTAGTGAGCCATTAGCTAGTTCGCATTAGACATGTGCAAAACTAAAATTTTCGTTTCGTTTTCGTCCATTCGGACGAAAATTTTATTTATTTAGTCTAAAACGAATTTCGTTCATTACTGCATTCGTTTCAGACAAAATTTGTTCATTATTTTCGTTTCGTTAAATTTAATTCATTCGTTTTATAGAAATACAATGTAATACTATTGGCTTTCTATAAACCGAACGAGAGCCCCATTCATAAGAAATTCTTATGAATGGGGCTCTCGTTCGGTTCATAGAAAGGCAATAGTACTACATGTTTTCTATAAGCCGAAAGTCTATAAACCGAACGACTTTCGGTTTATGGACTTTCGGCTTACGGAATACATGTAATCCTATGGCTATTCTATAAACTGAACGTTCGGTTTATAGAATAGCCATAGGATTACATGTATTACATAAGCCGAAAGTCTATAAACCGAACGTTCGGTTTATAGGCTGTCGGCATTTAACTATACAGAGACAGAGTCTCCATTCATAAAATTATGAATGGAGACTTTGTCTCCGTGTAGTAAAATGCCGAAAGCCTATAAACCGAACGTTCGGTTTATAGACTTTCGGCTTATGTAATCCTATGGCTATTCTATAAACCGAACGTTCGGTTTATAGAATAGCAATAGGAATACATGTATTCCATAAGCCGACAGCCTATAAACCGAACGTTCGGTTTATAGGCTGTCGGCTTTTAACTATACGGAGACAAAGTCTCCATTCATAATTTTATGAATGGAGACTCTGTCTCCGTATAGTTAAAAGCCGACAGCCTATAAACCGAACGTTCGTTTTATAAGCTGTTGGCTTTTAACTATACAGAGACAAAGTCTCCATTCATAATTTTATGAATGGAGACTCTGTCTCCGTATAGTTAAAAGCCGACAGCCTATAAACCGAACGTTCGGTTTATAAGCTGTCGGCTTTTAACTATACGGAGACATCATTTTATGAATGGATGTATTCCTATGGCTATTCTATAAACCGAACGTTCGGTTTATAGAATAGCCATAGGATTACATGTATTACATGAGCCAAAAGTCTATAAACCGAACGTTCGGTTTATAGGCTGTCGGCTTTTAACTATACGGAGACAAAGTCTCCATTCATATGAATGGAGACTCTGTTTCCGTATAGTTAAATGCCCACAGCCTATAAACCGAACGTTCGGTTTATAGGCTGTGGGCATTTAACTATACGGAGACAGAGTCTCCATTCATAAAATTATGAATGGAGACTTTGTCTCCGTGTAGTAAAATGCCGACAGCCTATAAACCGAACGTTCGGTTTATAGGCTGTCGGCTTATGGAATACATGTATTCCTATTGCTATTCTATAAACCGAACGTTCGGTTTATAGAATAGCAATAGGAATACATGTATTCCATAAGCCGAAAGTCTATAAACTGAACGTTCGGTTTATAGGCTGTCGGCATTTTACTACACGGAGACAAAGTCTCCATTCATAATTTTATGAATGGAGACTCTGTCTCCGTATAGTTAAATGCTATTGTATTCTATAAACCGACTCTATTTCGGCTTATAGAATGCAATAGTACTACGAATGGACGAATTAATGATTTTCGTTTATTAACCATTCGTTCATTGGGCTTTCGTTAGCTTAGCATTTTCGTTCTTCGTTTTTCGGACGAATGGACGAAAATGCTATTTTCGGACGAAAATGCATTAGTCCGAAAACGAATGCACATGTCTAGTTCGCATCTCCAGCATAATGCAGAGACTTCTGGGTTGATCCTATGCAGTCTGGTCGGAACCATATACCACCTCATGTTGATTTTATGTTGTAATTCCATCAGGTTTATACAATGAATGTTTTTTTTTTCATCAGTTTTTTTGCTTTTATCCAATCCTCATGAGAGAAGGAGCTCCCAAGGTCCTGCTCCCAGCTGGTCCAGGGGGTCACCTTCTCACATGGCTGCAAACTCAACAGATAGCTGGAAACCCTTGTTACAACATTTTTTTTAAGTGCTTTGATATTAAGTTGGTTATTGTGGTCTTCTACAGGGTTATCCTTTTGTGTAAGAAGTGTGTTATTCTCAGATGGTTAAAGATTTCCCTTGGAGGTAGATTCCGGCCAGACTGCAGTAGTTCAAACGAGATCAGTATACCCTGGGGGGCTATGTCTGCTATTGTGGAAATGTTATTATGTTTCCAGTTTGATAAGCTGATATTCCCCATGTCAAATTCTAAAGTTTGATTGGAGTGTCCAGGGGTATTTATAGGACATAGATTATTGGATTACTTAGGGAGCATTTTTTACTCATAACCCTCTGACTCCAGAATAAGTTGATAGGCTCCATTTGTCCCAAATCAGACCTTTCTATTTCTAACCAACTTGGTGGTATTATTGATGTATTGTCCCAGGCTATAGCATGAGCTATCATACAAGTGTTATACAAACTATGTCCGGAAAGGATATAACCCCAGATTTAACATCTCGTTGCAGAAGTTTCAGTGCAACTCTAGGTTTTTTACCCCGCCAGATATATTCTTTAGCAAGCTTTTGTATCTTATTTAAAATAGTCAGGTCAACTTTCAGTGGAATATTTCTAAAAAAATAGGATAACTTGGGTATTATGTATGCATTCAATACTTCTACTCTACCGAGCCAAGAAATTTCTGCACCATTCCAATCGTTTACATTTTTCTTAATTTCCTTTCATTTTGATCCATAATTTATTCTGACTGTGTCTTCTAAATCTAATGTCAACCTGATTCCCAGATATTCTATGAAATTTTTTGACCAGTTAAAACCGAATTTTGACCTAATAAGTAAAGCTTCTTCCTTTGGGACATATCCCAGAATTATTTGGGTTTCGTTAAAATTCAATTTATAGTTAGAGTATTTACCAAAAGTTGAGATTAAGTCAGTTATCTTAGAGATCGATTTTATGGGATCTGTCAAAGTAAGTAGTACGTCATCAGCATATAGGATGATCCTATTATCTATTGAATTAATGGTTACCCCATTTACTTCCCTTGATCTTCTAATCATTGAAGCGAGTGGCTCCATTGACAATATATACAACAGGGGTGCCAACGGACAGCCCTGCCTCGTCCCGTTCTTAATTCTAAACCAATCTGAGTGTATCATGTGTCCCGAGACCCTGGCTGTTGGTGTTGAGAAAAGGATCATCGTGCCATCCTTAAATAGGCCCTCGATGCCGAAAACCTCCAACACTGCCTCAAGATAATGCCAATTCACTCTATCGAAGGCCTTTTCGGCATCGAGGGCCAACAGGGTGGCTGGGATCTTCTGTTTGTTTATATGATGGATAATATTAATTGCACGTCTGGTATTGTCCGTTGTCCCCCTGCCCAGCACGAAACCACTTTGATCTTTGTGTATTAGATCTGGTATCACCATTTTAAGCCTCCCAGCTAAAATCTTCGAGTACATTTTATTGTCCAGATTTATAAGCGATATTGGCCTATAATTTGCTGGTGATGTTGGGTCCTTATTAGGCTTAGGTACCGGAGTAATTGCAGCCGGGAGTAACTCAAGAGGGATAGATTAGTTTTTAGTTAGCTGTGTATATAGTCTCAGTAACAATGGGGCTAATTGTTTTTCAAATTTGAGATAAAATATGGCGGAAAAGCCGTCTGGTCCAGGGGATTTCCCCCCAACAAGGGAGATAATATTGTCCCTAACTTCAGTGATGGTAATGGGATAATTTAGTGCTTCTCTCTGTTCTAATGGTAATTTAGGCAAATCTAGGTTTTTGAGGAAAGTCGCAGTTTCCGTTGGTGAGGGAGTTGTTTCCTCTAAATTGTATAGTGCGCTATAATAGTCTTTAAACGCTTTACTTATTTTCGTTGGGGACAGTAATGGTTGATCATTTACCAGAAGTTTTTTTATAATTTGCCTACTTTGTTTATTTTTATGTTTGTTGGTTAATAATTTTCCTGTACGGTTGGCCCCATAAAATAACATTTTTGTTTTAGTAGCATTATAGCTTTGTTAGTTTTATCATATAATCTATCTCTGATTATTCCTCTTGTTGATATTATTTAAGACAAAAGGGAGGAGTCCGAGGTTTCCCTATGGTGTCTCTCCAACTTGGCAAGTTTTATATATAAATTGTTTATTGACTCTCCCTTTTTCCTGCAACTCCTATTTTTATCAGTAGTCCCCGTATATAGCACCACAGGGTCGCATCAGAGACCTCCCTGTTGTCATTAACTTCCAAAAACGTTTCCATCTGGGAGACTAAATATTGCTCTGTTTCCTTGGAGTTTAAAAGATGTTCATTTAGACGCCATCTGTTTCTAATTCTATATTCTGGGTTATTCATAAATGTCAGAAAGATAGGGGCGTGGTCCGACCACGATATCCCCCCTATCTCTGTGTCAATAATTTTCTCTAGTGTATCTGCTCTTGTAAAAAAATATCATCATAATCCTGGAGTATGTTTGGTGTGTTTGAGAATAAAAGGAGTAATCTCGTTCTCCGGGGGGTCTGACTCTCCAGCAATCAAAGAGCTGATTTTTGTGTATAATTTTCTGGAGTATAGAAGGTAGCTTATTTTCCTTCTGTTCTCTACTATAAGTTTTTCTATAGACTTGTGGAGTCTTCCTTTCTTTCAGTCAGACGCTCACATATATATAGAGGAAAAGACCAAAGGCATATATTGAGTGTAAAAGACTTACAAAATGTAATGTATTATAGTAGTATCTTACATCTCAGAAGCAGGTAGAACAGCATAAGGAATCTCCATAGCAAAAATCCTCTCAGCTCTTACAGTCTGGATGTGCAAAAACAGCAAGTAGTAAAACAGCATACAATGAGTTAAAAGGGGGATAAAAAGTCCATATAAAAGCAACAATGGTGGTCACGCTACGCGTTTCGCCTGTTAGTAGGCTTCCTCCTGGCGAGCTGAGAGGATTTTTGCTATGGAGATTCCTTATGCTGTTCTACCTGCTTCTGAGATGTAAGATACTACTATAATACATTAAATTTTGTAAGTCTTTTACACTCAATATATGCCTTTGGTCTTTTCCTCTATATATATGTGAGCGTCTGACTGAAAGAAAGGAAGACTCCACAAGTCTATAGAAGAGCTTTGATCATCTGCTGGTTTTGTGAGTGGAATCATCTACCTCCAAATACCACACTAATATATAACAGAATTATGCTATGATCTATGTGCTTTTTTCTGGTTTTTTTTCTTATATATACACTGTATACATACTGAGGATCATCTGCAAGGTGTACAGCAACACCATCATTCCTCAGGCAAATATTACATTTATTTTTATTTGCACTAAGGGTTCACTTAGCGCACCTACCACTCCTATTTTTTGGGTCATTTTGTCTGTCTATTTCACCACGTGTGTACACAGAGAAACACACAGGCTGGTGCTGCTTTGTATAGGATTAAGCGCCAGAATCTACCCCGTTTTTTTTTTTTTACTATAAGTTTTGCTTTTATCTAATCTATTGTCCATTGGACAGTTAAAATCCCCTGCGATTATCAGAACCCCAGAGGATATCTTATCTATTCTTGTTATTAAATTTTCAAGGAAAATACGAGGGGTCTGATTTGGAGCGTATATGTTGATATTGTGTAAAGTATATCGTTTAATTTAGCAATCAAAATTATATATCTCCAGTCTTTATCTGTTTCACAATGGATCTGCTCACATTTTATCGCGCTAGAGATCAATATCACCACTCCCCTTTTCTTTTTCGCGCCCTGCCTATTTGAATGACCGACTAAAGGATATTTTGTAAATCTCAAAGGTCTTTCCATGGTATCTATCCAGTGGGTTTCTTGGATTAATCCAATATCTATTCTTTTATCTATCAGCATATTATACAAACAACCTCTTTTCTGTAATGTGTTAAGGCCCTTGGAATTTATTGAAACAAAATAGATAGACATTCTTCTTGCTGTCACCCTCTTCCCTCCCACCCAGCCCCCCCACCCCCTGGAAACCACATACCACAACATAAACATGCATACACATTCACCCACATTTCCTCCCAGCCCGGATCTGATCCGGGTTGGACAAAAACATTTACATACGGCATTTGGACTTTATCTATATGATATTAGTCTTCATGCCCGTTCCTGCGTTCACCGCAGGATTAAGAGATCCAGTCAGGTAGGCAGTACCCCCTAATTATTATTTTGTAGAAATGTATTTTTAACTTTCTTGAGAGACTCTCCCCTTCATTCTCTTAGTCAATTGAGTAGCGTATAATTATTATTGTATTTTCCTCTTTTTATCTTTTTTTTTTCCCCTTTTCCTTCCTTCCTTCCCTTCCCTTTCTTTCCCTCTTCCTTCCTCTTATCTTTTCTTTTCCCCTTCTACCCCCCTTCTCACCTTCACCTTTTCGCCTTTCCTTCCCTTCCTCCCTCTTTCCTTCTCCTATCCACCCTTATTTTCCCTTCTCTAATGAGTATCCTTTCACAACTCCTCTCTATTAATCTGCCCTCTCTTGCTAACTCAAGGTCTCTTCCTGCCGTTCTCTAGTCTTCTACGCCTTTCCTTCCTCCTCCCTTTCTTCCCTTTCCCTTCCCTTCCTTTCCTCGGACTTACCTTGGGAGGAGATAGACTCCAATATGCGTCAATCCGCTTTTTTCGTACTGTAATTATTATTAAGGAGCCTGTCCCTTTCCCGCCCTGTAGTTTCCCCTTTTATTCTTCCCCCTGTCTCCTTACCTAGGAGAGTTGGGGGAATCTCTTTGTATAACTCCTGTTTTGTAGGTTTATATAGTTACTATAGCATTAAGTATTTCCCCTCTGTAAGTTGGGACGTTATGGGTTACGTTTATCCTAGTCCTTTGGGGAGACAATAGTTTATGGAAGGTATGATTGTTAGAGTGTTTGCCCTCTTCAGGGCCAAAACTCCAGCAATTCCTATACCCTCAAGTCCACCTACATACACGTATATCACATATATCTACCTTTCCTTTTCTCTTCTCCCTACCTCCCCCTACCCAAAAATTTTCTCCTCCCCATTTACTTTTGGACACTTGTAGAGAGGGGTCAAAGAGATACCATCCCAGGAAATTCCCCTATCCTATCTAATACATAGTCCTACGTGAATATGATGATATAATAAGTGTCTTGTGAGGTGTGAGGAGTTTAGAGGTATGAACACTTCTACTTTGTGGAATCTATTAACAGAGCGTGAATTATAATTGGGATGGTGAACGTCTAAAGTAATGCTATAATCATAGAGTGATAGAATATATGTGAATAGGGTTGAGAATCTGAATTACCACATGTGAATCTGTTATATTTACATATGTTTGATTGTGGAAGGGATAAAATAAGTGTGGTATCCTCTATTACCCTTAATTTATCTGTGTGATTGTGGCTTGTCTACTAATACTTAAATTACCAATTGCCTGGGATGGCATTGACCCGTCTCTAACTGTATGTCCGACAGATTCAATATCGTATCAATTAACATGAGAAAATTGATAGGAAGGACAGCACAGAAGAGTGAAAAGAAAAAAAAACAAACAAAAAAAAAAAACGAAGGAAACTTCAAAAGGGAGGGATACTCAAGGGACAATAAGGAGGAATTATGTTAAGTCCCATGTTTTGATTTTCTCTTTGAGGTCTTCAGGATCCATAAATAAATAGGATGATTCTTTGTATCTAACAACTAGAGCAGTCGGGAAAGTCCATTTGTATTTGATGTCCCTATTCCGAAAGTATTTGAGTTTGTTCCGAGTATGCTTTCCTTGATATACGGGTTGCTGCTGAAAGATCTGGGAAGAATTTAATGTTTTTGTACTCCTCTTCCTCTAGAGTTTTTGTTCTTGTAGACTGGATAATCAAATCTTTATAGTAGAAGTGGGCAAAACGAACGATAACATCTCTCGGGAGAGAGGGATCAATTCCCTTTGGTTTGGAAATTCTGTGGAACCTCTCGAAGGGGTGATCCCCTAGTTCTTTGGGGGAAATGTATAATGAGAAGCTGTTTTCAAGATACGTTCTTAGGTGGTCTTATTGGACTGATTCGGGTATCCCTCTTATGCGGATGTTCTTACGTCTTGCCCCGTCTTCTATATCCGTGATTTTATTTTCCAGGTCCTTCAGTTTATTTTCCATTCTGATGTCTGCGGCATGAACTTTTTTATTATCTTCTTGCATTAATTGTAATGCATTAGATTGTTGATTCAGTTTGTCTGAGAGTGCCACGATTTGTAATCTCAGTTCTTCTGTGTTTTTAACCATATCTTTCCTTAGTTTACTATACAACTCGTCCAACATTGACGCAAGGGCAGTTTGAGTTAAGATTTGTGATCCCCCTTCTAACTGAGGGAAGTCCTCATCAGATAATATAGAAAATTGGGTTGCTCCAGGCATGACTGGAGCAACCCAATCAAAAAGGTGATTTTCTATGCCTTTCTTGCAGACTTTCCTGGATTTTTGGAGAATAATAGGCGTTAATCTGTCTGTTTTTCTCCCTCTCTGATGTTGTAGACTTTTCTTTTTCTAGACCTTTATCTTTATCTTTCTTTGGACCCATTCTAAAAACGTTATTGTTACCGTTGGGTGACTATGGAGTTTTTTCTTGTATGCATGAAGAGAAGGAGGGAAATAGAATGCACGTCCCCTGTCTTTTCGGTGTGTCTTATAATTAGCAGAGGGTTTAATTCACGGTTTTCTCTAAATTAGTAATGGGTTCACCGTTCAAAAAAGTTATGTAATATCCCCAGTGGTGTATCTTGATTTTGTGCTGCCCTAGGCAGACAAAATCCGGGCACCCCCCTACCCAAGCTATACACCCACGTTACACACCTAAGACATGCCCCATCATTCAGACTCACATCAAGCTCACACTCCCATCACACTCAGTCACACACTCCTACTCCCATCACGCACACTCTGACTCCCATCACACTCAGTCACACACTCCTACTCCCATCATGCACACTCTGACTCCCATCACACTCAGTCACACACACTGTCTCCCATCACACTCAGTCACACACACTGTCTCCTATCACACACACTCTGACTCCCATCACACTCAGTCACACACACTGTCTCCCATCACACACACTCTGACTCCCATCACACTCAGTCACACACACTGTCTCCCATCACACACACTCTGACTCCCATCATACTCAGTCACACACACTGTCTCCCATCACACTCAGTCTCTCTCACACACACACACACACACACACACACACATCCCATCAGCACTCAGTCACACACACTGTCTCCCATCACACACACTCTGACTCCCATCATACTCAGTCACACACACTGTCTCCCATCACACTCAGTCTCTCTCACACACACACACACACACACACACACACATCCCATCAGCACTTACCTTTCCCTGGTGGCAGGCAGTTTTTAACTGTGATCAGTTTCCTTCCACTTTATGGCCCTCATTTAGTTTTTTTTTTAACAAATTTTTTTATTTTTACAATTTATAAAGTTTTTTTTATAAATAAAGGTAATTTTAATATATTTATTTAATAAAATTTAACCCCTGCATGCCTGTTGCATGATTTTTATGGATCTGACATCGTACTCTTCAGAGGTTTTTTTTCTGTCTTTTTTGTTTAGGGGGGTTTGGGAACCAATATTTTTCTCTTTTATTAGTTAGTTAATTAGGGGGGATAAGTGGGTTAGTGTTGCACTAGTTATGTAGCTTATAATTGGGAAAATAATGGGGAAAAACTTTTTTCCTCAAAAATTTCCTCTTTTATATGTATTTTTTAATACTAAAATGTAAATCATTTTTATGTATAGGGTATCAAAAGAAAGCTCTAACTGTCCTTTAAAAAACAACATATAACTTGTATGTTTGCGTTAAATGAGAGAGAGGAAAATTATGTTTCAAAAACCGCGTATTAAAAATTGAAAAAATAGCTAATATGCTTAATTGGTAGTAGGCTTTCGAGCCTATACAGCTTGGAGTAAGACAACATGCATAAAGAGGATGATGTGGTCAAAATACTCATTTGCCTAATAATTCTATGTTTCTATGTTTCTATATGCCAGTATTATTTTGCGATTTAATATGCCCCAGCCAATTTACCCAATAATATGCCAGTATTATTCTGTCATTTAATATATGCCAGTATTTTGCCATTTAATATATTCCAGTATTTTTGCCACTTAATATATTCCAGTAATATTTTGCCACTCAATATGCCAATATAATTTTGCCATTCAATATGCCAGTATTATTTTGCCATTCAATATGTCAGTATTTTGCCATTCAATGTGCCAGTATTTAACCCCTCAATATGCCATTATTTTGCAACTCAATATGCCAGTATTTTGCCATTAAAAATGCCATTATTTTGCCATTAAATATGCCAGTATTTTGTCACTCAATATGCCAGTATTATTTTGCATTCAATTTGCCAGAATTTTGCCATTCAATATTCCAGCATTTAACCCCACAATATGCCAGAATTTTGCCATTCAATATTCCAGCATTTAACCCCTCAATATGCCAGAATTTTGCCACTCAATATGCCAGTATTTTGTCACTCAATATGCCAGCATTTGTCACTCAATATGCCAGCATTTAACCCCTCAATATGCCAGTATTTTGCCATTAAATATGCCAGTATTTTGTCACTCAATATGCCAGTATTTAGCCACTCAATATTCCAGCATTTAACCCTTCAATATGCTAGAATTGTGCTACTCAATATGCCAGTACTTAGCCATTTAATATGCCAGGATTTTGCCATTCAATATGCCAGGATTTAACCCCTCAATATGCAGTATTATTTTGTCACTAAATATGCCAGAATTTTGCCATTCAATATGCCAGCATTTAACCCCTCTATATAACCAGAATTTTGTCACTCAATATGCCAGCATTTAACCTCTTAATATGCCATCATTTAACCCCTCAATATGCCAGGATTTTTCTCATTTTATACCACCCTCCTCCCCCCTTCCACAGTACTTAGCTTATTTGCTGCTCTGCTCTGTGTCCCTGGTCGTCTCCTCCGTGCAGTCTTCCCTCCTGCACGGGGGGAGGGAAATACAGCCACCGGATGTGACGTTACAATATGCCATCATTTAACCCCTCAATATGCCAGGATTTTCTCATTTTATACCACCCTCCTCCCACCTTCCACAGTACTTAGCTTATTTGCTGCTCTGCTCTGTGTCCCTGGTCGTCTCCTCCGTGCAGTCTTCCCTCCTGCACGGGGAGGGAAACACAGCCACCGGATGTGATGTTGCGTCACATCCGGTCGCATTGTTTCTTTGGGGGTTTTTTCCGTCCGAATCCAGTGGATGGAAGGAAAAAAAATGTGCTGCGGGGGCACTGCGCTGCGGGGGGATGCCAGCAGCATGGGTCAAGATCCTCAATATACCTGGGAAGAAAAATACACACACAAAAAAGGATTTATAGCTTATTTAAATTGTTCCTAAGATATACAAACATTACCAGTTTAAACCAAAATGTAAGAAAAATTATACACAATAGAATAACTTTAAAATAAAATCCATAAATATGAAAAAAGTAAACCCCCCCCACCCAAAAAAATTGTCTATAGTGTTTTGTTTAGGATAAGTTACCATTTTTATTAAATGTCGTATTTACATTTGTAAGTTCGTATTGAATTAGGTTAATGGAAAAATAATTACTATTTTTGGGAGGGCTGGGTGAACGAGAGAGGGAATGTTTGGGTAGGCTGGAGTGACAGACAGACGCTGTTTAAGGAGGTTGGGGTGATAGGGCTATAGACTGTTGTAGACTACATGTCCCGTGATGCTCAGCCTTTCCTAAGCTACCAGAGCATGGTAAATGCAGTCTACAACAGTTGCAGTGGTAGAGCTGACATTTTTGGCACTTAAGCTCTTTTGGAATTCAAACCCCACAATGCTTAGCCAACCATACAATTTGCTGAGCATTATAGGATCTGTATTTCCCAAGAGCTGTAATACCACAAGTCAGCCAAACGAAAATTAGCATGTAACTTTCCACATAATGTGGAATGCAGTTTCTATCAAGCTCCAGGCTGAAGCTCGTAGGGGCATGCATCATTGAGTGGATCCGTCCCTTTTTGGTTTCACACTTTGTAGCTCCACCCTCACCGATTTTTTGAGGAAAAGGTGGCAACCAGTGGCGATGTTAGGGGTGGGCTACTGAGGCTATAGCCCCAACTCCCCCGGAGCACCAAATACCTGTAATGCAGACTCCCAAGACTCCAGGGTTAACATTGAAATTTTAATGTTATCCCCCGCGGAGATTTCCTCCTTCTGGGACATGGTTTAAGCAGGGGTGTCTTTTGAACTGTGTGGGCCCCTGGGCAAAACAAGCCAATGGGGCCCCCCATGGTCCCTCCCCTTGTCCCACCCATAACAACAAGACCCTGCCCATAACAACAAGACCCCACCCATAACAACAAGACCACGCCCACAATGGATGTGCATAACCGAAAAATCACAAAAAAATATGAGTTTAATTGTTAAATTATAATTATTTATTAATTGCGTATATTAAACAATTACTCATGAGAAAGTTGGTTTAGAAACAAACATTTCAACATATATATGGCAATGACAACTGATGGCCTATACTGAAGTTCTGTTACATTGAAAGATTGCATACAGCAAAGACATTTAAAACTGAATGTTGTAATGAAAGAATATAAAGAAAGCACCAAGACCTCTTTGCTCCATTTAGTGCCATTAGGGAGCAGGCATGTTAGGGCAACTAGAAATCTGTCTCCAAATATTCGAACATGCCTGCTCCCTAATGGCACTAAATGGAGCAAAGAGGTCTTGGTGCTTTCTTTATATTCTTTCATTACATCATTCTATTTTAAATGTCTTTGCTTTATGCAATCTTTCAATGTAACAGAACTTCATTATAGGCCAGCAGTTGTCATTACCATATATATGTTGAAATGTGTGTGCTTTTCAGACCTTATAATGTTTAAAACTTTGTAAAGAATAATCCTGGTCACCTAATGTTTCTCATCTAGAACTACATGGTTCTTGCTGAGAAATGTGAGCCTCTCCCTCGCTGCATTGTACATCCACTACCCTCTCAGTAAAGTAATCCTTACATTTGTCCCTGGCCGTATCTTATATCTAGGATAGCCTTATACCTATCCCATGCATGCTTAAACTCCTTCACTGTATGAACCTCTACCACTTCTACTGGAAGACTATTCCATACATCCCCTACCCTCTCAGTAATGTAATACTTTCATTAGTCCCTGACCTTATCTTATATCTAGGATAGCCTTATACATATCCCATGCATGCTTAAACTCCTTCACTGTATTAACCTCTACCACTTCTACTGGAAGACTATTCCATGCATCCATTACCCTCTCAGTAAAGAAATACTTTCATTAGTCCCTGGCCTTATCTTATATCTATCATAGCCTTATATCTATCCCATGCATGCTTAAAATCATTCACTGTATTAACCTCTACCACTTCAACTAGAAGACTATTCCATACATCCACTACCTTCACAGTAAAGTAATACTTTCACTAGTCCCTGGCCTTACCTTATATCTAGGATAGCCTTATACCTATCCCATGAATGCTTAAAATCCTTCACCGTATTAACCTCTACCACTTCTACTGGAAGACTATTCCATACATCCACAACCAGGAGCCCCAATAGCTATGCCACCCACAGGAGCCCCATTAGCTATGCCACACTGAGAAGAGACCTAAAATTATGTCACACACAGGGCCATTAAATATGCCACAGACCAGAGCTCATTAATTATGCCACACATGGGAGCCCCGTGAGGTGACTGCAGGCCCCATTCATCTATAGTACAATTATAAAACAATGAAAATATATATTTACACACATATCACAAGCCTATCTATCAGAGGCGTTGCTAGGTTTCCAAAATATCTGGGGCTATAGCCTATAAGACTTTTTTTATTTTTTTAAATGGAACCATACGGGCACTTACTGAGTGAGTGTGTGCATGACAGTGTGAGCGAGTGTGTGCATGTCAGTGAGAGCGAGTGTGTGCATGTCAGTGAGAGTGTGTGCATGTCAGTGAGAGTGTGTGCATGTCAGTGTGAGTGAGAGTGTGTGTATGTCAGTGTGAGTGTGTGCATGTCAGTGTGAGTGTGTGCATGTCAGTGTGAGTGTGTGTATGTCAGTGTGAGTGTGTGTATGTCAGTGTGTGCATTTCAGTGTGAGCATGTCAGTGTGAGCATGTCAGTGTGAGCGAGATTGTGAGCATGTCAGTATGAGCGAGAGTGTGTGTATATATGTAACTGGCTGTGTGTGTGTGTATGTATGTATGTAACTGTCTGTGTATGTGTTGTGAGTGTGTGTGTGTATGTAACTGTTTGTGTATGTGTTGTGTGTGTGTATGTATTTAACTGGCTGTGTATGTATTGTGTGTATATTATGCTTGTGTGTATACAGTATATGTAACTGGCTGTGTATATGTTGTGTGTGTGTATATATGTAACTGGCTGTGTATGAGTGTATATATGTAACTGGCTGTGTATGTGTTGTGTGTATGTATGTAACTGGCTGTGTATGTGTTGTGTGTGTGTATGTATGTAACTGGCTGTGTATGTGTATGTATGTAACTGGGTGTGTGTGTGTGTGTATGTATGTAACTGTGTGTGTGTGTGTGTGTGTGTATGTATGTAACTGGCTGTGTATGTGTTGTGTGTGTGTGTGTGTATGTATGTAACTGTCAGTGTGTGTGTGTGTGTATGTATGTAACTGTCAGTGTGTGTGTGTATTTATGTAACTGGCTGTGTGTGTATATATGTAACTGGCTGTGTGTGTATAGATGTAACTGGCTGTGTGTGTGTGTGTGTGTATGTAACTGGCTGTGTATGTGTTGTGTGTGTATGTATTTAACTGGCTGTGTATGTATTGTGTGTGTATGTATTTAACTGGCTGTGTATGTATTGTGTGTGTATGTATTTAACTGGCTGTGTATGTGTTGTGTGTATGTATTTAACTGGCTGTGTATGTGTTGTGTGTGTGTGTGTGTGTGTGTGTGTGTGTGTGTGTGTGTGTGTATGTATGTATGTAACTGGCTGTGTATGTGTTGTGTGTGTGTATGTATGTAACTGGCTGTGTATGTGTTGTGTGTTTATATATGGAACTTGCTGTGTATGTGACGTGTGGGACACATTAAGGAATTAATTTTTTCTTTAAAAAAAAAAAAAAAAACTTGCTGACTGGTGTGTGTAACTGGCTGTGTATGTGACTGACTGGATGTCTGTGAGGTGTGTGTATATGACTTTCTGTGTATGTATGTGATTCTGTATGTGAGGTGTGTGTATGTGAATGTCTCTGTGTATGTATGCTTTTGTGATGTGCCATTGTCTGGTTCCTAATTTTTTTTGCTGGCTCCTAAAACTAAATTAAATTTGTCAAACCCTGATATAAACATAAATCCTTCCAATGCTGTTTAGCAGTCCTGTAATAAAAAATGTCACACACACGCACATAACACACATATGTGTGACATTATTTATTACAGGACTGCTAAACAGGATAGAAATGATTTATGATATATATCAGGACTTGACACATTTTATTTAGTTTTAGGAGCCAGCAAAAAAATGTAGGAGCCAGACAATGGCACATCACGAAAGCATACATACACAGAGACATTCACATGCACACACCTCACATACAGAGTCACATACATACACAGAAAGTCACATACACACACTTCACAGACATCCAGTCAGTCATTATGCTATATATAGCATAATGATTTATGAATATATATATATATATATATATATATATATATATATATATATATATCATAAATCACTTATTTACATACCTTTGTGTATTTAAGCTATATATTGTTGGTTTGAGGCTCCTTATTACAGGACTGCCAAACAGCATAGGAATGATTTATGTTACATACGTATATAACTTATGTAACATAAATCATTCCCATGCTGTTTAGCAGTCCTGTAATAAGGAACCTCATATAGCTAAAATACACAAAGGAGGATGTAAATAAGTGACCCCAACCCTCCCTTCTCTCAAACTGCACCAAACCCAGAGCTTACCTGAGTGGAAATAGACCTGCTCTGTATCTTCCACAAGGTGACAGTCTGCAAGGATTTCCTCAGAGCTGCTTCACTGTCCCACGTGGAGCTTCACTCACATCCCTGCAGTCACACACAGTGATGATGCTGTGTAAAAGCCCTGCACTGATTGGCTGAAACATCACTCAGCATCCTATCAGTGTAGGGCTTTCACACACTGTCTGTGTGATGTCAGGGGGCGGAGCTACACGGAGCTGCAGAGACTCGGGGCTTTGCCGAGCACATTCGGGGCTTCAGCCCCCTTAGCCCACCCCTAGCGACGCCTCTGCTATCTATACACACAGACATCTCTCTCTCTATATATGCTATACCATATTTGCTAGAATATAAGAAAAGGGTTTTTTCAGAGCAAATGCTCTGAAAAAGACCCCTCGTCTTATATTCAAGGTCATCTTATAATCTCTGACCTCAGAGCTGTAGGGGACCTTGATCCCCCTCGCTAACAGCAGGTGGATGTCTGCATGATGCACGCAGACATCCTCCCCTGCCGCCCGGCACGACCGCCGGGACTTCTATGATGAAGCCGGGTCCTTCCGGGGAGGAGAGAAAGACAAGGGTAGGGAAGGGGGGAGAGAAACAAGAGGAGGGGGGAAGAGAAAGACAAGGGGAGGGAGGGGGAGAGAGAAAAGTTTGGGGGAGAGAGAGAACACGGGGGGAGAGAGAGGCAGCATTGGCACATAAAAGGAAACAAAAACAAGAAATGCATTTGTTTAATATCATCATTTTTATTAAATATTAAAAAGCAATTTACATGTGAATATATACACGTTCAACTTTTTTCCTATAGGGTAGTCTTATATTCAGGCTTTTAGTTTTTTGGGGGGGTCGTCTTATAATCAGGGTCGTCTTATATTGAAGCAAATACGGTATATGATATCTATTAATACAATTAGTTGGATTTATACTTATTTCATTATGATTTTTTTAATATTCAACTATTTTCATTTGTAATAAAAAGGTTATTGAAAAATTGCATTTCTTGGTTTTATTCCATTCCTCTGCACCCACATTGCACCTAAATGACGTAACAGGGCTTGACAAACTTAACAGAGTTTAAGGAACCAGCAAAAAAAATCTAGACCAGGGCTTGACAAATCTAATTTGATTTTAGGAGCCAGCAAAAAAATTTAGGAGCCAGACAATCACGCAAGCATACATGCAATTCATAAACACACACGCCTACTTCACATATACACATATAACCTGGCGCCTGGGGTTTGTCGAGCCCTGATCTAGAATACACTTAATCACACTCACTCAGGTAGTCAGTCACATACATGCATTCATACATACATACACACTCGCACACTAACAGAAACACTCAGCCAGAAGGAAAGGTGCTCAATGTTGAAAGTGGTCTCACAGACCACGTTGTGCTTGAGCCATGGCACTTTGTTCTTCCTCACAGCACCGGATGCACTGTGATTTATCCATTCAGTATGCCAGGATTTAGCCACTTAATATGCCAGGATTTAGCCACTTAATATGATACGATTTTGCCACTTAATATGCCAGGATTTTGCTACTTAATATGATAGGATTTTGCCACTTAATATGATAGGATTTTGCCACTCTATGCCAGGATTTAGCCACTTAATATGCCAGGAGTTAGCCACATAATATGATAGGATTTTGCCACTCTATGCCAAGATTTAGCCACATAATATGATAGGATTTTGCCACTCTATGCCAGGAGTTAGCCACATAATATGCCAGGAGTTAGCCACATAATATGATAGGATTTTGCCACTCTATGCCAGGAGTTAGCCACATAATATGATAGGATTTTGCCACTCTATGCCAGGAGTTAGCCACATAATATGATAGGATTTTGCCACTCTATGCCAGGAGTTAGCCACATAATATGATAGGATTTTGCCACTCTATGCCAGGAGTTAGCCACATAATATGATAGGATTTTGCCACTCTATGCCAGGAGTTAGCCACATAATATGATAGGATTTTGCCATTCTATGCCAGGAGCCACTTAATATTACAGGATTTGCTCGTTTTTCCCCCCTTCTCCCCCCTTCCCTAGCACTTACCTCCATGCTGCTCTCCGTTGTGTTCTCTCCGTTGTTTCCTCCGTGCAGTCTAAACTTTCTTCTTAACTTTATTAAAGTCGCGCAGCATCAATAAAGTTAAGAAGGGAAAAAAAAGCGCCCGGAGCTTCCTTCCTCCGTGTAGGAGGTTAGACTGCACGGAGGAAACAACGGAGAGCAGCATGGAGGTAAGTATTATATTCACTCCATAAGACACACAGGCATTTCCCCTCACTTTTGAGGAGGAAAAAAGTGCGTCTTATGGAGCGAAAAATACGGGGAAAAAAAAAGTTGTTTTTTTTTCTTCAAAAATTCGGACGGGGCCCCCTAGAACTCGGGGGCACCTGGGCAATCGCCAAACAGCCCATGCGGAAAGACAGCACTGGGTTTAAGCTTGCACTGGGGTGAGGGACGAACTGGAGGAGGCGCTGCTATAGGGAGCCCTATCACCTCCTCCTCGAGGTGCAGCCCGCAGACGAGTGCCTGCAGTAACCGCACATCCTGGCCATTCTGACACAGCGCGACGGGTTCAAGTTCCACCTCCCTCGCAATGTGAGATTGGCTGCGTGCCGGATGCCAGATATGTGTGAGAAAGAGAGAGAGACGATGGGTGAGAGAGAGAGAGACGATGTGTGTGAGAAAGAGACGGAGTGTGTGAGAGAGATGGAGTGTGTGTGAGAGAGAGAGATGGAGTGTGTGTGTATGTGTGTGTGACAGAGAGTGTGTGTGACAGAGCCCATCTGGGCTCTAGTCATTTGGAGACCTAGCAATGCCCCTGCCTAGCACCCCAGTATTTCCTTTTTTAAATCTGTCAAAAGGTCTTTAAAGTCCTTTATAAATGCTGATTTCATATCATCAAATAATTTCTCACATTTTTCTGTGAGTCCTTTACCCATACCTGATTTATACTCTGTTTCTTTTGAATATACTGAGGAAGGAGGATTTTTGAGGTTTGAAGTAGCCATGTTATATGGAAGTGCAATTTTGTTCCAATGAACAAAATAATGTTCCAGGAAAGGTACAGTTTCTTCAGCTTATATTTATCCTGAGATGATTATGAAGGAAGCAGACCTGTCTATACCCTCTGTGACCAAGATCCAAGGCAAAATTATTTTTCATACAGATGGAGGTATGGAATCTTCACTGCATAGTCCCCAAATGGAGACTACTGTCACTGAGGAGAGCCGGCACTTTAAGGGGCGGCTCTGCTCAACGACAACGGCTTCCATTCACTGCTTCTGGCAGAATACTTTGCTGGTCTGGCTGCTGGACTCCATAACCTGCTAACATCAGTCTCATTACAGCTAGAAATGCACCAGGTAAGGCAAGAACTGACAGTGTGTGTGTGAGTGAGAGAGTGTATGCAAGTGTGAAAGAGAGAGTGTGTGTCAGTGAGAGTGTGACAGTGTGTGTCAGTGAGAGAGTGTGTGTCAGTGAGTGAGAGAGTATGTGTGAGTGTGAGTGAGAGAATGTGTGAGTGTGAGTGCACAAGGAGCACAGAGGATATTCAATATAAATATGTGCAAACAATGTGCCAAAAGAAATAAATAATACTTCATGGCAATATCTACACAAATATAGCATTAAGATCTTCTTCCATATATTTTCCGGAAAAACAAACAAAGAGATATGCACAAAAATAGTGTTATACTGTTTAACTAGGGTGTAAGAAGTTAATTTCACTTTGCAACTATCTGAGACTAATTTGTGGTAGTGTCAAGATGTTGCAAGTAGAGACAGCTGTATTTAGTCTCTCCAGTAGTATGTTCATTTAAACATTTAAAACATTGTGTTATTTACTTGTTATGTAAGCAGAAATAAATAGACCTAAAACAAATTAGTCTTTGTGGCACTAAGGTGTTTTAATTGTAGGCAAACAGAGCTCTACTTATTAGACTTAGTAAAACATTACTTGCCACTCAATACAAAAATATAAAATAAAAACAAGTTCACAGATATTTTGCAAAAAATAGTAAAAACAGAACTATTGCACTCAGAAGTCTGTAACAAGATGTCAAACAGACAGGTTCACATGTATTTTTAACAAGAAACAATACAAATGGGCAGACTTCTATTACACTCTGGAAGTCTGTAGTGCAATTTACCAATGTTATGCAAAAAAATACAAGCAGGCAGAGCTAAGCATATAGCTTCCGTTTCACTCAGATATTTGTAGCAAAATTAGGATTGAAATAAGATTTAAACAAATGTGCAGAGATAACTTGACAGCAAAAACGTGAGAGGCACGGATGTGCCAACTCACGAATAAAAGCTGTCAGCTTTCACCGGCTGACCTCGGATCCAAAGGACAATCAATAACTCTGTATCAGGCAGACATGAGTCCTGTAGTTGTCTGGAGCAGAATTTCAGCAGCAAGTTCAGTGCTTCTTGGTGAGGAGGGGGCGTATCTACTGACACGTTTCACCAGGATCTGGCTTCATCAAGTGTACGCCCCCCTCTCCTGTGACTGACATTTATATAGCCCATGCTTCCTCCTCACCCTTTGTTTGCTGGACATTATAGTGTGTTTCCTCATTAAATAATTTGAGGGCTTCTCATTCACCCTGAACATAAGGAACGTGCTAATTCATTCTGCCTTATTGCTTTGTTTCTTTACATACAATACACTTACAAAAATATAAACAACAGAATAAATACATAACGCCATCTCTCTAAGTCCTCTATATTAAAAACAATTAGTTACCTTTTAATCCCTTATTACATTTTTATAGGTACATAATTGAGAGGTAGGTCTGGAGAAGAAGGTCAGAAATACTAAATGTAGAAAGTATATAAGAGACAAAACTGATTACAAGAACAATGAAATAAGACATTTTTCAAAATGTAAGGAAGATAATAGAACTGGGGGTTATCAGACAAGTAGAATGTATTCAAGAGATTTAAGGGATTCATACCAGACCACACATATAGGAACACCCACAAATCAACACCAATACAATAGACCAGAATGGAAACAAGTAAGAAAAAAACACTTTACTAAAACTGACAGACAAGAAAACAATACATACTATGGGTCAAAGCCAAGATTTTCTAACAATATCGATAGTGGCATCTTGTTAGGGTTGTCATGTCTAAGGAATCGCTTCCTCGCTTTTGCAAACTATGAGGACGAGAGAGAGAATTGTTTAGGGGATCTTCCCTCCAGAACCACTCTATGGAAACCAACATCGCCATTAAAAAGAACTAGGGGAATACGCATAGAGGATGTAGAGGCAGAAAGAGCTCTGTTAAGATTAAAAAGAGGCAGAGCATTACCCCTATAGGGATATTTAATCTGAGTAACCGTACATTAGAACCAGAAGAGATATCAGTATTAAATAAGGGCCTCAAGTTTGCCCCAAATAATAAATTGGATACATTTAGCTTTTATATTGATTTACAAAAATTCTCAAGAAATCTTTCAATAAAGAAGTATTTCGCCAGTAATCCAAAAATCCTATAAATAGAGAGATCTCTTCTGAGTTCACACATACCACTTTGGGCCCAAGATCTACTTTTTATCCCGGCCCATTACAAAATAGGGGCTATTGATATGTTCGAAAAATCAGTTCTGGAGGAGTTAGAAAATGTTAATCACAAACGATCTAAAAGCAATAGCAATTTAACACCTAAAGAACAAAAATCTTTAAAGACACTCAGAACAGACTCTTCAATAGTTATTAAACCAGCAGACAGGGGGGGGGGGGGGCGGGGGTAGTAATTCTGAATAAGGAGGACTATCTAATTGAATGTTATAGACAACTAAATGAAACCACTATCTACAAAAAATGAAATTGCAAACCCACCCCAAATATGAAGAAAAAAAAAAGTCTAGCTCATCTTTTAGATCGGGGCCGTTAACAAGGAATTTTAAGCGGGAATACCAATATCTTACAGTATGCCATCCAAAAATTCCCACCTTTTATATTCTACCAAAAATACATAAGAATGAGAAGAAACCTCCAGGAAGACCAACTGTCTCCGGAATTAATTCTCTCTCTTCAAACTTATCATAGTATGTAGATAAACAATTACAATCTGTGGTAATTAAAACTAAGGCCTACTTGAAAGATAGTACAAGTTTGTTAAAAATCTTGGAGAATTACGGTTGGCATCCAGACTACTTTCTTGTAATGTGATGTATCCTCACTATACACCAGCATAAAGCATGAAAAGGGATGTGAAGCTGTTTAGATATTTTTTTGGAAAAAGATAAGTCATTCCCTACTTTACAGAAGGACTTTATAAATGATAGTATCAGTTGGATATTGAGGAATAATTTTTTTCTGGTTTGAAGATAGATTTTATTTACAATTACAAGGAACAGCTATGGGTACCAGTTTTGCCCCCAGCTGTGCCAACCTGTACATGGCCTATTGGGAGGATAGGTTTGTGCATGGAAGGCATGACTGGCAGGCGAACCTGGTGTCCTATATGAGATACATAGATGACATATTTTTATTTGGAAGGGAGAGGAAACTCAATTGAATGATTTTTTTGACCCATTTAAATAACAATGACCGGAATATAAAATTGACAACAGAATACAGTAAAGAGAAAGCAATATACTTGGACTTGTTCATTTACATAGAAGATAATATAATAAAAACTAAAACACACTTCAAAACAGTAGATGTCAACAGCTACATTAGATATGATAGTGGACATTTTTCTCCCTGGCTGCAAAATGTCCCAAGGAATCAATATATGAGAATTAAACGCAACTGTCCAAATGAGGATACCTATAAAAATCAGATAAAGAAATTACAAAAAAAATTTATGGTTAAATCGTACCCAGCAGAACTACTAGAAAAGGCCTTTTCTGATTTAAGTGTAATAAATAGACGAGATCTGTTAAAAAAAAAAATAAAGTGCTCCAAAGAAACAACAACACAACTGATTACTTTAATTACGAATTATAATGAGCATCATAAATTTCTCAAAAAGATACTGAACAAAAATTGGCAAAAAAAAAGCGTCGAGCAGCTTACCGTTAAGTACTGGGAGGGGGTGCAAAATAACTGGCAAATAGGCAAATTAACACTGGCAAATGGGGAGAATATGAGTGGCATATAGGCAAAATATGAGTGGCAAATGGGCAAATAACAATGCTGTAACGAAACTCCCCGTACTCCGACCGAGTACCTTCCGTTGATGGACGCTTCCTAGCTTGCGCCAAGGACCACACCGCACCGGACACCACAACCACCGCAGACTCCACAACCGCCGTAGCTTAACTGGAGTCTCGCCGTCTTCTGTCCACCCTGGATCAGCTTCTGTCCTACAGGACCGTGTGGGGAAGAACAAGCTCTGAAAAGAGCTAGTGATTATGCTGGGCAGGTTCCCTTTCAAGAACGAGACAAGGCTACGTTTGAAGGGTGAAGTAGAACTGACCAGAACTGTTTATTGATTCAGAAACAGAGAATATATACAGTTGAAAATCTTGACAAACCAGATTAGACAAAGGAACTATAACAGGATTAAAGTGTAACCGAAGATCATACAAAGGGAAATCCTGCCTCACACCTTTCAGGATACAAAGGTGCCCAGTTCAGATACATACAGGAAACTAAATGACTTACATAAAGACAATGGGAAAGGTGACATAATGACAGGGATTAAAAGGATAGGATCCAATCTTAACTTGGGAAAAGCACAGTGAATAGGACAAATACTTGGATCCTAGTAATTACAGTACATTCCTCCCCTCTGCTTGGGAGATAATTGAGTTAACCTTTGTATCATTTTCACCACGCCCCAAATATGTTCTTAAAGGGCCATACACAGTCCAATACAAGTCCATAGGCCCAAATAGCATTCTTAAAGGGCCATACACCCCAGGGCCATAGTCACAGGGGAGGAGGCTGGCAAGCAGGCCTCTCCAGGACCAAGTGGTGAAGGGCACTTTGTCACAAATGCCAAATGGGCAAAATAATACTGGCAAATAACACTGACAAATGGGCAAAATAATACTGGCAAATGGGCAAAATAATACTGGCAAATGGGGCAAATAACACTGGCAAATGGGCAAAATATGAGTGGCAAATGGGCAAAATAACACTGGCAAATGGGCAAAATATGAGTGGCATATGGGGCAAATAACACTGGCCTATGGGCAAAATATGAGTGGCAAATGGGCAAAATAATACTGGCAAATGGGCAAAATATGAGTGGCATATGGGGCAAATAACACAGGCATATGGGCAAAATATGAGTGGTAAATGGGCAAAATAAAACTGGCAAATGGGCAAAATATGACTGGCATTTGGGAAAAATAACACTGGCAAATGGGCAAAATATGAGTGGCATAAGGGGCAAATAACACTGGCATATGGGCAAAATAATACTGGCAAATGGGGCAAATAACACTGGCAAATGGGGCAAATAACACTGGCAAATGGGCAAAATAACACTGGCAAATGGGCAAAATATGAGTTGCAAAATAATACTGGCAAATGGGCAAAATATGAATGGCATATGGACAAAATATGAGTGGCAAATGGGCAAAATATTAGTGGCAAACGGGCAAAATAACACTGGCAAATGGGCAAAATATGAGTGGCAAATGGGCAAAATAACACTGGCAAATGGGCAAAATATGAGTGGCAAAATAATACTGGCAAATGGGCAAAATATGACTGGCAAATGAAGTGTAAAACATGACTAGCAAATGATGGGCAAAATAATACTGGATGTGGCATATTTATGGGGGAAATGGCTGTGGCATATTAATTGGCAATCTGAATGTCTGGCTGTGGCATATTAATGGGCAGCCTAATCGTAGCATAATGGGAAAATTGGCTGTTGCATATTAATGGGCAAAGTGATACTGTGGCATGTTCTGTAGGGGCAGTTCAGTGGGACAAAGTGACACAGTGGTATGTTCTGGTAGGCAAATTTACACTGTGGTATGCCAAATCGTATGGGTGCCATATGAGTACAAGCCAAGTGCTGTGGGTACTGTATAGTGCTGTATTAGACCTTTAGGTGCAATGTCGGTGCAGATGAAAATATTAAAAATAAGAAATTAACAATGTTTTAATAATATTTTTATTACATATGAAAATGGTTGAATATAATATTAAAAAGTTCATATAAGTATGAATGCAGCAAGTTATATATATATATTTGGGGTCCACCTAAAGCTTTTGAAAAATCTGGAAAAAATGTTTTTTTTAAGGTCAGAAAAAGTAATATTACTTTACTGAGAGGGTGGTGGATGAGAGGTCAATATATGAAGGAGTTTAAGCATGCATGGGATAAGCAGAAGGTTATCCTTGATATGAGATAAGGCCAGGGACTAATGAAAATATTACTTTACCGAGAGGATGCATGGAATAGTCTTCCAGTAGAAGTGGAAGAGGTTAATACAGTGAAGGTGTTTAAGCATGCATGGGATAGGCATAAAGCTACCATAGATATAAGCCAGGCACAAAGCAGAACAGTTGGGAGGCATGTAAGTGGAATTTCTGGGGTGGAGTTGCATGGTGGGGTCGCGGGCAATTTTAGCACCGGGGCCCGGTGGTTTCTAGTTACGCTTCTGATCCGAGGTCAGCCGGTGAAAGCTGACACAGCTTTTATGAGTTGTCACATCTGTGCCTCTCACGTTTTTGCTCTCAAGTAAGCTCTGCACATTTGTTTAAAGCTTATTTCAATCCTAATTTTGCTACAAATATCTGAGTGAAATGGAAGCTATATGCTTAGCTCTGCCTGCTTGTATTTGTTTGCATAACAATTGGTAAATTGCACTACAGACTTCCAGAGTGTAATAGAAGTTACATCATCGGTTTTTCCCATTTGTATTGTTTCTTCTTAAAAATACCTGTGAACCTGTCTGTTTGACATCTTATTGTTATAGTTCTGTTTTTACTATTTTTTGCAAAATAACTGTGAACTTGTTTGTCTTTTATATTTTATATTTTTGTATTGAGTGGCAAGTAATGTTTTAATAAGTCTATACATCAGATAAGTAGAGCTCTGTTTGCCTACAATTATTTTTATTTATTTTTTTATTTTTATCATATGTGCAAAAAGAACCATACACACAGTAATGTAGCATACAATACAAATACAAAAACACATGAAAATAAGAACAGATATGCCTCATTAGTTAGGGAAAGTTCCTAAGAAAGTTCCAGAATCTATGCGGAGAGAGGGCATAACTTTGCTTTGACTGCATATTTAAAGTGCATATCATAATAATAGGGCTTTCGTCTCTCTCTACCAAAATATTCAACGTGGTCTCGTAAAAGGTTTTAAAGTTCAGTTTTAACATAGATTGCAATTGAAAAAAACATATTGCCACTTCTTTTATCTTCCTTCTCCCTCCTCCCCCCTCTCTCGCTCTTTCTAACCCATTCCCCTTTCTTTTCCCCTAATTCTTCGTTCCTTATTCCCATTTCCATTCTTTCAATTGTCTTTCTCTAGTAGCTACATACTCACTAATATATACAAACTAAGACACATACGAGCAGAAAGGATACAGAGAAGAGGACTATTGAGTCTATTAATTTCTGCTTACATAACAAGGAAATAACACAATATTTTAAATGATTAAATTAACATACTACTGGAGAGACTAAATACAGCTGTCTCTACTTGCAACATCTTGACACTACCACAAATTAGTCTCAGGTAGTTGAAAAGTGAAATTAACTCCTTACACCCTGGTTAAACAGTATAACACTATTATTTCTCTTTTGTTTGTCCGCAAAATATATGGAAGAAGATCTTCTGGCAATATCTACACAAAGATAACATTAGGTATTATTTATTTCTTTTGGCACATTGTTTATATATTTATTTATTTTCAGCTCTTTAGATAAATTATTTTTATTATTCTTGTCATTCCAGAGACAATCATTGAGTCTCCAAGGATTATTACCTTTACAATCATTTACTTTATTAAACTAACTACATAGATTTAAATGAACTACATAGATATTGGTTCCCACGGTCAATGTAAACTGCTTGACAATATACATATACATTAAAAGAGCAGTGACACCAGCAAGGAAGAAGGACCATATACATTAACCTTTACACCTGGCCATATTCTTTTTTTTTTTTTTTTTATCTGTTTATTTTGCTATTTTTATATGAGTTGGACCATGTTTCTCACGAATAGGATGTCTATGTATTTCAGAGTAGATTATTCGCTGTATTGGATATGGCTTGCAAAGTCATTTATTAGCGATTCACATCACAGAAGCAACTTCATAAGTGCATATTAATAATATGACGTACCTCCCTTTAGATAGACCACTCCTTCTGACTATGGCATCCATTTTAATAACTGATCTATGTAGCATTGTAAGAAGTGCATTACTCCTACCAACAGGTGTCACTAGGGAGTGAGTGATGGGAGTGAGGGATGACTCTTTGTTCCACCAGGTAAAGACTGGAGGGGGAGGTGATACTGGACAATAGCTAGTGTGGGGGGAGGAGAGAAAACAGATGTGCAATGGCCAGGAAACAGCAAGGTCAGAGAAATCAAGAGCTCTGAAACTATTTCTAGTTAAAAGTAAAGCTTTACTCTTGGGCTAAGTTTAAGTGCCAAGAAGCTAGGGTTTAGTTTAATGCCTAGTATTGTAACTAAAAGTATAAAGTAACTGCTGCAGAACCTCTTTCAAAATCATCCTTTATCGACCTGGAATAAAGAGCCAGTACACGTGATATCTAATTAATACAATTCTATATAAAATATAACAGTTGTATGTTTGTAACTTTGTTTATGATATCCTTTTATATATATTGTTTTTACCGCCAGAGGTATAAAAAAAGTATATTATATATCACAATGTCTTTTGGTATTCATCTTTACATAATTTATCTGTATTCTCGAATAAAATAAATTTATTGTTGTACTGTTAGTCTTGTTTGTCTAAATAAATATTTATTAATTATCTTATTAATAATTATTTAGCATAATTTAGCATACAGCAGGCCACGACCGCAACAATTCACCTTAGTGCATTACGGGCCTTTTCCTTAAAAAAACATACCGGCCATGTGTGGGTGGAGCTACAAGAGGGAGGGGCCATAAGGGGTGGAGCCACTGAAATGATATATATTATTTGTATATCATGCCAGTGAGAAGCGTGTGTGTGTGTATATATAATATATATGTATATATATATTTGTTTATCATATACACACACAAGTTGTCTCTCACACTCGCAAACAAGCTTTCTCGCCCACACTGTCTCACACACACACGCTGTCTATCGCACACACAGACAAGCTGTCTATCACACTCAAAGACAAGCAGTTTCTCATACACAGACTGTCTCTCTTGCTCACACACAGACTTTAACTCACTCTCTCACAGACTGTCACTCTCACACTCTCTCACAAACTCTCCCTACCCCCCGACAATATCTCCCACTCGCCCCACCTATCCTCACAAGCATGTTATCCCGGTCTAGTGTAATATGGAGGGTGGTTGGGAGCAGTTGGTCAATATGCAAGTAATATTTTGCCACTCAATATGCCAGTAATATTTTGCCACTCAATAAGTCAGTATTTTTCCCTCAATATGCCAGGAGTTAGCCATTCCATATGCCATTCTTTTGACATTTAATATGCCAGTATTTTGCCCCTCAGTATGCCAGTATTTTGCCCCTCAGTATGCCATTCTTTTGCCATTTAATATTACAGTATTTTGCCACTCAATATGCCATTCTTTTCCCATTTTAATATGCTAGGATTTTGCCACTGTATTGCCACTTAATATGCCAGGATATTGCCAATTAATATTCCAGGATATTGCCAATTAATATGCCAGGATATTGCCACTTGATATGCAAGGGTATTGCCAATTAATATGCCAGGATATTGCCAATTAATATGCCAGGGTATTGCAAATTAATATGCCAGGATATAGCCAATTAATATGCCAGGATAATGCCACTTAATATGCTCGTTATGCCACTCTCCTCCCCCCGCCAGTACTTACCTCCTTCTGCTGTCTCCCGGTGCAGGTCCGTGGCTGTGAGGGAAGCGTTGTGCGCTCCCCTCCAGCCGCGCGGCTTCAATAAAGTTTGTTGAAAAAAAAAAGTTTAAACAAACTTTATTGAAGCCGCACGGCTAAAGGGGAGCGCACAACGCTTCCCTCGCAGCCGCGGACCTGCACCGGGAGACAGCAGCAAGGAGGTAAGTACTGGCTGGGGAAGGGGCAAAATACCGGGCCTTGCGTTGCCGGTATATTACATATAACAAGACCCCAATTACCGGCCAGGTGGCAACCCTAATTACGGGTGATTTTGGCTATAATTATCCAATTTCTTTAACCAATTGGCCCAGATTTTGGCATTCCTGCCAGATTTATGGTAAAAATGGCTTAGATCTCTCTCCATGATAGCCTGGGTCTTTATTTGGTTGATAACTGCCGACCAGGATAACTGTCCCGGTTGTTTCCAATTCCTGGCTACCGTGATTTTCATTGCCACAAAACTGTGTGTTATCAAGTAAATATTTTCTTTGGAGACTACAGGCCAGTTTGTATGCAATAGGGCAGTTTCTGGGTTTCTATTAAGTCTAGACTCCCTAATTATGTCTAGCATGTCGTATATTTTATTCCAGGTAGTTCTTGTGGGTATCCAATACCATCTACTGACTACCTTAAAATGGGTTTATGCCAAAGTTAGGCAGTGGAAAAAACGGGAAGGAAGGGGCGCATGTATGGGGAAAAGAAAAACAAATAATAGTGCAACACTGTTGATGTTGATAAATCGCAATATATTGGTGCTAAATAGGTACACTCACAAACTGTGCAATAAAATCAGGCTCATCAGAGGGATATGTATGGTGATCTTTTATTCCTCCATCTGGAAAAAGCAAATTAAAAAAGCCATTGCGCAGTGGCTGGAAAAATTTGGACACATTTAAAAACAATATTACACGTACAAATATTAAAAGCACTGATGAAGTGCAACTTGCGTATATGAAGAAGTTCCAGATAAGTACATTTCTATCCTGTTGACATCAGGATAAAGACGACTGGAAACTTGAAATGATGAAAAGGATCCACCCAACGCGTTTCACCAACTTGTGTTGGCTTCCTCAGGAGAAGTGTTTATTGTGCAAATCTCTGCGGTAAAGTGCTGGTCTTGTCAGTGGGAGGCTTGTCTTATATATGTTTTCATTATAATTATCATTATCTACACCTGAACACAAGTGGCTGCTAAGTGGAACATCAGCCTCAGATGCAAGTGGGAGGGGATACACACTCTGCCTCCAAGGCTGTGTTGCGATCACGTGACCCGTACCAGAACGAAAAAAACTACATCCCCCAGAATACACTCCTCTTTTCTAGCTGGCCCATCAACAGCAGGCCAGCCCTCTGTGGCGTCGGAAACGACGTCAGTCTCTCACCTCTACGTGTAGAAGACGTTCAGGACACATGATCTCCCTCTCAGCTGGCCATATTATCGGTGGCTGACAGACCCACAAGCAAACCTTTACCTCAGTCTTCAAATCATAGTAAATAATGAGACATAAAATATGCGAAAATCATTTTTTTTTATTTTTTTAAAATGTATTTTAATAAAAAGTGGAATTATTGGGAAAAAATCTTTTAAATGACTATTGGTTCAGTGTTGGTCGGGGTCTGTGTACAAACTAATCACAAACACATGCTTCATATTCTCACATATTTCCAGTCAGTTCATACAGAAACCTGATGTATGTAAATCAGCATATTTTCAAAGGACCAATAGGTTTTAACATAAACAACAGTCATCAAACAAAATAGATACATGTACATTAAACACATGAATAAAATGATCATATCTTTTCGTTTTGTAGATTTTGCTCAAACTGTGAAGACATGGAAAAACCAATGTTAGATATAATGACGAGGATTAATCACTCGAAGGAGGGGAAAGAGGTTAACCCATATCCAGAAATAGACAAACTCAAATAAAAGCCAGGATGTCCAGTTCAGTGTTTAATCCCCCATTTTTAAAAGTCTTGAATTTGAATATCCATTCGGTTTCTTTTTTTGATAGTGCTATTGCATGGTTCCCCCCTCTCCAGTGGGGGTCTACCTTATCAATTGCAAAAGCAAGGAAACTATCAATCGAGAAGGCATTGCACTGATTACAGTGTAAGGGGATGCTGTGTTTTTTACTTTTATTTCTGATACCCCCTATGTGCTCGAGTGCTCTGTTCTTAAATTTTCTAATAGTTCTTCCTATGTATTGCGCTTTGCATACACATTGTAATAAATAAATTACATTCTCGGAGTCAAAACTCAGAAAATGTTTTATTTTATAAGGGCGGCCCGTATTGGTACAAACAAAGTCTGCAACCTTTTTTGTAAAGAAAAAAAGAGAGAAAAAAAAAATAATAATTTTTTGTTCAAATTTTCTTAGATTAAATAAATTAAATGTTTGATATACATAATTTCATTTTTATTATGAATATCGTTTATTTTATTTTAATATCTCTTATATATTTTTTCTTTTATTCTCATCTCATCATAAAATTGTTCATTACTAAAATTGAAAATTTCTCATTATTGGCATATATTAATTTATTTTTACTCAGTAAGGGCATATGATTAGATTTTTTTAAATCTTATAAGATTTTCGCATATTTTATGTCTCATTATTTACAATGATTTGAAGACTGAGGTAAAGGTTTGCTTGTGAGTCTGTCAGCCACCGATAATATGGCCAGCTGAGAGGGAGATCATGTGTCCTGAACGTCTTCTACACGTAGAGGTGAGAGACTGACGTCGTTTTCGACGCCACAGAGGGCTGGCCTGCTGTTGATGGGCCAGCTAGAAAAGAGGAGTGTATTCTGGAGGATGTAGTTTTTTTCGTTCTGGTACGGGTCACGTGATCGCAACACAGCCTTGGAGGCAGAGTGTGTATCCCCTCCCACTTGCATCTGAGGCTGATGTTCCACTTAGCAGCCACTTGTGTTCAGGTGTAGATAATGATAATTATAATGAAAACATATATAAGACAAGCCTCCCACTGACAAGACCAGCACTTTACCGCAGAGATTTGCACAATAAACACTTCTCCTGAGGAAGCCAACACGAGTTGGTGAAACGCGTTGAGTGGATCCTTTTCATCATTTCAAGTTTCCAGTCGTCTTTATCCTGATGTCAACAGGATAGAAATGTACTTATCTGGAACTTCTTCATATACGCAAGTTGCACTTCATCAGTGCTTTTAATATTTGTACGTGTAATATTGTTTTTAAATGTGTCCAAATTTTTCCAGCCACTGCGCAATGGCTTTTTTAATTTGCTTTTTCCAGATGGAGGAATAAAAGATCACCATACATATCCCTCTGATGAGCCTGATTTTATTGCACAGTTTGTGAGTGTACCTATTTAGCACCAATATATTGCGATTTATCAACATCAACAGTGTTGCACTATTATTTGTTTTTCTTTTCCCCATACATGCGCCCCTTCCTTCCCGTTTTTTCTATTGCATTAAGTGCTTGAGGAGCACTTTGTGGGTGCTGCAGTATCAGAGGAAGAGTATTTTAATTTTATCTTTATTATATCACTTGTTTTCACGTGTGTGTTTGTGTCATTTCTATTTCTTTTTCCATAAAGTTAGGCAGTGTACATATTTGGAGACTTTATAGAATGCCTTACACCAGTCCTCGTGTGCTAGTGAGCATTTTAGATCTTTTTCCCATGTTTTTATTTGAGGTGATTCTTTGGGCATCTGAATTAAGTGAACTGTTGCCAGTGCTTTAGATAGTATTCAATTTATTTTTTGTTTGTTAAACAGGACCCTTATTTTGTGCATCATGATTGGGCCGGAGGATAACAAGTGTTTACATATATAGGATTTTAGTCTTAAGTAACAAAAGATCTCTGCGTTGGATAAATTATATTTTTGGACTAATTGTGGAAATGCTTTTAGCTATGAGTCCGACATTTTAAATTCATATTTTCCATGTTGTGTTCTAGGTTGATCAGGTCTACAGTACTGATTATTTTATTTTTTAATCCAAAACTATTTCTTAGATCCTCCCAGGCTTCCATTATATGTTTGAGTATCAAATTGGAAAAATCCTGTTTTTTTAATTCTTTATCAGGGCCGGTTGTCCTCCACATTAGGAGGGATAGGTTTTTAACTTTTGTGTTTTCTATTTCTAGTTTGTACCATCCCTCTTCTTGGGACTCTTCAAGTTGAGTTCTGTATATATATATATATATATATATATATATATATATATATATATATGTCATCAAAGTAGCTAAATAGTTGTGCTTAATTATTGGAAAGCTCAGTCCTCCATTTGAGGTTTTCTGAGATAAGGTCTTTTGGTTTATCCAGGGTTTTTCCCCATTCCAAATGTAAGAGGTAAAGCTAGCCTGGACTAGCCTTAGCCATTCATCTGGGATTTTAGTGGGAATCATCTGAAAGAGGTAATTCCACTTTGGAACGATATATGAGTTGACAACTTGGATTCTCCCCCACCACCATATCATCAAGTGTCTCCATTCCCTTAATATTTGGTTGGTTTCTCTCAGTAATCTCATGAAATTATGTTCCATAGTTCCGTTAACATCGTTCGTAAAAAAGAATGCCCAGGTAGTTGAATTCTTCCTCTTTCCATAGGAAATTATATTTGTTTTCTATTACTTCTCTGGTTTTAGTGGATAAATTCAACCCCATAAGAATTGTCTTACCAACATTCATCTTATAATTGGATATTATCCTATATTTGCTGAACTCTTCCTTAACACCCTCAATAGATAGTGCTGGTTTGGTAATCATAATTAGTATGTCATCAGCGTATAAGCTGATTTTTAGTTCTTGATCTATGGAAGGAAAGGCTTTTGTATCCTGATTACTTCTGATATTAATAGCCAGTGGCTCTATTGAGAGCAAATATAGGAGGGGAGACAAAGGGCATCCTTGTCTGGTTCCATTTCCCAGGCGAAACCATCCAGCGCAGATACCAGGGCCAACTGTTCAGACAGATGGATCCACATATAGGAACATGATTGCATCACAGACCCAGCCATCAAAACCAAAAGCCCTGTGTCAAGAACCTCAATCCCACACTATCGAAAGGCCTTTTCAGCATCAACTGCCATGATTAGGGTTGGGATTCTTCTTCTGTTGGCTGTGTCCCTGGTGTCCAAAATCCATCTTGTGCACGTACAGGATGATCTGCCCGGGATGAAACCAATCTGATCTCTATGTATTACTGAGTCAATCACTTGTTTCAATCTCTCGTCCAGGATTGATGCGAACAGTTTGGTATCTACATTTATCAGTGATATGGGTCTGTAACTAGTAACTTCTGTGGGGTCTTTGCTTGGTTTCAGGATTGGGAGAGCATTTGCCCTTGTCATCTCAGGTGGAAAGCGTCTCTGTTGTACTATGGTATTGAAAGTTTGGTCAGGTGAGGGTAGATTCTCTCTCTAAGAGTTTTGTAAAATTCATTATTGAACCCATCCGGACCAGGGTTCTTGTATTTGGTCAATCTTCCATTAACATTCTCTACTTCCATCGTAGATATTTGTAGATTTAGTTGTTCTCTCTGTACTTCAGAGATTTTTGGGATTTTTGTTTTGGTCAGATATTGGTCTAAATTGTTATGGCTACTTTCTGTTGTTATATTATATAGGCTCTCGTAAAGTTTATTAAACTGTTCTCCTATTTTTTCTGGTGTCATATAGGTGTTAAAGTCATCTTTAAGTTTCAATATTCAGTTATTGGCTCTAGTTTTCCTTAATTTCCGCGTCCAGGTCCCGGCTTCATCATAGAAGTCCTGACGGACGTGCCGGGCAGAAGTGGAGGATGTCTGCGCGCATCGCGCAGACATCAACCAGCTGTTAGTGAGGGGGATCCAGGTCGATTTGAGGTCAGAGTATAAGGCGACCTTGAATATAAGACGAGGGGTCTTTTTCAGAGCATTTGCTCTGAAAAAACCTTGTCATTAGTGTTGAGCGAACCCGAACCACACTGTTCCGGTTTTTGGACCCCGGACCCGAACACTGACATTCCACTGTTTGGGGTTCGGCCGGGCCGGCGCCACCTGTAAGGCGACCTAGGCAGCCGCCTAGGGCGCAACTTAGCAGGGGGCGCCGAAACCGTGAAAAAAAAAATCCTCCCCTTTCCCCCTTACTTACCTCCTCGCTGCTGCTCTTGTCTCCCGGTGCAGGTTCATGGCTGTGAGGGAAGCGTTGTGCGCTCCCCTCCAGCCGATGCGGATTCAATAAAGTTTTTTTTTAAACAAACTTTATTGAATGCGCATTGGCTGGACGGGAGCGCACAACGCTTCCCTCACAGCCACGGACCTGCAGCACCGGGAGACAGAGCAGCAGCGAGGAGGTAAGTAAGGGGAAAGGGGAGAGGGAGAGGGTGGCTAAATCCTGGCACATTGAGAGGCATAATCCTGGCATATTGTGTGGAAAAATCCTGGCATATTGAGTGGCATAATAATCCTGGCATATTGAGTGGCATAATAATCCTGGCATATTGGGTGGCTAACTCCTGGCATATTGAGTGGCATGATCCTGGCATATTGGGTGGCATAATAATCCTGGCATATTGAGAGGCATAATAATCCTGGCATATTGAGGGGCATAATCCTGGCATATTGAGGGGCAAAATCTTGGCATATTGTGTGGGATAATCCTGGCATATTGAGTGGCATAATAATCCTGGCATATTGGGTGGGAAAATCCTGGCATATTGAGTGGCATAATAATCCTGGCATATTGGGTGGCTAAATCCTGGCATATTGAGAGGCATAATCCTGGCATATTGAGAGGCATAATCCTGGCATATTGAGAGGCATAATCCTGGCATATTGAGAGGCATAATCCTGGCATATTGAGGGGCATAATCCTGGCATATTGAGGGGCATAATCCTGTCATATTGTGGGGAAAATCCTGGCATATTGAGTGGCATAATCCTGGCATATTGAGGGGCAAAATCTTGGCATATTGTGTGGGAAAATCCTGGCATATTGAGTGGCATGATAATCCTGGCATATTGGGTGGCTAACATATTGAGAGGCATAATAATCATGGAACATTGAGGGGCATAAACCTGGCATATTGAGGGGCATAATCCTGGCATATTGTGTGGGAAAATCCTGACATATTGAGTGTCATAATAATCCTGGCATATTAGGTGGGAAAATCCTGGCATTATGAGTTGCATAATAATCCTGGCATATTGGGTGGCTAAGTCCTGGCACATTGAGAGGCATAATACTGGCATATTCAGGGGCATAATCCTGGAATATTGAGGGGCATAATCCTACAGTGTTTACTTAAATTACAGTGATTATTTTAGTGGGTGCTATACTACATATTTGTACCCTGCCCTGAGCCGAGTTCCACAGAGAGTGCAGTGCACTTGCAACTGCATGTGTGCCAGGCACATGACTTTAATCCTGTTCTGTTAGCTCAGTGGGCAACATCTAGGCATTTTTAAATACTGCATATTTGTTGGTGTTAAATATTACATTTGCGTCCTGCACTTCATATCTGAGAGTCAAATATTTTATGTTATTTTAAGTTATTTCCCTATCCACATTTGCTTGCAGGGTCCTACTCTTACCCACATTTTACTTCATTTTGCAGCCCTCTAGCCCTTTCCAGGACTTTTTTAGAGGCATTTTAGTGGCCAAAAGTTTGTGTCCCCATTGACTTCAATGGGGTTCGGGGTCAAGTTCGAGCACGGACCCGGAAATTTTTTCGAAGTTTGGCCGAACCTGAACATCCAGGTGTACACACAACTCTACTTGTCATATATTCGAGCAAATACGGTAATTAGAGGGAAGCGTTTGCCACCCCAAGTTGTTGGTCCTTCTGGCGCCATATTTATATTGAATATTCTCTGAGCTCCTTTTTTTTTTTTAAATAATAATAATGCCCCTGCTTATTCTTATACATGCATATCACACTTACACACACAGACTCACACAGTCACACTTACACACACAGTGTGACACTTACACATGCATACTCACACTTGCATACTCACTCTTACAGACACACATATTCCTTCTTTGTGCCAAGCTGAAAGTCCCAAACAAGACTGCCCCTCCCACTGTGCCACAGCTATTGGTGCTCTACTCCAACGACCTGTCAGGCCTGTGGGCACTATGCCTATAAAGACAGACATGGACGACAATTCCGATGAATCTGCTTCACCTAAAAGGGGGCAGACAAGCTACTCCAAAGATCGATGCTAATGCGGATGATGCACGAACCACTAATGGGACACTGCACACCCTTCTCATAGATTTTAAAGAGGTTCTAGCTAAGGAACTAGCGGGAGTCCGACAGGACATAGCTGCTATACAGCAACAAACGGACATGATGAAATCAGAAGTCACAGATATTAAGAGTACGCACATGACTCAGACTGACATGATGGGTCACATGGCATGAGAGATAGGAATACTTTGTATGGAATAGATATGTCCATCATGGACCTGGAGGAGAGGGAGTCTGCCAACCTCTGAGACAACTTGATCAAGTGGCGCACACATATATGCCCTAACTGTGGTGCACAAGAAGATGCCTTGCTAGACTTTTTTAGAATCTGGAAGGCACTAAAGCCCCCTCTCATCATCCAAAGGCGCCCAGGGGATGTTATATTAAAACTTAGAGCAGATTTGTCAACAGTGGATCTATCAGCTGTCTCCCGAAGAAACCCACATTTAACATATGAAGGCATGGTGCTACAGAACTATGAGGACCTGCCATCAACCACTTTAATGTTGAAAAGACAGATGCACCCTTTGACAGCGCACCTAAGAGAGAGAAGGAGGTCAGGTATCGGTGGGGTCCGGCACAGACATTAACTATCCTAAAGAACGGAAAGTAACTTGCCATTGAACGTTTAGAAGAAGCACCGGGACTCCTGGAGGTTTAGGGGCTTCCACAGTTGCCTCCACAACAAGCAACAGATCCCAGGCAGGCCAGCCGATCCTCTGGCTGGACCAGCAACTGACTCACATCTACCAAACATATGTCTTGATAATACATATTGGGTGCAGTACTTTGTAGTTCCCCTGTGTGTTTCATCTTCTTTTATATGTGTTTATGCTATATTTCAGTTATAGAATTGAAACCTACTTTGCCGGGTCACTCTCTGTGATATATATGCCTGTACGTCGCTTATTGTTTTAATTCCCCATAGACATGCACTATAAGTCTTTCCCCCTCAAGGCACTTTCTCTTGCTCACATCATGGACAGAGCACTACTGCGTCCATAAAAAGAGGACTTCGGGCCCTCTTCTTTTGTGCACCTATTCCTTTAGCTGCTGGTGAGTCCACCCTTGTATCACTATTTTTTACCTCTCGTCATGCTTTCCTAATATCTTCCTCTCTCAAGCTTTACCTTGGTCTCTCTTTCTTTTCCTGCTCTCATATTGTTTATAGTATCCTCCTTTATCTTTTCAATGCCCCTCTTTTTGTACTGCTTGAAGTATCTAATTGTTAACCATCCATCTTAGTGCATGATAAGCCTTTTTCATTAAGTACCTCAACCACACTTTTCTCCAGAATGACACTAACACCTAGATGAGACCCAAACAAATACCTTTATGTTGTTCTGTCAGTGAAAGTAAACATGACACATGAAGAGAGGGAGTTATTACCAGGTTATTTGACTTTCCTGGTTTAAGGAATAGCACTGTAATGATACATTTACTGCCAAGCTGACTGTTCATTCTGCTCTTAGTTACAATTTATATTGTTGAGGTATAGTATTTGATAGTCGGTACCAGCATATGTCAAATCTAGTTTTTTTTTTGTATGTGTTCTATTTCATCTTATAGCTGAATAATGTTTTTACTTTTTGACATGACTGATGATTACAAAACAAAAGCCCCAATAAAAATCTAATTTATAAAAAAAAAATAGGCTTATCACAATACAATAAAAAGCTGAAAATGAAATGTGAATGATAGTGTTATAATCAAACAGTTAAAAACAAAGAAGTAACCACAAAACCACCCAGACGATAGATGAAGATTATTAAATAAACAGGGAAAGCCTGACAGTGAACGCATGCACAGCAATAACATAATAAGATAGTACTGTGCAACTTACTGAAATGTGATGATATAAGAATTTTCATAGGTAAAAGAGTGAGATAAAGGAAGAAACGACATGAAGTGCTACAAAGCGCTAGACATAAGCTCTAAAAAACGAAACTAAAAATGCAAAATGGGCTTAAAATTCCATTGGATGCCTATGAGTGAAAAATCAAAGCAATTATAAAATGTGAAACTTTTTTAAAAATTGCCATATATAACCCCTTATGCAATGCGATTCCAATAACCTATAATATACAATCCCTGGATAGCATATTTTTCATACCCAATTCAAAGTAAAAAAATAATCAATACAAGTTTGTATGGGAAATATCTCAGATTTAGGGTTGTCTGTATCATCTTCTACCCTTCATTTGCAATTCAAGGGGAAAACAAATGTACAGATCTCTATTCATGCATTATACAATTACTTCTTACACTCACTATTAATCTCCACTCCTATTATCTCCCTCAATGCTGCCTCCCCTCTGAGCCATCTCCCCAATATCCCCCCCCTACTCGCAATCCAGTTGGATAATTGCACTAGAGAATCAAAATTAATTCTGTTGCCACCAACAACGGTCATACATACTGGGTAGCCCCATGCATATTTCATGCCCTGAGTCTTCAAAACTGCCACCACCTCCCAACATTTCTTCCTGGTTGTACTCATCTGATAGAAGATATCGGCATAGAGCTTTATATTTTTTACCCCTTGCTGACACAGGACGTGCTAGGTCCGTCCTGTGTGGCAAGGCGTTAGTGACACAGGACGGACTTAGTCCGTCCTGTGTCAAAACGAGCACTGAAAGCGGATTTTTTCCGCTTTCAGTGCTCAAACGGCATTGCAACGATGCTTCGTGCAATGCTAAAAAGTCGAGGCAATCAGCAACACCCCAACAAAAAGCACAATCTTGGTCACTGTGTGACAAAGATGGCGCTGCCCTTCTAAGGGCAAGAGCACAGGAGGCAGGAAGTAGCTGCTTCCTGTGCCCTGTGGCTGTCACATGATTGCCTCATCACAGAGGCAATCTGTGACTGCAGGCAGACTGACAAGCAGTTGGGATGCTCTGATTAACCCTATATTGATCTGACCACTTAGGATCTGCCTCCCTCTCCTCACATTTTTTTTTAGTGAGGGAGAGATACAGATCAAAGTAATAAAAGTAAGTTAAAGTACAATACAATAATAAATACACAATACACTAATAATCAATAATATTGACGCCAAAGCAATTTTTATCTGTATGCATATTTTTTCTTTAACACACACACCCACTAGGGGGTTACATGTAAAGTAAAAATATCTTTTTTTTTTTTTTTTTTTTAAAGATGTCTGAGCGCATAGCGATCAGTAACAATGAATTAGTGGCAAAGGAGGTTTGGTGATTGCTCACCATTCGTCTGGTCAGACCAATATTTGTGAATATTGATCCGACAAATTTTGATCTGCCTCCCTCTCCTCACTTATATTTTTGTGAGGGAAAGAGACAGATCAGTATTAGTGATATAAAATAACATTTTATAAAATTGTCAGGTTTTATGAAAGCCATTCCCTGTGTATTAACCCCTTTCCTGCCATTCATCACTGTATAAGCAGTAATCTTGCACAGCAACAGAATGTTTTGCTGTCTGCACTTTTTTATGGATTAATTTATTTGTACTGTAATGTATTACCGTACTAGATAGGTTCTTCTTAGAGCTATTAACCCCTTCCTTGCTGTAGATCACTGCTTAGGCACTGATTCTGAGGTCGCTTACTCAGGGTTCGATTTTGACCCTGGTCAGCTTTCTGATACATCATCTAGTGATGTATCGGTGGCTGCTGAGCGCTTGCCACAAGGAGTCATGTCTACTTTTAAAAAATATATGGTTTGGTGGGGGTAAATTACATTGGCTGACTTCAAAGATATATCCCATATAGGACATGGATGCAGGTTGACTACATTGCGCACCTCACAAATGTTGCCTTTTACCACCCAAGCAACCAAACAGCCTTTCACAAAGGCTGGTGGTAGAATTAGTACATATACAGTATTAAAATACCACCATTTGAAATACCTTAGGATGTCTTTTTTCCAAAAAGATATGGTTTGATGGGATAAAATACATTGGATGGCTTCAAAAATGTTCCAAATGAAACATGGGCACAGGCTGACTACATGTCAAAATTCCAAGTTGGAAATGCGCACATCCCAAAAGGGAAACTAAACTTTTTTTTTCACTTGTGCTTCTAATTTAGAAGCACAAGTGAAAAGTTAGTTGCCCCTAGTATGAGGATGAACCGGCTTGTACTTTTGATAGTACACGCCAGTTTATCCTCTGACCAACAGCTGCCATGCTCCATAGGAAGCAGGCAGCTGTCTGGTTTAGCGACTGGCTGTCTCTGCTAGCGCAGAGCGAGACCCTCGTTTTTGTATGAGATAACTTAACTAGGTCCCCCTGCTCATCCCATGCAAAAATGAGGGTCTCACGCTGTGCTAGCAGCGAGAGACCCTCGCATTCAGCTGTCAGAGCGTTTGTCAGCACACAACAACCGGGAACTGCTGTGTCTCGCATGTGGGACACAGCAGAAAGTAAACCCGCGTGTATTTATTAAGATACACGTCGGGTATACTTCATTCTACCGGCACATAGTAACATAGTAATTTAGGTTGAAAAAAGACACAAGTCCATCAAGTTCAACCCTTCTATCTATCATTTCAGCGTTTTGATCCAAAAGAAGGCAAAAAAACCCCTAAGGAAGCTATTTCGAATTTTGCCTCCTAGGGGGAAAAAATTCCTTCTTGACTCCAAAAGGGCAATCAGATTTCTCCTTGGATCAAAAAGCTCTATTATTAATGCTTATTCTATAATTAATTCCCCTGTATGTTCTGATTTCCTAAAAAAACATCCAGACCATTTTTAAATGCATCTATTGTGGTTGATAGCACTACATCTCTTGGCGGTGAGTTCCAAATTTTATTGTCCTTACCGTAAAGAATCCCTTCCTTTGCTGCCTATGAAATCTTTGCTCTTCCAGTCTCAGGGGGTGACCTCTTGTTCTTTGTACATTTCTGTTAATGAACAGGTCCCTGGAGAGCTCCTTATATTGGCCCTGCACATATTTATATAATGTTATCATATCGCCTCTAAGACGCCTTTTTTCTAAAGTAAATAAATGCAATGTTTTAAGTCTCTCTTCATAACTAAGATCCTCCAATCCCTTTATTAATTTTGTAGCTCTCCTTTGCACTTTTTCTAGTTCCTTAATATCCTTTTTAAGGACTGGTGCCCAGAATTGTACTGCATATTCAAGGTGAGGTCTTACCATTGATTTGTAAAGAGGCAAGATGATGTTCTCCTCCCGTGAATCTATACCTCGTTTTATACATGCCAATATCTTATTGGCCCTTGCAGCTGCTGACTGGCATTGGGCACTGTTGCCAAGTTTGTTATCTACAATGATTCCTAAATCCTTTTCGTTAGTAGTTTATCCCAGGGAAATACCATTTAACGTATATGTTGCTTTGTTATTATTTTTCCCATAATGCATAACTTTACATTTGTCTATATTGAACCTCATTTGCCACTTTCTTGCCCTGTTCCCCACTCTGTCCAAATCTTCCTGTAAAGAAAAAACACCAAGATTAGTCTTTATTACCTTACCTAATTTTGTGTCATCAGCAAACACTGAGGCATGGCACTCAGCACAACGTGGAAGATCATTAATAAACATATTAAAAAGAAGAGGTCCCAAAACAGACCCCTGAGGTACTCCACTCACTACCCTGGTCCAATTTGAAGCTTTACCATTTACAACAACCCTCTGTGTTCTATCTTTTAGCCGATTTTCAATCCAAATACATACATTTGCCCCCAATCCTATTTCTCTCAATTTGTAGAGTAACCTTTTGTGTGGAACTGTATCAAATGCTTTAGCAAAATCCAAATAGATCACATCAACTTCCACACCTAGATCTATATTTTTACTGACCTCTTCATAAAAGTTTGTTTGACAAGACCTGTCTTTCACAAAACCATGTTGACTTTTACTAATTATATTCTGATTCAAGATGTATTCTTGAGTGTACACCTTTAGCAATCCTTCAAATAATTTTCCCACTACAGATGTCAAGCTCACTGGCCTATAATTACCAGGCAGAGATTTTGATAACTTTTTAAATATTGGAATGACATCCGCCTTTCGCCAGTCTGTTGGCACTATACCTGAACTGAACGAATCCCTAAAGATCATAAATATTGGTCTGGCCAGAATTATGCTTAACTCTCTAAGGAGCCTTGGGTGTATACCATCTGGCCCTGGGGCCTTGTCTATCTTAACAGAGTTTAATTGCATAAACACTTTTTCCTGTGTCAGCCAAACCCATGTTTGCGGTGACTGTTCCATAACTTCCGGTAGCAGGGGCTCTTCCATCTTTTCTTCCTTAGTATAAACAGAAGGGAAAAAAAACCCTGGTTTCCTTTAAGGATTCACAGAATCTTACCACTTTCTGGGCTAAATTAAAAAAACAAAAGAAGCATAGCTAATCTGATCCCATTGGAATGTCCTGTAGAGATTGTGGAGTATTTAGTTGAATATCTAAACATGAATGAATTGAAACAGGAGGGTATAGAGGAAAATTAAGTATTTTCAGCTTTAGTCACTCAGTTTGATCTGCTAAACAATGATATATTCAAATATGTTAAGAGTTAACAGTCTGCTTAATAGCAGGATAAGGAAAGAGAGTACTTACTTGGAATTAAACATGGGGATATTGTTTTCCAAAGTAAGCTCAATAAAGTCCAGGACAGTGCATTATTGGAGGGGCAGAGGATCAGCCTTTTTTTGACTAATATAAATAATTAGCAAAGGGACTTTGGAATTCAAATTGGATATTCAGATTGGATTGGAGTTATGTAGACTCTAAGCACTTTGTGAATTGTTTGAACCTGCTGGAACACCAATATAAGGTTATCCAGAGATGGTATCCAATAAAAGGTTGTGGCGAAACCGGCCTCGCCACGTGTCCTTGGAGGGGGCTGCTTGCCCGCCTCTTGCCTTTGGACTATGGACCAGACTTTATGTGAATGTGTTATACCCCAGATAGGAATCCCATGGAGCCCATTCGTATGAAACTGACTGTAAAGACTTTGGCTCCATGGCGACAGTTGGTCCCCCTCTCCACCAGCAAAGAGAGTGTCAGGGAGAGGAGCAGGTTACCCCCTCTCCCCAGCGGCAGTCTACAGTTCAGAGAGAGGAGCTTGTTACACCCTCTCTCCAGCGGCAGCCTAACCCACCAAGGGGAGATGTTAAGCCCCACAACTATGCAGATGGGACCGTAGTCTCTGCACTTGCAGCCCCAGGGGCAGGGACGGTCGGTCCTGTCCCCCAGCCACAGAGCAGTGTATCCAAAGGGGAGACAGTCGGTCTCCCCCTCCCCCAACCAGGCTCCAACCAGGCTACTTCAGTGGTAGCGCTGGCACCCGGGCAGAGTACCGCTGGTCTCTGCCCACTCAGCAACCCACCAAGGCAGTCTACCAGCCCCCCGCACAGCTGTGGTGAGGCACCTGGACATGGACAAGTTGCTATTTCATCCAGGTGTAGTAACCAGTTATTGTGGGTGGGTTGTATTGCTGTTTGTGCTTCGTGGGTGGGTTGCTGGACTAACCAGGGCACTGACCGGCAGGAGGTCAGATACCCTGTTAGTTTGGATGGTAAAGGGGAGAAATTGTGGCGAAACCGGCCTCGCCACGTGTCCTTGGAGGGGGCTGCTTGCCCGCCTCTTGCCTTTGGACTATGGACCAGACTTTATGTGAATGTGTTATACCCCAGATAGGAATCCCATGGAGCCCATTCGTATGAAACTGACTGTAAAGACTTTGGCTCCATGGCGATTAAACTGTATTTGTGTGGTCCGAGCGCCATTCACTTAATAATGTGCGCTCAGACCTGAGCTATCTGGGGATATGTGAAATGTCTGTGTGTTATGTGTAAAATGTGACTTTATGTATTTTAAAGTGTGTCCTCAATTACCCGTTGCAACATTGTTGCCAACGGGTAATTGAACAGTAAGTAGCCGTCCTTTGTTCTCGGGGGTGGCCGCTGTCACGAAGTGAATTCTGACAGTCTGACTGACTGGGGTTCTTGGAGGGGCCTGAGGGCCAAACACCTCCCTATAGATTATGGACCCTGTCTGTAATGTGTTTAAGCCTTCCATTGTTTAGTTATGTCAGCCACCCAGTCTGACTACCTTGCTTCTGGCTCCAGATTAAAGTGGCTAGATACTGCTTTACTGGTGATGTGTTTAAGTTTTCTATTGTTTAATCAAGTGTTATCTGATTGCAGTTTGGTGTATATAAGTCTGTGTTGTTTGTCAAATAAAGGTAGTTCAATCTTGCTGTAAAAGTTCCTGCTTAACCCTCAAAGTGAAGTGTCGTCTCATTATTGGGGGAAGGATTTATTGTATGCTGTTCCAGTTTGACTGCTAGGAGAGTAAACCTATTCGTATGGTTCCTATTCAACTGTCTACAGCATTCATATGCTTGGGAGGATTCATATGCTTCTCCGGTTTGGTGGTTGTGGTGTCTGCTGCAGTGCTTGGAGTCCTCAGGAAGCGCTAGGAGCATCCTTTAACGGAGGTACCCAGTCGGGGTGCCAGGCGATCCGTTACAAAGGTTATCCAGAGATGGTATCTGGAGATGCCAGGAAGAGAAAGGGTCATATTTGTATAAATGGTGGGGATGTACAAAGGTTCAGACTTGTTGGATTATGGCATTAGGTATACTCAATGATCTAAAAATCCTGAGCTCGATGGTTGGTCCCAAAATTGTCATACAAAAATACACACTGCTTAAATTTGAATGAAGTTCAGTATAAAATAGCTAATAGGTGGTATATGGTCCCCACTAACCTTCTAAAGATGTACCCAAATAGTAATCCAATATAATGGAGATGTGATAGAAATGTGGGAACACATATACATATATGGTGTAAAATGGAAATGTGCATCTCTTACACCACTGTGGACTCAAATCGGATTGAAAATACTCAAATCGGATTGAAAATAGATTCGGTCCCAATTGGGTACTGACTCCTGAATGAGGAATCTTACACCTAAATTTTCCAGAGGATAAAAAACCATTACCGATAATACTCCACATTCTGAATGCAATAAGACTTGAAATTGCAAGAAATTGGAGAACAAAGAATGTCCCACAGTGGCCAAAAATTAGAGCACAAGTTATCCACCAAAGTCACATGGAAAAAAAGATCATGATGTTCTTGGGCAATATGAAAGAAAAAAATATCAATAAGATATCTTACTGGCAGAAAATTACTGCATGAAAAGTGTCAAAATACCCTAAGTTGAATACCCTGGGATGTCTACTTTATAAAAATGTGTACATGCGGGGCTGATTCAGTGATTCATGACAGATATCGGTGTTACAATGTCAGTAATGCTAATTTTGTGAAAAACTGGTTTTGAAACAACTATGTGCTACTTGTATTTATTACACTATAACATTAAAAAAGCAATAAAACATATAAACATTGGGTATTTCTAAACTCAGGACAAACATTAGAATCTATTCAGTAATTGGAGATTGAGAACTGCCAACCTAGCGTATACTATAGATACAGGTGCAAAACAAAGAACTGCTTATATGCTCTCTCCTAGGGGGCATATATATATGGGAAAACAAAATATATCAAAAAAGCAGGCATGCACACTGGTAATGTAAAAGTAAAATATATTTATTGAAAATGTAATAATGTAACGACAATCAAAATAGATGTAAGTAGGAGAAATATAACATATAATGTAATACTGAAAAAAAAATAGAACAAAATAGAAAAAAAGCAGGAGGCTTAAAAAGTTATGTAGACAGAGTATATGAGCAGCGAAAGAAAAAAATAAACAATATAGGAAAAGGTAGAAAAAATAGAAAAATATATACAGAATGGGAAAAATGAGAAAAAAATTATGAACAAAAGCAAAATAGGAACAAAAATAGAAAAATGAAAAAAAAAAGAAAAGAAAAAGATGAAGTGGTTTTACAAAGGGCTCAAAAAATGGCAAAAATACAGTATAAACCTAGTAAACTGCAAACCACTACAAAAGGTAACACATAATATGAAAATAAGAAAAAGAGATGAGATGTGGAAAAAAGGGTACACAAATTATACCTCTTGCATAACAATAAATAAAAGCACCTGCATCATAGAGGGTATAGGAAAAACTGACAATTGTGGAGAGCAAAAAATAAAGAAAATGTCCCAAACAGGGGGATATCAACATAGATATATATGGAGAACGAAAAAAGTAAACCACAATTGAAAAATAGAAAAAATAATAAGCAGGTAGTCCATAAGCTTTACAGCTCCAAAAAAAACCTTATAGATGCAGGGGTAGTCCTGGGGTATATCTGCTGAGGCTTGATCAGGCACGGGGCGACACGCTCGGAGTGCGTCTCCTTCAAGGGCCCTTGAAGGATGAAACAGCCACGTTATTATTCATTGCTGACAGTTCAGCGTTCTAACTGCCACGCTGAACTGTCAGCGATGAAGTCGCAGCTCTGAACTGTCCTAGACCCTATTTATTGGGCCCCCATGTGTGCCATAATCAAGGGGCTCTTTTGTGTGGCATAAATATGGGGCGCTGGTGTGTATCATAACTATGGGGCACTCGTGTGTGGCATAATTAAGGGGCTCCTGTGTGTGGTATAATTAATGGGGCTCTGTTATGGCATCATTTATGGGGTCTGGTGTGGCATAACTTATGGGGCTCTTGTGTGCGGCATAGTTATGAAGCTCCTGTGTGTGGCATAGTTAATGGGCTCCTGTGTGTGGCATAATTTGTGGGGCTCCTGTATGTGGCATATTTTGTGGGGCTCCTGTATGGCATATTTAATGGGCCATCTGACTGGCATTACTAAGGAATCTGTTTGGCATGGTATTGGAGGAAATCCTGGGTGGTAACACCTGCAGGCCAGGTTAAAGAAGAGTACAGGAATGGAAGCAAGCAGAATCATTTTTTTGTTTTAATACTGTAATTATGTTTCAGTTTATTTCATGTTGGTGTTTGTCCTAATACCATTTGCCATTTATTTATGTCCAGTGCGTTTAAGATATCATTTTCATAGCTGACCATTTGAAACATCGTGAACATTGCTTCCCAGCTACAGTGTGCTAAATACACCATGTAAACCCATGTTTGTGAATCTTCTGAATCCTGATTCCCTTATATGGACTGTGGCTAGTCAGTAGGTGGGGGGAAATAAAAACATTAGTAAGTCTTTGTCCTGCTTACGGACTTGGTGTGCCTTTGACCCTTTTACTGCTGTAACAGGGTCTATCAAGGGTACCTTATGCGTTCAGGGATGAGATGTGGCAGGGGGACAAGCTGCTTGTGAGAAGAAACATATACTGTATATTGTAAGTCATGTGTAATGGTTGTATTGATGTTTTCTTGCGTGTTTTTGAACTTATATTTAGATAATATTTTTATTATGTACAGAAAAAGGCTTGCGGCTCTCAATGAAAAAAAGGTAAACTATTTTCCAATAAATGGATTTTTAATGATTGCAAAACAGCAAAATTAAGCAACCAACCTCTGCTCCTAGAGGATCGTCAGCCATACCACACTTATGAGGCCAATGTAGGCCGCAAAGTTTGCTGTGTTCCTCATGCAGAGGAAACTAGCCATGCATTTTGGGTCTGGACTGCCCATATGGGTGAGATTAGTCTGATATGCTAATGGAGTGGTTTCTGCTGTAATTGTGTAAGCAAGAAAAAAATGGTGATGCCCTCCCGAGTAGGTACCATCCTATAGGACAGGCTATTGTAGTGATGTCCATTCTATACAGTGCATATCCATGAGTGACTGTATGAGTGTGTGTGTCATAAACACACTCGCACTAATACACACTAATATATGCTCACTAATACACACTGTGTAAGTACCATCGTCAACAGAGGTGGTTTCACCTGGCTTGTGGAAACTTTTGCACTGGGGCACAGAGGTTTCTAGTTACACCTCTGGCTGAGAGGTAGAGCCAGGGCCGGCCTTAATTGTTCCGGCGCCCTGTGCGGGATTCCCCCGTGGCGCCCCCCCATCTATGTATCTCTCTCCCTTCCCATGTTTGTCCCTTTCCTCTTCATTGCCCTGTCTGTCTCTATCTCCCCCATACCTGTTCTCTCTCTCCCTCTGTTCTGTCTCTCTCCTCCCCTTCCACTGTTCTGTCTCTCTCTCTCTCCCCCCTGTTCTGTCTCTCTCCCCCCCTGTTCTGTCTCTCCCCCCATTATGTCTCTTTCTCCCCCCCCCCCCGTTCTGTCTCTCTCTCCCTCCTTCCCCCTGTTCTTTCTCTCTCCCCCTCCCCCTGTTCTGTCTCTCCCACCTGCCCCTGTTCTGTCTCTCCCACCTGCCCCTGTCTCTCTCTCCCACCCCTCCCCTGTTCTGCCTCCCCCCCCCTTCCTTTGCCTTCAAAAGTGGATACAGGGAGGGGACGGAGCTAAGCGGCTGAGAGGTGTAGCTCCGCCCCCACCCTGTGAAGCAGAGCAGCGTCTGCTTCACTGGGAGCCCAGGGCAGCAAGAGAAGGTGCTGCTCGGCTCCCCATGCTTAATGCAAGCATGGGAAGCCTAGCAGCACTTTCTCATGCTGCCAGTGGCTCCCCGTGAAGAAGACGCTGCTCTGCTTCACAGGGTGGGGGCGGAGCTACACCGATCAGGCAGTTAGCTTCGCCCACTCCGCGGATCTAGAAGAGCATGCCGAGCAGAGGGCTGGTGAGGGGGGATCTTTTGATCTCCCCCATCCAGTGCCTCTACCGGCTTTTTTTTAAACTTTTTTTTTCTTCGGGCGGGAGGGCGCCCCCAGGGGTGTTGCGCCCTGTGCGCTCGCACAGGTCGCACACCCCTAAGGCCGGCCCTGGGTAGAGCTCTTTTGGAGTGAACCTGCATGTATCTGCAAAGGTATATGTGGGGTTTACACCAGATTAGTGGCACCAATTTAAAGGAGACACACTCCGAGCGTGTCGCCCCGTGCATGATCAAGCCTCAGCAGATATACCTCAGGACTACCCCTGCATCTATAAGGTTTTTTTTGAGCTGTAAAGCTTATGGACTACCTGCTTATTATTTTTTCTATTTTTCAATTGTGGTTTACTTTTTTCGTTCTCCATATATATCTATGTTGATATCTCCCTGTTTGGGACATTTTCTTTATTTTTTACTCTCCACAATTGTCCGTTTTTCCTATACCCTCTATGATGCAGGTCCTTTGATTTATTGTTATGCAAGAGGTATCATTTGTGGACTATTTTTTCCACATCTCATCTCTTTTTCTTATTTTCATATTATGTGTTACCTTTTGTAGTGGTTGGCCGTTTACTAGGTTTATACTGTATTTTTGCCATTTTTTGAGCCCTTTGTAAAACCACTTCATCTTTTTCTTTTCTTTTTTTCATTTTTCTATTTTTGTTCCTATTTTGCTTTTGTTCATAATTTTTTTCTCATTTTTCCCATTCTGTATATATTTTTCTATTTTTTCTACCTTTTCCTATATTGTTTATTTTTTTCTTTCGCTGCTCATATACTGTGTCTACATAACTTTTTAAGCCCCCTGCTTTTTTCTATTTTGTTCTATTTTTTCAGTATTACATTATATGCTGTTATATTTCTCCTACTTACATCTATTTTGATTGTCGTTACTAGACATGTGCATTCGTTTTCGGACTAATGCATTTTCGGACGAAAATAGCATTTTCGTCCATTCGTCCGAAAAACGACTAACGAAAATTTGAACTAACAAAATCCGAATGAACGAATGGTTAATAAACGAAAATCATTCGTTCATTCGTCCATTCATCCATTTGTGCTATTGGCATTCTAAACCGAAATAGAGTCGGTTTATACAATACCAATAGCATTGTACTACATTCCATAAACCGACATGAATGACTTTCGGTTTATGGAATGCATGTAATGCTATTGGCTTCCTATAAACCGAAATTGAGTTTCCATTCATACGAAAAGGTCAATTGACCAATTCGTATGAATGGGGACTCTTTCGGTTTATAGAAAGCCAATAGCATTGCATGTATTCTATAAGCCGAAAAAGTCTTTAAAACGAACGACGTTCGGTTTATAGAATACATGTAATGCTATTGCTGTTCTATAAGCCGAAAGTCTATAAACCGAACGACGTTCGGATTATAGAATACATGTAATGCTATTGCTGTTCTATAAGCCGAAAGTCTATAAACCGAACGACGTTCGGTTTATAGACTTTCGGTTTATGGAATGTATAATGTAATGCTATTTGCAATGGCATTACTATAAACCGAAATAGAGTCTGTTTATAGAATGCCATTGCCAATTCCATAAACCGAAATTCGTTTATTATGTCGGTTTATGTAATGGCTATTTTGCTATTGGTATTCCATGAACCGACTCTATTTCGGTTTATAGAATTGCCAATAGCATGAAATGATTTGAATTTAGTATTAAAAAATAAATTGAAAAAAGTGGAGAGTTTTAACCCCTTTGTGACGCATGGTGCTTGCGTCCCAAATGACGTAAGCACCAAAACGTCACGATTTGTTCCTGGCCACTGATCACAAGGTGATCGTTATCCAGGAACACTATGGCAGAGACCCAATCAGGGTCTTAATAGACCCTGTGGGTCCCTGCCCAAAAATTGCAAGCCCTTCGGACGTCACGCACGATTTAGATAAATGTAGCTGGTGCTCGTTTTGAGCACCAGCTAAATTTCCCCTGTCAGACTGAGGCCATTTAAAATGGCCTCATCTGACAGGTGGGATCCCGCTGCAAGTGCCTGCAGCATGATCCGAGCCGCGATATGAGCTGTTTAACACAGGACGTACTATGCCGTCCTAACGACTTTAAGGGACTTAAAATCAGGACGGCATAGAACGTCCCAACGTCACGAATGGGTTAACGTTTGCTCTGTTCATATTCACAGCACAGGCTTGTAGGAGTTAACTGTAATTACATTAATACATGAAAAAATATAAGTAATATAGTAAAAATGTACAAAATAAAATTTATTTTGAAAAAACTAAATGAGGTCCATAAACTTGGAAGGAAACGGATCACAGTAAAAAGAAACTGTGATCAGCAAGGGAAGTGTTAATACCCCTTTTATAATCGAGGTCGTCTTATAATCTGACCTCAAATTGAGGTCAGACTATAAGACTGGGATCCAGGTCCCCAGCAGAGCTGCAGGGGACCTGGATCCCCCTCTCTATCAGCAGGGGATGTCTGCGCGATGAGCGCAGATCTCCCCTGCTGCCGCCCGGCATGACCGCCGGGACTTCTATGATGAAGCTGGGTACTTCCGGCTTCCTCATAAAAGTCCTGGCGGTCGTTCCAGGCGGCAGCAGGGGAGGTCTCGCTCATCGCGCAGACATCCTCCGCTGCCTCGCTAGCCACCAGGGAGAATCGGGCAGCTGGGGGATGTCTGCACGAATCGTGCAGACAACCTCCATGCTGCCCAACACTTCCGTCTATTATGTATAGTGTATACATCCCCCGGCTGCCCCCACTAGCCACCAGGGAGCAAGAAACAGGTGAGGGGGACACAGAATAACAAGGGGGGGGGCAGAGAGAAACAAGGGGAGGGAAGGGGGGAAGAGACAGACACAAGGGGAGCGATGGGGGAGCCAAAGGGAGGGTGAGAGAGAGACAACACTAATGGGGGGAGAGCGACAAATCTGGGGGCAAGGGAAAGAGGAAAATAAAAGGAAAATAAAAGGAAATAAAAACAATAATTTTTTTATATCATAATTTTTTATTAAAAAAGCAATTTACATGTGAATATATACTAGACATGTGCATTCGTTTTCGGACGAATGCATTTTCGTCCGAAAATAGCATTTTCGTCCATTCGCCCTAAAAACGAAGAACGAAAATGCTAAGCTAACGAAAGCCGAATGAACGAATGGTTAATAAAGGAAAATCATTCGTTCATTCGTCCATTCGTAGTACTATTGCATTCTATAAGCCGAAATAGAGTCGGTTTATAGAATACAATAGCATTTAACTATACGGAGACAGAGTCTCCATTCATAAAATTATGAATGGAGACTTTGTCTCCGTATAGTTAAAAGCCGACAGCCTATAAACCAAACATTCGGTTTATAGGCTGTGGGCATTTAACTATACGGAGACAGAGTCTCCATTCATAAAATTATAAATGGAGACTTTGTCTCAGTGTAGTAAAATGCCCACAGCCTATAAACCGTACGTTCAGTTTATAGGCTGTCGGCTTATGGAATACATGTATTCCTATTGCTATTCTATAAACCGAACGTTCGGTTTATAGAATAGCCATAGGATTACATGTATTACATAAGCCGAAAGTCTATTAACCGATCGCTCGGTTTATAGGCTCTCGGCATTTTTAGGCTGTCGGCTTATGGAATACATGTATTCCTATTGCTATTCTATAAACCGAACATTCGGTTTATAGAATAGCCATAGGATTACATGTATTACATAAGCCGAAAGTCTATTAACCGATCGTTCGGTTTATAGGCTTTCGGCATTTTACAACACGGAGACAAAGTCTCCATTCATAATTTTATGAATGGAGACTCTGTCTCTGTATAGTTAAATGCCGACAGCCTATAAACCGAACGACTTTCGGTTTATAGACTTTCGGCTTATGTAATACATGTAATCCTATGGCTATTCTATAAACCGAAAGTCGTTCGGTTTATAGAATAGCAATAGGATTACATGTATTTCATAAGCCGAAAGTCTATAAACCGAAAGTCGTTCGGTTTATAGACTTTCGGCTTATAGAATACAAGTAATACTATTGCCTTTCTATGAACCGAACGAGAGCCCCATTCATAAGAATTTCTTATGAATGGGGCTCTCGTTCGGTTTATAGAAAGCCAATAGTATTACATTGTATTCTATAAAACGAACGAATAATAATGAGCGAAACAAAAATAATGAACGAATTTCGTCTGAAACGAATGCATTAATGAACAAAATTCGTTTTAGACGAAATAAATAACATTTTCGTCCGAATGGACGAAAACGAAACGAAAATTTTAGTTTTGCACATGTCTAGTCGTTACATTATTACATTTTCAATAAATATATTTTACTTTTACATTACCAGTTTGCATGTCTGCTTTTTTGATAGATTAAAATCTATTCAGCAAGTTTTTTCATTTGCTTTTGTAGCTTAGTAAAAGATTTTACAAATAAAAGTCAGGAAAAGTGTTGTTTTTATCCAATTTTCACAATATCTTTCTATTTGTTTTTCATAATAAAATAAATGATATGAACAAAAAAATTGCCATCAATATTTGTTCGTACAGCAAATGACAAAGAAGAAAATTACAGCTAAACAAAAACACCTCAGAAGTGTAAAAACAGCCCCGGTCATTAATGCACAACATTCCAAAAGCAGTCTGGTCATGAAGGGGTTAAAACACTTCAATTTTATTGTAAGTGACATTTTGAGAGCTTTTGATCAGGATTATCACATGAGCTTGGGTTTATAAATGTGGTTGGTAAAAGATAGGGGAAAAGCACAACAGATGGTAAAAAAAAGGACACTCACAAGGTGCTGGATAACTGAATCTTTCTGGATATTTAGTAAGCAAAGCATTCTTAATGTGACTGCGTCCAACCCCACCGACACCTAAATGGAGCCAGACAAAAGGGAAAAAAAAAACATTGTTAAGTGTTTATATAATTTGTCATAAAAGGATGCAGAGAAAGGTGCACAGTGGTATAATAAAATATATATATGCTCATATGCCTTGTGCAAAAGGTATCCATCTGAAATCTTAAATGGAAAAACATTGGTTGGTATGAAATCATGAGAAATTAACTATAGTTTCTATTCAATAAAAGCTCACTACTGTTCACTTTTTAGTACACAGACCCCTATGACATTATATGCCACAATATGAAATGAAATAATAAATGATATAGTTTAAACAAAAATAAGGATCAACTTTCTTTCTAAAAGATATTTAGGTCAGTAACTGTAGTTACTTTACGGTTTAAAGAATAGGACCTTTTAAAACACAGGGAAACTGCAGATAATGGGACACAGTTTTGATTTTCATAAGGAGTATAGAATAAAGAAAGGGAACAAATCAAAATATGTGGGTGACAAACAGTATTCAGTATGTACCTTGCCATATCTTAGGATGATTATCCTCTTTGTGACACATTACTTACCTGGTATGTCATTTGTCTAAATGACCATTAGAGGTTAATCAAAAATCATGGCCATCATGGGGTTTAACCCGTTGAGGACTTTCCATGCCTGCATAACATTTTTTGCCATGAGGACACAGCGACAGTGATCAATGATCACATCCACCGTTTTGCTGCCAAAATATGGCACTGCCCTGTTGTGGGCAAGAGTTTCGGAAGTGATTAGTGACTGCCTCTTGAGGCATTCAGCAGCATTACACTAGCTGGAAGACACACTCCCTCTTTGACCTATCCCACCTAATGCCTCCCATCCACTCTACTGTTACTACAACTTCAATCCCTCTGACCTCTTCAATCCCTTGTGTCATGGACCCCATTTCCTCTAGATTGTAAGCTTACGAGCAGGGTTCTCTACCTCATGTACTAGTTTGTCTAAATTAGTATGTAGTTCCTTTCTTTGCTCTGTACCAAGCGCTTCGAGAATTGGTGGCGCTGTACAAATAAATGGTAATGTAATGTAAATTACACTGAGGGGTTAGGACAACTAGGGTTAGGACAACTAGAGTCGGAGTTAGTGCTAGGGTTGGGGTGATTATTAGGGTTGGGGTCAAAAGGTCATTGTAGGAGGAGAAGTTTTGAAAAAATCTCCCTCTAGAGTTATTGCACAATAACTTGCAAAAAAACAACAGAAAAACATGCAAATCTTGACTATTTCTAAACTCAGGATAAATATTAGAATATATTCTGGCATACATTTAATGGCAAAATACTGGCATATATTAAATGGAAAAATATTGGCATATATTAAATGGCAAAATACTGGCATATATTTAATGGCAAAATATTGGCATATATTAAATGGCAAAATATTGGCATATATTAAATGGCAAAATATTGGCATTTATTAAATGGCAAAATACTGGCATATATTTAATGGCAAAATAATATTGGCATATTATTGGGCAAATTGTCTGTGGCTTATTTATGGCAAAATAATACTGGCATATCATTGGGAAAATTGGCTGTGACTTATTAAAGGCAAAATAATACTGGCATATCATTGAGCAAATTGTCTGTGGCATATTAATGGCAAAATAATATTGGCATTTTATTGGGCAAATTGTCTGTGGTATATTAATGGTAACACAATACTAGCATATTATTGGGCAAATTGTCTGTGGCATTTTTATGGGCCAGCTAACACTGGCATATTAATGGGAAAATTATGTGATGCTGTGGCATGGTCTGTGGGGCAAAATAATAAGTACTATGGGGAAAGTGACACTGGCTTGTTCTGAAGGGGCAATTCTGTTGGGCAAAGTGACAATGTAACATGACAGATTGCATAGGTGCAATATGAGTGCAAGCCAAGTGCTGTGGGTGCAATATAGGTGCATGGCAAATGCTGTGGATACTGTTTGATGCAAGTATAAATGCAACTAGTTATAGAGAGAGAGAGAGAGAGAGAGAGAGATGACAGTGTGTATAGTTATTTATTGTTTTAGAATTGTACAATTGTCACCTCGCGGGGCTCCTGTGTCGCATAATTAATGGCGGTCCCATGTGTGGCATATTTATTGGGGGATGGGACAGTTCATCGTGGCTGTATCCGCGCAGCAACTTCACCGCGATCACTTCACCACACGAGAGCTCGTCGCGGATTATTTTGTTGCGGGACATTTCATTGCTAAAGGTGAGTTATAATGTGTTACAGTTAGAAGATAGAGTGTTAGAATTTTAGTACTGGGTTTAGGGTGGTTAGAATTAGGGTTTAGGGGGTTAGAATTAGTTTTTAGGGTTCGGGGTTCATTTTAGTATTAGGGTTTGGGGGTTAGTATTAGGGTTTAGGCGGTTAGTATTAGGGTTTAGGGGGTTAGAACTAGGGTTCGGGGGTTAATTTTAGTATTGGGGCTTTGGGGTTAATTTTAGTATTGGGGTTTTGGGGTTAATTTTAGTATTAGGGTTTTGGGGGGCACTTTGGGGGGGAATCATTTATGAGGGGGGTTATTTTATTTTAACTGGTACGTTTGTAAGGGCTGATAGTTCAGCGCTGAACTGTCGGTTCCTACATAGCTGCGTCCGCGATGAAACGGCCGCGTTATTATTCATTGCTGACAGTTCAGCGTTCTAACTGCCGCACTGAACTGTCAGCGATGAAGTCGCCGCGCTGAACTGTCCTAGACCCTGTTTATTGGGCCCCCATGTGTGCCATAATCAAGGGGCTCTTTTGTGTGGCATAATTTTGGGGGCGCTTGTGTGTGGCATAAATAAGGGGCGCTGGTGTGTAGCATAACTATGGGGCACTCGTGTATGGCATAATTAAGGGGCTCCTGTGTGGGTGGTATAATTAATGGGGCTCTGATGTGGCATCATTTATGGGGTCTGGTGTGGCATAACTTATGGAGCTCTTGTGTGTGGCATAGTTATGGAGCTCCTGTGTGTGGCATAGTTAATGGGCTCCTGTGTGTGGCATAGTTATGGAGCTCCTGTGTGTGGCATAGTTAATGGGCTCCTGTGTGTGGCATAGTTAATGGGCTCCTGTGTGTGGCATAATTTGTGGGGCTCCTGTATGTGGAATATTTTGTGGGGATCCTGTATGGCATATTTAATGGGCCATCTGACTAGTAATACAGGTTTTTTTAACGATTATAGTTGTATGAGAGTGTGTGGGCACTGGACTAACCCTCACCCCCTGTTCTTTGTTCCAGCTAACTAAGGAGCAGGCCCCGTCAGATTCCGGCCTTAAGATGCAACTGACTCCGGAAGTCAGGGCTGTATTGCTCGCACTACACAACAAAGGTCTGTCCTCCCGGCAGATTGCTGACAGGATTCAAACACACCGGTCCAAGGTGAGTCGCTGGCAGAAGAGGTACGCTCAGACAGCCAATATGGAGCAGAGGAAAGGTCGAGGGCGGAAAAGGTTCATGACCGATTCACAAGACAGGCTGCTGGTATGGCTCTGCCTGGGCGATCGCTGGCTCACGTCGCCACAAATGAACCGGGATTGGATATTAGCCACGGGGGCAACGGTCAGCAACAGAATGGAAAGGAGAAGGTTGTGCCAGGCAGGGCTAATCGCACGGCGCACCGGCAAGAAACCGTTGGTGACGGAGACCGCTAGAGCCAAGCATCTAAGTTGGGCGGGAGCCCACAGGGCTTGGACACTGGACATGTGGGAGAAGGTCATCTTCTCAGACGAAAGTAAGTTCAACATTCACGGGACGGATGGCATAGCCTATGTCAGGAGACGCAGGGGTGAACATCTCCTACCCAGCTGCATAGTCTCCACCGTCAAGTTCCCGTGTCGCAATTGATATGGGGCTGCATGAGCGTAAAGGACACAGGAGAAGGAACTGTCGATGTAAAGTCATACATACGGATTTTATCCAGATCACTGATGCCCACCATCGGGAGGTTGTTCGGGCAGCCACAGGACTGCATCTTCCAGTACGATCTGGCTCCCTACCACTAAGCCGGAAAGGTGAGACAGTACTTGGAGCGCAAAGGCGTGTGCCTGCTGGATTGACCCCCCAATAGTCCTGATTTGAACCCAATCGAGAATGTTTGGAGAATGGTCGGACTTGCGGTGAACATACACAAGCCGAGGACCCGGCAAGAGCTCCAAGACACCTTGTAACGGGTGTGGCAGAACGAACTGCCTGTGGACTTGATTGGCCGTCTTATTAGGTCCATGCCCGATAGATGCCGGGCTGTCGTAGCTGCCAGCGGCGGGCCTACAAAATATTAAACAAGAGTAAATTAAGTTAATATTTAATAAATAAGTTAACGTTCACTCTGTGTTTGTCTTTTCAACAACACTAGCTGCCCCCGGGAGACAATACACACACACACCTTAGTTTCTCAGGGAGACTGACCCATGCTGTGTGGGGAATCAAGTCTCCCTGAGAGGGAGGCAAGACATAGCGGGGGTGGGGTGGTCGGGTGGGCTTCTTGGGGACCTTCCCTCCCCAGATACAGTAGTTGTTTCTGGGAACGGGGGCCAAGGGACCGCTCCAGCAGCAGGTGCGGAAGCGACCTTTGCCTGTCACCAGCAAAGGTCTCCTTCCCAGTGTGGACGCAAGGTGCCGAATCGATCAGAGAAGAGACAGGCGGAGGCTGAAAGAGGGAGACATTGGTCTCGTCACTGTGGAGCGCAATCCTGGGCACATACTGCCAGCCCACATCCTGGTTCTCCCGCCTGCCCAGTCTTAAGCTCCCACCCGGCCTCTGCCCCGCTGCCACCTGAGACTTAAGCCCTTCCTCCTTCCCCACACCCCCCTCTGCCAGGCCGCCCAAAACCCCCCGGTGGCCCCAGGCAAAAAGCGCCCCGGGCCAAGTCCTTCCCTGTTCCCATGGCCACCCGCCTGCCAGAGACTTAAGCTCCCACCCCGGCCACCCACCCGGCCTCTGCCCCACTGCCACCCGAGACTTAAGCCCAGGAATGGAAGCTTAAGCCTCCCCTTCCTCCTTCCCCACACCCTGCTCCACGAGCAGCCGGGCGGCCTGTTATCCCAACCTGCTTCTTCAGTTATTTGTAATCTTAGGGTTACTGAGGTTCTGGAGGTAGTTCGGGGTGCCGCACAAGTCTCTGTCCGTCTCCATCTGCGGCTCAACCATAGTGTGCATGTTGATCAGAATTAAATCCACCTCTACTACCTCTTAAGTCCTCAGTTTCCTTTGACACCAGGTTCTGCATCGCTGATCCTCCTCAGAGTTGTTACAGTAGGTAGGGACATTGGGAATCTCGTTCATTCATTCATGTGCATCACTAATTAGATGACGAGGCATTTGGCTACCTTAAGAGAGTCATAGTTACTCCCGCCGTTTACGCGCGCTTCATTGAATTTCTTAACTTTGACATTCAGAGCACTGGGCAGAAATCACCTTGCATCAACACCCGCCTCGTGCCTTCGCGATGCTTTGTTTTAATTAAACACTCGGATTCCCCTGGTATGCACTAGTTCTAAGTCAGCTGCTAGACGCCGGCTGAAGATAGAGGCGCGCCGCAGCTGGGGCGATCCAGAGAAAGGGCTCCAGGCCAGCGAGCCGTGCTTCTTACCCATTTAAAGTTTCAGAATAGGTTGAGATCGTTTCGGCCCCAAGACCTATAAACATTTGCTTTACTGGATAAAACTATTCGCCCTTATACCCAGGTCGGACGATAGATTTCGCATGTCAGGACCGCTACGGACCTCCACCAGATTTTCCACTGGCTTCGCCCTGCCCAGGCATAGTTCACCATCTTTCAGGTCCTATCGGCTGCGCTCACGCTCCATCTCCTGTGCGGGGCGGCGGGATCCCGCCTCAGCTGGGGCGCCCCGGCCCTCAACTTCATTGCACCACAGGGTTTTTCTGCGAGCCCTCCTACTTGCGCGTGCGTTAGACTCCTTGGTCCATGTTTCCCGATGGGTCGGGTGAGTCACCGACATCACCGCGGACCCCTGGCACTCATAGGTCATGGGCCCTCCCGCCTCGGCGCGCAGGCCCGGCTGGAGGGCCCGGTTGACAGCCACGAAGGGGGGTGGAGTGGATGACAAAGATAGCCCTCAAATAGAGGAAATCCGGGCTCCACCGTTTCGTGCTTCTCCAGCACTGGAAGGGTGTTTAGCTGTGTGTGTGGTCCGGGTGCCGGCTTCCCACGCTAACCCAGCGTTCAGAAATCAACGGTTGAAACAAAAAGAAAAGGAAAAATCCGCACTCAGGATCTCAGGTATAAAAAAATCGGTGGTATTTAATGGTAGAAGAAAAATAATAACAAATGTAACAGCAGAAAACAGTGGGGAAACTTGACGCGTTTTGCGTGAATAAACGCTTAATCATAAGTGATCTGGGGGTGGAGTGGAGGGCGGCGGCGTCTCCGGGCACCGGCAACTGCCGGCCCTGGCCCGCCGGGTTAAATCCTCCGGGTGGACCACACGGACCCCACCCGTTTACCGTTGGCCCCCACCACCAGCCTAACACTGTCCACGGGCTGGGCCTTGATCAGAAGGACTTGGGCCCCCGAGCGGTGAACGCCACTTATCCCGCGGCTGGGGATTCGGCGTTGGGCTCTTCCCTCTTCACTCGCAGTTTCTGGGGCAATATTGGTTAGTTTATTTTCCTCCACTTAGTAATATGCTTAACCATATTACTAATGGTTAATGGTTTTCATGCTGGATACGGAGTTATCCAACCCGGCAAAGGTATGTAGCACAGGGCACAAAACTGCCTTACGCCTGCTACGTGTTAACTTCCTCCGGGCGGTACTAAACCATACTGGGATCATGACGCCTGCTACATGTTGCCAGGCAGGCTTTTTTTCCCGCCTATCCAAATCTGCCTCACGCCTGCTACATGTTGCCAGGCAGGCTTTTTTTCCCGCCAATCCAAATCTGCCTGATGCCTGCTACATGTTAGCAGGCAGGCTTTTTCTCCCGCCTACGGGGGCGGTGCTGGCTGAGCGGGAGGCACTACAAATGTGGCTGCAGGCTGGAGCAGAGGAGCTGTTTGAACGGGGTTGGAGCAGAGGAGCTGTTTGAATGGAGCAGGTGTCGGCATTTCTTTGAATGAATCCGGAGTGTCTTTCACCGAATCCCTCTAGTCAGGTAAGGTGCACTGTTACTGGAGATGGTCAAGTGGTTCATGTCCCCAACATTTGACCCGTGGGGGTGGGGGGGTTTGGGGGGCGACCGGACACTGCCTTAATACCCGTAAATAGCCAGGCGCATTTTTAAAAAAAAAGCTCCATGACCTTCAGGGGACCGGACAGGATGGCGACGCACAGCCAGAGTTCCACGGCGACGGGCACTTTGTCCAGCTCACTGGACCCGGTTCCCCACGGGACGGGCAAACGCAATATGGAACAGTTTAACGAGCCAGCAAGCAAACCCACAGCCCAAAACGTGCCCAAGGGGTGCATTGACAGTTGGTACATGAATTGACACCCCCCAAAAAAAATATTTTTAAAAAGCTCCATGACCTTCAGAAGACCGGTCAGACTTGTGACGCCCAGCCAGAGTTCCACGGCGACGGGCGCTTTGTCCCGCTCACCGGACCAAGTTCCACATGGGACGAGCACGCGCAATATGGAGCAGTTTAAGGAGCCAGCAAGCAAACCCACATCCCACAACGTGCCCAAGGGGTGCATGGACAGTTAGTAAATGAATTGACACACGCCCAAAAACATTTTTCAAAAAGCTCCATGACCTTCAGGGGACTGGTCAGACTTGCAACGCCCAGCCAGAGTTTCACAGCGACGGGCGCTTTGTCCTGCTCACCGGACCCGGTTTCCCACGGGACGCGCACGAGAAATATGGAGCAGTTTAATGAGCCAGCAAGCGAACCCACAGCCCTAAATGTGCCCAAGAGGTGCACTGACAGTTCGTACATGAATTGACACCCGACAAAAAAAAAAGTTATTTAAAAAGCTCCATGACCTTCAGGGGACCGGTCAGACTTGCGACGCCCAGCCAAAGTTTCACGGCGACGGGTGCTTTGTCTCGCTTACTGTGATGTATGGATTTTTGGGCTGTGTATAAGTGTGTGAATGTATGAGTGTATGTATTGTGATGTATGGGCAGTTGGGCTGTTGTTGGCTGTGAATGATGCACTTGCTTTCTTTTGGCTTTTACTTCCTCTTTCTGTTGGCACGATAGGGAGCCTCTTACACCCAGAGAAACCTGCCTGCAAGCCATTGGCAAGCCTGATTACTCTGTTAAGTGGCCATTTCCAACCAAAACCACTAGAGATAGCAGAGAGATTTAAATTCTATAAAAGAAGACAAGAGCCTGGTGAATCAGTTTCATCATATGCCATTGTGTTACGGAAAATCGCCAGCACCTGCTGTTTTGGAGACTACCTGCCCACTGCTCTGCGAGACCCGTTTGTAATGGGCATTGCAAGTGATACAGTACTAAGGAGACTGCTTACAGAAGAAGATTTAAGATTTAAAAAAGCAATGAACATGGCAAGCATTGTAGAACAATGCCTCTAAGGATGCTAATCTATTACACAGCAGACTGGACAAAACACAGGAGGCAGAGGTAGACGTTTTAAAATTAGATGCTAGAGCACCAAGTGTACCACAGGGAAAGAGACATTCAAAACAGGAACATTCACATTACAAATGTTATCGCTGCGGAAATTTAACATGCAGGTCATCCTGGCATAGTCCGCATGAAGCAGAAGGCAAGAGGTCATGTATGGTGGACAACTATTGATGAGGATATTGCCCGTTATGTTTCAGGTTGCACTGGTTGTGCACTAACTTGGCTGTGAATGATGCAGTTGGGGGGAAGAATGTTCTAGGGATTTGAAAATGGAGCTGTAGAAACCCTGTGTAACAAGGCAGCAATATGAAGATCCTGTTATATATGTATTAATAAAGTGAGTACTTCATTATACACGAATTATTGACTGATTTGTACAAAACATCACACTGTTACTGGAGGTGTTACTGGAGGTGGTCAAGTGGTTCATGTCCCCGACAATTTACCAGGGTTGGGGGGGGGGGGCTTCGGGGTGACCGGACACCTTTTCTTCTATTTACTGCATCTTTTTTTATTTCTTCCTCACTATGTTTGCACCTCTCATCATATATATATTTTTTCCATAGTTATTTGAAAAAAATGTAATAAAACAAAATTTGAAATACTTCCAACATATTCAAAAGGTTGAGGTGGACCTCAAAAAACTATGGAAAAAAAATTATAAATATATATTGAGAGGTGCATAACAAACCTAATAATGATGAAATAAAAAAAAAATGCAGTAATTTGAAGAAAAGACACATTTTACAATTAAAAAGGCAAATTATATTATGTAAAAAATGGCATTTAGTACATTATCTTGGATGTTGTTATAGCACATTTTATTAAAATGCTGTAAAATCTTTCCACAATAGCCACATTAAAGATCATTATGTGACATTTTATTATGACAGCTTCTGAAGTTATTGATTATGGCAGGACACATTAAGGGTCACAGAAAAAAAGGGATTATTTAATTTCTGCAGTGACAGTCAGTGTTCACCTACCTCCTTCCTCCCAAATGCGTGTGTGGGGTGCGTGGCTTGTGCAGGACTACTGCTGTAGTGCACACAGCCGTGTGCATGATGACGTCGCGTGATCAGGCGATCTCCATGATCGCTATAGACCTCCTTCTCCCGGGACTGTCCCCAAAAATCTGAGGGACATTTACAGTTATGCGGGACTGTCCTGGCAAATCCGGGACAGTTGGCAAGTATGGATTAGCCAGAGTACATAAATGGTCAAATTACAGATATTTGTAAAAATGTATGTAGCAGAAATTTCTCATATAAAATCTCTTAATTTCTATGGTTTGCATTCAAGCACAGTCAGGGCTGGTGCAAGGATTTTCGTCTACACAGGCGAAGGTGCATTTTGGTGCCCCCTCCTCTGACCTGCCATGCCTCCCACACCACCAACCCTCCATACATTTTACATATATAAAAGTATAATGTATAGTGTAGAAAATGAATACATCTAAATATTCAACTCGCATGCTCTAAATTTGTCACACATTGACACCCTAACACACATTGAAACCCTTAAACACAAAGACACTCTTGCAGTTACACACTTACACACGCACCCTTACACAGACAAAGTGACACACTTACACACACACCCTTACACAGACAGACACACTTACACACACACCCTTACACAGACAGACACACTTACACACACACCCTTACACAGAAAGTGACACCAATACACACAACCTGAGACACACTATTTTGCCCCTCAATATGCCAGTATTTAGCCACTCAATATGCCATTATTTTGCCATTTAATATTCCAGGATTTTGCCCCTCAATATGCCATATAATATTCCAGGATTTTGCCCCTCAATATGCCATGATTTTGCCCCTCCACTATGCCATTTAATATACCAGGATTTTGCCACTCAATATGCCAGGATTTTGCCCCTCAATATGCCATTTAATATGCCCGAATTTTGCATTTCTTTTTAAATCAAACTTTATTGAAGCCGCTGGAGGGCAGCGCACAACGCTTCCCTCACAGCCGCGGACTGGCTAAACCCCCTGATGGCGGGCCTGGGCAATTTGGATTCCACCCCCTTGTGACGCCGGCCCTGAGCACAGTCAATTGTCTGCGCACCAGATATCCATAAGCTTGAAACTGTTCGTAGTTTTTTTCCCACCCCAGCAAGGAGTGGCCCGTTCACCCATGTTAGGGATTATGATTACCATTTATGTTTCCACTTCAGCTTCTAGTGGCCACCATTTTAATGTTTCCATTCTTCTCCTGTTGTGTCAGCTGGCATATTGACCTGATCCAAACCCTATTTTAACCTGCATGCATTTTCCTGTGTGTATTTGTCTGAAGTGTGCAGTCAGTGTGTTAAAGTCCTAGGTGGTCATTTTCCTAAAGCTGAACCATGGGTTATAATACCATTTCTTATCCTGTTGTAGTAGCTACCAATCCAGTTTCAGTTATCAGGTCAGTGCCAGTCCTGTCTCAGCTGCCAGTCTCAACTACCAGTTCTGTCAGAGGTTCTATCCAGTCCATAGTTATGTATTCTTAGAACAGACACCACGTCCTGCAACAAGGCTCCTCCCTGGTCTGGTCCCAGATTGTGACAATTATAGACAAAAAAAGTTTTAATTCCAGGACACAAACTGTAGCACAGAGAAGTGGTTTCGTTATATGTTCATATTTCTACAGTTTGCAATGGTGGAGGATAGTAAGGTTAATTTATCTAGTCATTTATACACTTCTTACCATATAACATGACTTATTTTTCATCAATACAGTTGAGCGTCTTCAAAAAAGACACATGCATTTTTATTAAGATTCTCACAATATAGTAAAAGCTGGCCCATTCGGTACCTTGGTAATAATTTTAAAAGCTTGGGATGTCCAAACCTCTTACTCTAGATTTTTTTTTAGCTCAAAATACTTTTATTGATTTTTCTGGAAGAAAATTAGATATAAATAACAGAGAAAGGAAGGCATATAAATCATACATCAGCATCATCAAAAGCAAACAGATAGGTATAAAATGTCATTGCAATCAATATATATAGTCCAAAAACATTTCCTGAGTACATGGTGAACAATGTCTCGCTCTCCACCTCTACGGGGTAAATGAGATGGATGAATAATAAATTATTGTCAAAATAGTAACAAACCTAGGAAACTATATCCAGCAGTCTGAGTGGTGTAAATCATGTTTATGTTTAAGGTCGGGAACTGCCACAATGACCAGATAGAAACTAAATAGTGTGAAAGAACAACAGTTGAGAGAAAGGAGAAGGAAGATCTCCAGGAGAGATAAGTACAAACTGTGTCTAATTGCATATGAGTGAAATAACTGTTACAGATGGTAAATATATCTGCAGATTTGTATATAAACATGGCCTCAAGTGCATAGGAGTGAAGTAATTTATCTCTGTCAGACTTTGTAATAAACTTGCACAGGTCTATTATAGGACAAATCTCTGAACTTGAAGCTTTTTTTTTTGGAAAAAAACTGACAAGTGGACCAAAAAAGAGACATTGTCTAGTTGAAGTTTGCACAGGGTTACTCTCAATTTCGGGCTATGTGATAAAAGCAGCATAAGCTGATTGCAGACACGTTACAGACCCTTTGCATGACAAATGATTCTGGAAGCTGAAGCTGAATATTTCTTCACCAGAAAAGCTATACTGCCTTTTTATAATAGAAGTGGCTTACTGCCAGATATATTGCTAATTTCGTAAAAAGCAAGAAGAGTAAACGGCTATATACCAAGCATATTGTTAAACCTCTATGAAGCAAGTTTTGAACTCTGAAATCTTAATCTGAATAACCTTCTCATTAGAAGAGTTATATTGAGTTATATTGTATACTCAAAATTGAAGTGACTATCTGTCTGGCATATTCCTAATCCTGCACAAAGCAAAGTAAGAAGTTCAAACACTGCAAACACTGTAACTACCTTGCAAATATTAAAAGTGCACAGTGGTTAGTTACACCATGGAAGCTGTATAAAATAAGCTAAGAAGATACTGCTTGGCTTAAAGTTAAGCTCATTTCTATTAAGCACATTAAGAAGAGGTTACCACAAAAACAGTGAGCAGACTGGGGGCGTTTCCAACTGTGGCCACGAGAAGACGTGTTTTATATGGGCTCCCTCGAGACAGAACAGAAACCAGCTTTTTGGGTCGTATTCCCCGCTGATTTGGTATTCAGTCGATACTCTGACACCCCTCCTCAGCGATGGGACGAAAAACAAAAAAGTTTGAGAGCTCTATGAAGCCTAAAAGCCAAGATATCGGGACGTACCTGTTTAGGCCTCTACAGCCTACCTCGAGTTTGGCACAATTGCCCTCTCAGCAGATCCAAACGGACTCTGAGGATTCCTCGGGAGACTCAGGATTAGAAGGCTTCGCCTGAGTCTCTCTTTGTATGGGTCCTAAGACCTCGACGCAAGCCCCAGCGACGAAGGCAGATATACAAAAGCTGTATTTGGACCTACAAACAGTGATTAAAGCTGAACTTGCAAGTGTTCGAGCGGACGTCTCAACACTTTTCACTAAAGTGGACAAGCTGGAAATTTCGGAGGTCCAGACCCGAATGGCTCAATCAGAGGCAGCAAGCCACACGTCCAAACTTACCTTACAGATGGCACAATTCCACCGACAGCTTACGGTCTTGGAGAGCAGATCGCGCCAATTAAATATCAAGGTACGAGGAGTGCCGGAGGATATTGGGCCCATTATCCTTCCTGCCTATCTGAGGAAAGCTTTCATTCATCTACGACCTGATGTGGACTCAAGAAATCTGAGAATTGTTGATTGCCATAGGATTAAAAAAGCAGTCAAAGCGCCTCCAGATGCCTCACGCGACGTCATTGTTCACCTGAAATCGCTCTCAGATAAATTAGCTATTTTGCGGGCAGCGCGTACGCTGCAGACTATTAACTACGAAGGAGCTGTGCTGCAGTTCTATGAGGACCTGGCCCCGGAGACTCTCCGATGGAGGAGGTCCATGTCACCCTTAACGGCTCACCTACGCAACCACGAAATACGTTACCGTTGGGGGTTACCCCACTTACTGTCAGTGAACCGGGACAACAAAATACTCCAGATCGAAGACCCAGCTTCCATCGCTGATTTTTTGAAAAGTCTTGATCTTCCTCCGCTTGATAACTAAGTCACCATTGCGTCACGGGACTCTTGAATCAGAGGACTTATCCTTTAAATGGTTCCTTGTTCTGGACATCTCCCTTTTTTATCTCAGCCCAGTCTGTTCCCATGTAATTCGTTTGCCCCATCCACAGTCTGTCCCCCCCCCTGGGCATGCCGTCCTCATCTTGAGGTCACAGCGCATTTTAATTTGGCTCATTTTTTTTGTGAGACCAAGGCCCAATTCTTCAGCGCTATTTCTGCCGATGCAACAGTCTACCCCATCTGCTTTTACCCTCAGAGTATGCATTCCTAATATGTCTACTTCTCCTATGTACTCGTATTATTCTTCTGTCTTTGTTGGGTACTCTGTCCCTTTCCTTCCCCCCCCCCTTTTTTTTTTTTTTTTTTTTAAAAATGTTTTTTTTTTTTTTTTCTTGTTTTTCTCCTCTCTTTCTCTTCTTTCTCTTTCTCTTTTCTTCTCCCCTTTTTAGCTTTCCCTATTCTCCCCTTTTTTTTTTCTTTTCCTTTTCTTTTTCTCTTTTTAATCACCTCCACCCATGACCTATTTGTTTATTGAGTTTACTGTTTAAGTTTCTTAAACTCGAATCAAAGACTGTGTTTCATTGGTATTAGTATGAAGCCGATATGGCATATATGTTTTTGCAATCTAGTATATAGTATTAGATGACAGTTTATCATACACGGCGCTAGGGACCACTAGCAAGGGTGGTTTAAAGATTGCTTGTTTGAGTGTTTTGTTTTGTTTTGTTTTTCACTGAAGAGTGGCAATTACAGGAGAATGTGCCCTACCTGAGGTCACCCTAAATTACCTAGGACGTTCATTTATTTTAATGGTATAGATATAGCTACCACTTATTACACAAATAATATGTCTTGGAATCTGTTTCAATACTTTAGGTCTACAATTACACAAAAGTATATTTGTTCCAGTTTATTTGGTCACATCTTTACAAACTTATTTTTTATTTTAACATGTGTTTGTAACATGCATTTTGTATAAGATGTGTACGTATTGTTCCGTGACACAATAAAAAACTTTAATTTAAAAAAAAAAAAAAAAACAGTGAGCAGACTGGGAAATAGTCTGTCTGTATAAAACTCATCAGGCAAGCTACAAAACGCAAAAACAGACAGAATTTTTTTTATATATATATACCATATTTGCTCGAATATAAGACGACCTTGATTATAAGACGACCCCCCAAACTTTGGACATTCCTTTATAAAAAAAACTAAAAGCCTGAAAATAAGACTACCCTATAGGAAAAAAAGTTTCACTTGTATATATTCACATGTAAATTGTTTTTATTTCCTTTTATGTGCCAATGCTGCCTCCCGACTAATTGATCAAGGAACAGAGACCGGCCTGTCCTTTCACCTCGAGCCTACGAATAAGCGTGTGTTCATCTGAAACGCGTAAGGCATATTGCTGTACCCCATGTCTTGTCTCGGTTTTTGTGGATTTTATATGGAGTTTTAATCGGATCCTTCTAATAAATATGCCTCTATTTTTCACCGCATTGGGAGTGCATACGCCTTTGTTCGCTACTTTCTGTCCTTTCACCTCCCCTTGTCTTTCTCTTCCCCCTCCCTCCCCTTGTCTTTCTCTTCCCCCCTCCCTCCCCTTATCTTTCTCTTCCCCCCTCCCTCCCCTTATCTATCTCTTCCCCCTCCCTCCCCTTGTCTTTCTATCCCCCCTCCCTCCCCTTGTCTTTCTCTCCCCCCTCCTTCCCCTTGTCTTTCTCTCCCCCCTCCCCTTGTCTTTCTCTCCCCCCCTCCCCTTGTATTTCTCTTTCCCCTCCTCCCTCCCCTTGTCTTTCTCTTTCCCCTCCTCCCTCCCCTTGTCTCTCTGCATCCCCCCCCCCCCCCCCCACACACACCTTATTTCTTGCTCCCTGGTGTCTAGTGGGGGCAGGACCTGGCCTCATCATAGAAGTCCCGGCGGTCGTGCCGGGCGGCATCGCACAGACATCCCCCGGCTGCTTTAGAGGTGGATCCAGGTCCCCTGCAGCTCTGCGGGGGACCTGGATCCCTGTTTTATAGCCTGACCTCGATTTGAGGTCAGATTATAAGACGACCTTGAATATAAGACAGGGGTCTTTTTCAGAGAAAAAACCTTGTCTTATATTCGAGCAAATACAGTATATAAATCCTTGTTAAAAACGTTTTCATGATCAAGTAACAAACTAGTAAATCTGATCACAGGCTAAGGGACCTGGAATCTGAATATCTAACTCGACAGGAATACTCCCAATTTGCCTCCTGTAAGTCTGTCCAAGTCAAGATAAGAAGATCTTGTAAGAGACTGCAATATCTATTAAACTCTAAAATAAAGACACAAAAGACCAAGCAGATTAGGTGGAAAAAAATAAATAAAAACCTTTTACTCTTTGAAAACTAAGTTGAAATACCTACTAATCGGGCTGATCAACAAGTCTGTACAAATTGATTGCATACCTATTTTATGTTTAAAAGCTCTGAATACACTGTTACTGGGGGGAAAAAAACAGAAAATGGCCATAAAACAAACAAGCAGCCTTAAGAGGGGAAGGGGAAAAAAGAAGAAAAAAAAAGAAAGAAAAGCTCAAAACAGAAGATTCCACTCAGCACATTATTAAATATGTGTAAAAGAAGAAATTGTCTCTCTATTGTAGAAGCGCCTCTCCGCCAGATATATTACCACATCTGCAACGGATAAGTGTGTTAAAAGGGTATACTGTGCAGGTGAAAGTTGAAGACACCTTCTTGGAGAAACACTATCAAATCTATAAACAAAGCAGTATAAAACAAGCTAAAATGACTGAAACTGAAATTACAAAAAAAGGGGATGAAACTCCAGCAAAATGGCAACAAGGAGGAACATGGAAATAAAGAAGATCAAGGAAAGTAGAGATGCAAAGGAACAAAAGCAGAACAAATCATTGACAACTTTCTTTACAACTCCAACAAAATATAAACGAATTAACAAAGGAGATTCGAAGCATAAATACGAAATTGCAAGATAACATAGACAAAGTAGAGGCTATTAAGTTTGACTTAGAAAAACAAGAAGAAGAAGAAAAAAACCTAAATAAAAAGATTGAAGATCTTCAAAATAAAATGGCTGATGCTGAAGACAGATCGCGACGAAAAAACATAAGACTACGGGGAGTGCCAGAGGAAATCTCCCAGGAAAACCTCCTGACTTATGCCTACGACTTCTTCCATGAACTGGAGATATAGGCCCAAAAGAGATCTTGATAGAAAGAATACACAGAACATTCAGGACCTCTACCAGCAGGAATAGTAAAATGCCAAGAGATGTGCTGATACACTTTCATAATTTTGTCTACAACGAGAAGATCTGGAGAGCAAGGAACAACAAGGAAACACTGTTAGAAAAACATAAAGATGTGATAATTATGCAGGACATTTCATATCATACAAGACAACAGAGGTCCAAGTTAAAACGTATTACAGAAATTTTAATCAGAGAAAAAAAATCAGATTTGCCTGGGGTTTTCCCGCCAAGATATTCCTGACCTATAAAGACATTAGATATACTGTGGACTCACAGGAACAGGGTCTGGAATTGCTCAAGCAATGGGATTTATGGACATAAGATGAGAAATTACTAAACTATAGAAATTTAAAAAAAAAATGGTCCTTCCATATTCCGTGACCTCTACCCCACCCCTCTCTGATTTTGGGAGAGGATAATGATGATGGAAATGGGTGCTTCACTCCTCCTCACTCTTGTTTCTGTTTGCCTCCAAAGCTTCTTCCCTAGGCGAACTTATGAGATGAGATACTTTGAAAGATTATAGATATAAAAATGGGGCTCCTCCGAGCTCTCCCCATGGTCCCTCTAAAATCTGGGCTGGACCGTGGGGATAGGGGAGGGGCGTCATAATAAAAGAGACAGCATAGGTAATACCATCAGGAAATTTTTTTTTATTATTTTATCCTGGTACATTTTTTAAACACTGTAATGAGGGGGGGTGAAAGGGTTAAATTGATGTTGAGAAGCCCCCCTTGCTTGACCAAGTTCAGATAAAGGTCACAGTCCCTGAGGAAGTCAGATAAGACATAATGGTTTATTTAAGAATGTCTTAGACTACAAAAAGAGGAACTAATGTTGTAGCAAGTTTCAACTGTCTTGTCTGCTGACTGACTATATTGAGTTTTATTTTAGCTTTTCTGCCTAGTGACAATATATGTATCCATTGTCCACCCCCTCTTGTGACATGTATATGCCGCCTCTAATGTACTTGATGCTATGTTTGTGCAAAACCTATAACCAATCAATGCACAGGACAACGCCTAGATTTGTGTATAAATACCAATGTGTAATAAACTACATTCAGAGCTGAGGATAAAGAACCACGTGCCTCTGTGTATTTTGTTTTCCGCCTTCACAGCTCTCCAGATATCTGCTAACCTGCCACACATCAACGGCCTTAGAAGTAACTGATCAAGGAACAGAGACCGGCCTTTCCTTTCAATTTGGTGTCAGAAGTGGGATTCGGACATACAGGGTGAGTACAAGTTGTGCATGGTTGTATTTTATACTTCTATGCTGTGCTCCCTTGTCTCTCCGAATCCCGTACCTACAAATTTAGTGGCTTAAGTAAAGCCGTGGGTTGTTGTTGAACACTTGTCACTGGGACGAGATAATATTGTGTTTCTGGTACACAATTTAAAATAATCTATTGATCTATGGTACTTGTCACTGGGACGAGAAAATATTGTGTTTCTGGTACACAAATATAGTTATAGATATTAAGATTTCACTGGGAAATCGCTGAAGCACAAATAATAGATATAGATATTAAGATTTCACTGGGAAATCGCTGAAGTGCAAATAATAGATATAGATATTAAGATTTAACTGGGAAATCGCTGAAGTGCGTGACACTGGGTCGCGGCACAGTTTAACAAAACCTACTAAGAGATATATATGTATATATGTAGATAAATATATACAAGCAATTTGTAATTAGGAAGTGTTACTTTCTAAACTGTCGTTGGTGTGTCAAAGGTTATTTGTACATATGTTAAAGTATAAGATAAGAATTGTATATTAAGTTGTGTGAACTGCATAAAATTATCTGTTCATAATGGGACAAAAGTTAAGTGATTTAGCCACTACAAGTTTTATATCAGGCAAAAGGAATAATGTCCCTTTGTATGGAACCCCCATTATTACACTCAAATTTATGTGACCACAGTATGTAGTTCAGGTATAATAATGTCATAATAATTAAACCCAAAGGAAGAGAACATTAACAAGGGTAAATCTAAATACCCTAAGAGTCCTGTCCCACAGAAAGCTAAGACAGAGTCGCTGTATCCAGCACTTCCTGTTTGCTCAGAGCCCACACAGTAGAGCGACATGCACATTGTCAGATAAGGAATTAACTGCTTTGTCTGTGGCCATAAGGTATGTTTGATTTGTCTCCCTGCAGTACACAGTGTTTTATGTATATAGTAGAAATTTTATGTATAAAGTATAAGAATATTATAACATTGCATTGTTAAACAGAATTATAAGTGTTAAGTATTTTTAGTCTGGCTGGGACACATGTATAAGTAAGAAGATAATAGTTCTGAACTGAAGTTATGTAACAGAGGATACAGATCCTTCTGTAAAACATATTGAAGATTAGAGTCTCATGTCTGTAACTCCCAAGTACACGGTATCTTGGTGTTTTGGATATGTTAGCTGTGCAAGTTGATAAGACCATAGAAGCTGTGGCATAATTATGTTTAATGTTGTCATTAGGAGAATTGTCATTATTGTTTAAATATTTGCATAAGTAATTTTTGTAACTGCTATTTTTAAGATATAATTGTACAGAAGACGTATCTTATGGATCACTCAAAGAGCGCTCACAAAAAAATAAAATACGGCATTTTCAGCCTTTTAGTATAATTTTGAATGATTCATGAGTGAAGGTCTTCTGGGTTATATTCATCAGTGTGATAAGAAGTTTTATAATAAATTAGTTTTATCAGGAAATTAACAATAGTCACTGTAGTTGTGTTATTTTGGGTAAGCAGAGTTGTTTTATTTTGGCATAGTCAGTAATTTTATTACTGTCATTAATTTGCTACTGCGCTTGCGTAACTGTATTTTTAAGTAAGAAAAATAAAAATATGTGTGTGTAAAACAGTAAGAGTCATATATTACTCAAGGTCTCTCTTGGACATCATGTTATATATACGTGATCAATCCAGTGGATAGTATAACAGCTGTTTTATTTCATAAATGCCATTATTTGATTTTTATTAAGGTTTATTTTGATTCAATCTATATATTCAGTGGCATCATGTAAAATTATGAGGGTAAAAAGAAATCTAATATTTGTTTAAAAACTCTAAACATTTAACAGGTTTTACATGTTACCTATTAGAAATGTTTATTTGTTTAGGATATATTTTTTCCTTTTTGTATTTGGGTATCTTGACCAGTATATATTTTTTATGTAGGTTGGAAGGATTTTTGTATTTGAATTTTTAGTGTATGTTGAAGATGGATTTTGGTTTTTTCCAATATAAGATATCACATTTTCCAACACTTTAGATAAAATAGATAAGGAAAGATGTATTGATTATTTTTAAGGCATTTGTAGGTACTGATATATTTTAGATTTAAGTAGGATTTCAGAGTTGATACTAGAAAAAGACTTGAGTAACGTTTATTCGTAAAATGTTGAGAAGTGGGGGATTTTTGTGTTAAGCTGTTGAAGGCTTTGTGGGCCATGGAAATAGCAATTGATAAAGATAAAAGGTTTTTGTATGTTGTAGAAGGTGAGAGGTCATGTTGCAAATATGTACAAAGAGAAGATGTTATGGACTAAGAATATAACAGTTAGGATTTAAAAGTGAATATTAATTTGAAAGGGAAGACATAAGTAATAATGTGTATGGTATATACCAATAAGAGGTAGAAATTTTGGATTATACTGAAAAGTATTGATTAGTGTTTTTAAATAAACTCCCTGCCCATCTAATATAATTTTGGGTAACTTGCATTTACCGTAATTGTTTTATCTTTGTGGTGTGACCAGAATTATTTTTACAGTGTTACAGCACTACTTACATTGTTGGTGATATATGAATATCATTTTCAAACTATAGGGAACGTCAGATTACCAGCTGGAGAGCAATACATATTTAAATAAATAGAGAGCTAGCATTATATACAGTAAATATATATACACACACACGTAATGCTAAAAATATTTATTTGTTGAATTTTAGTGTTTGTTATAATTAAGGCAAAGTACCCCATGTGATACAGTGGGAGAGATTATTAAGCTGTTGTTTAAAATTTTAGATACAAGTTCAATTTTAATCTATGAGAATGTACATCTGTCAGTGATTAGTGGAAAGAATTAGCAAGTGTCATGTTCTTAAACATGCTGTGGTGTTGGAGGTGAAAGAGTTAATTATATCAATTCAGATAGTTTTTGTTGTATATGAAAGAGAGAAAAAGTCCCCCCAGAAACCCCCCCCCCCCCCCTTCATTTCCCGTTGTAGCAGTGGCTGCAAAAGTATTATTTTGTGTGTGTGAAGGGAGGGGGAATGGGCCAAAGTTGTGTTCTGTGCTGTGGTCATGTTGATAGTATATTGATAATGGTCAAGAGATATATTTTGTTGTCAATAATTTTGATGAAGTATATGTAGCAATTGTGAATTTTTATAAAATATTTTTTTTGACAGGCCACGCCTGTTAGTTTTATTGAAGTAGCTCCAGTCTATGTAGATGTTGTTTCAGAGTTTACTGATAAGGACCAGCAAATCTAGATTATTACTGATGCAGTTCCAGTAAGAGGTCTTAATCACGAAAGAAGAGCTTGTGATTATTAACAGTGATTATTATTATCAGTTTTATATTACACTCATCATGCTCAGTCAGGAGATTCATAAAAAGAATAATAATATTTTTAAGAACAAAAGAGTGGTCTAGTTATTTTGAGACATGAGTTAAGAGTTATAATATTTTTAATGATATTTTAATGTAAAGCAAATAAGCCAAAATGTTTAATGAAATATTGCATGTTCCTAATTGGAATATTTTGAGTTTTATTTCCATATAGATTAAAGCTGTACAGCCAACAAAAGACAAGTTCACAGTGCACCAACGAATCTATTGCTGATAAAAGATTATTTCTAAAGAAAGAAAAAGTTTATTTTAAAAAAAGAAATACTTACAATCCAAGTACAGAAAGGATCCTAAAAAAGTCTACTGGAATATTGTTGTGAAAGTTGTTCAAATCAACTCCTGGATCCACGTTATTTACGTAGAGCACATTCCTGTTCTGACAAACAGATCAACAAAGGAGCAGCAACTTAATGTTTTGATGGGCATAATAACTCCCTGACCACTAGCCAACAAAAGCAGAGTCATCACCCTAGGGTAACTCGCAAAGATTACACCCAGGAGTCTGCAACAGATACAACAGTATACAAAAGATCATCATTGTTGGGAAGTATATTTTCATATGTACAAATGTATACAATTGTTATTGAAGGCTTGTAATTTTTGTAGTAGAGATTTGTTTAATTGTGATATTACAGGTATGTTTAGAGTATAGTGAATTTTTGCAGACTGACTTTTATGTAGACAGTATATAAAATCTCAGGAAATGTATCTGATATTTTAAATAGGTTAGTTTGTTTTTGTAAGAGAGACTAATCAAGAAGGATTATGGATTTAAGGAATAGGTTAAAAAGTGTCCACAAGTAATCCGTGAGATCCCCTGGGACTGGGAAATTGGCTAGGATCACTTGGAGCGAAACTTGTAAGTGGTTTAGCATGTGTGAGATCAGTGTTGCTAATTGTTTATGTTGTTTGTTTCAAGGGTCTCATCCTCAAGTGCATCCTGACCACTGACATCATGCCCCTACGAGAAGACTGGAAGACACTGCTCAGATATTCCCCATTATGGAAGCTTACAGTGCAACTAAGCTGGATGACCAACCAATGTGTGAAATCGAGGAAGTGTGCCTTATCATCTTGGATACAATGATTATGTTGACCAGGCAACTCCTGATGGTTATCCTTAAAAACAGACAATGTCAATTTCTAAGAATAAAAGGGGAGAACAGTATGAATATTATATGGACTGTAGGGGCCTCTGGAGTCACGTCGTGGATGGGAGACCATATTGTTTTGTCTGCTGCCATTTCATCTGACTGTTTTTTTGTGTTCTGAACTGTTGTGTGTTCTGAATGCATGATGTCAATTTTGCTTCAAGTTATTTTAAAGTATTCTGCAAATGACTCAGTCCTTGGGAATTGCAAACTCCGGAATAATATGTTTGATTTTTACATAGATCTATTGGTTGTAGAGAAGGGTTTTATTAGGCAGGGTAAGAGGAGCAATCAACAACAGATATTTAATTTAGTTTTGTGTCCATCATGTGTTTTTGTTGGTCATGCCATTATGTAACATTATGTAACATATTTAGATAGTTATGGCAGGCCTTCCATATTTAAGAGAGAGATACTGTGAATTTTCACAGGTCCAATATCTCTGTGCAGAGCGAAACCAAGGTCTGCTCAGTCGTCAAAGGTCTATACCTAATCTCAAGGCTATTAAAGTTAAAGTTAATGTTAGATGTCAGTATTGTCCTGAGGCAGTCCGGTAAAACAGGAAAGCCATAGTCGGTTAGTAAAGCTTAAATATGGATGTGAAGATTTTTGATTCAATATGTTGTTTTAATGGATCAGACCACTCCAATTTTATCCAGTGGTATTTAAATAATATAAGAGATGTGGACACAAATATCAGGTTTTGATCAGATATTCGAAATATGCTTGTGGTTAGGAGATAATTAAGTGTTTTGTTTTAATAATAGCAATAATCAGTGTTTTTTATATAATTGTGAGGTGTGATAAATGCATTATTGCTTAAGCTGTTAAACCAGCTCCAAAACTCCAATACCACACAAAATATTACATTACTTATGCTAGAGCTTCTCAACAGCAATATTAAGATTGTTCAGCAAGTGAACAAAAGAGTGGAACTGAAAGGGTTAAATTGATGTTGAGAAGCCCCCCTTGCTTGACCAAGTTCAGATAAAGGTCACAGTCCCTGAGGAAGTCAGATAAGACATAATGGTTTATTTAAGAATGTCTTAGACTACAAAAAGAGGAACTAATGTTGTAGCAAGTTTCAACTGTCTTGTCTGCTGACTGACTATATTGAGTTTTATTTTAGCTTTTCTGCCTAGTGACAATATATGTATCCATTGTCCACCCCCTCTTGTGACATGTATATGCCGCCTCTAATGTACTTGATGCTATGTTTGTGCAAAACCTATAACCAATCAATGCACAGGACAACGCCTAGATTTGTGTATAAATACCAATGTGTAATAAACTACATTCAGAGCTGAGGATAAAGAAACACGTGCCTCTGTGTATTTTGTTTTCCGCCTTCACAGCTCTCCAGATATCTGCTAACCTGCCACACATCAACGGCCTTAGAAGTAACTGATCAAGGAACAGAGACCGGCCTTTCCTTTCAGGGGGCATCCCCCTCTCTGTGCCCCCTCCCCCTCCTCTTGAGGGGGATGGGGGGACGGGCCACCGAGATGGGGAGAGCCTCATCAGTCATAAAAGAATCTAATTAAGATGGATGTTGTATAGCTTGTATCTGAATATGAATTTATTTGGCTGGCTTGAGGAAACACTATAGGCAAGCTCCTTCCCCTCCTCGCATCCCCTACTCCAGAGTGGAGAGACTGGATGTGATGATGGGAGGGAGCAGCCAAACTACATAGAAGTATTAAAGTATCTTTGGGAGTATTTAGAAGGGTTGATTTATTTAAATTTGTTGGAGGAGGCCCCCCCCTCTCTGCCCCCCCCCCCCCCCCATATGGTTGGGGAGCCGGTAGAGATGGGGAGGGTGGCATCTCTGTTTGATGGAAAAGCATGGATATGGATAGACCTCGGGTAAAATTAGGAGGGTGTACATGAACATGATTATCATCTCCCTTCACCCTCCAAAGCGAAGGGGAGTATTTTACAAGCTCCCGAAGAAACTTAGTGTAACTAAGTTAAGACAGAAATGGTGTGTGGCCCCAAGACTGGAGAAGGAGGCCATACACGCAATCTGGAATGTATGAATGTATGTATGAATGGAACCACTGGTTATAGAAATGTTATAGAAAAATACTATAAAAAGTAGGTATGGTGATCAAATTCTGTACCATTAATGCCCAAGGTTTTAATTCACCTTATAAGAGAAAGATGCTGATGGAGATGTTGAGCCATGACAACATAGATATAGCTCTAATACAAGAAACACACTGGGTGAAAGCAATAAAAAAGATGATATATAGCAAAAGTTATCCACACATAATATCTGCAAATTATCACAAGAAGAAGAAAAGTCGAGGGGTTACTATTATAATTAAAGAAGCACTATCACTGGAAATGATTCACAAAATAATATATAAAAATGGTAGATTTGTAATACTGATATGTAAAATTAATAATGCACTCTTTACGCTGGTTAATGTCTATGCACCTAAAGAAAAGAAAAGAAAATTCCTTGAAAAAGTAATAGCACAAATAGAGAAAGTTAAACAAGGGAAACTGATCATAGGGGGGGGGGTAATTGTATATGTGATGTGGAATTAGATAAGAAAATAGAAAGGGGGGAAATAAATACTAAGCAAAAGCAAAATGGAAAAAAAAATGGAAGAATTTTTAATTAAAAATAACTTGACCAATGTGTGGAGAGTCTTAAATCCATCAATGAAAGATTATACTCATTACTCAAGCCCACATAATTCCTACTAACGTATAGATTTATTTCTTGGTAACAGGGAGGCATTTAATGATGACCTAGTGTCATTGGCTCAGCGGCATGGTCGGACCATGCCCGGTAACCTTGAAAATCAATGAATATATGGGCAATAAGCAATTTAAATAAATGAATCTTTATTAATGGAAGACAATATTAGGAATCAAATTCAGGTTCATATACAAAACTTCTTTAGGGAAAATGATACAAACTCAAACTCAGTACTAGGGTGTGCCTTAAAAGCAGTAATTAGGGGAAATCTCCTAAAAATTGGCTCAATGGAAAAGAAAAAAAAAAGGCTTAACATACCAACAACTGCAATTAGAACTAGATAGGCTAGAAAAAATACATAAACAACTATTAGATGGAGACTCACTGGAGAAAATAAAAAAAATAAAATCTTTAATAAAACAGAGAGCTATCGAGAGGACTAATAAGAATCTGCTATACCTAAAACAGAAGTGGTATTTGAGGGGTAACAAAGCTGACAAGTTACTATCGAACTTGTTGAAGAAACAAAGAATTAAAAACACCATAAATAAAATAGTGCACCGGGGAAAGATACTGCTAGATCCAGTGAAAATTGGTGATGCATTCGTGAAATTTTATAGTGAGTTGTACCATCTTAATAAAAATCAAGAGGTATCAAGAGAGGAGGAAAGAATGAAAACACAAAAATACCTAAATGGATTAGATTTACCAAAACTAACAGCAAAAGAACAGGATATGCTGAATGCACCATTCACCTTGATAGAAATAACAGAAATAATAAGAAACTTGAAGAGAAATAAGTCGCCCGGTCCTGATGGGTTTTTAAAACTCTTTTATAAGATTTATACAATCAAGATCACAGACAATATTAGGAGAAACTTGGATGTCCTGTTCTCGGTTAGAGCTCGAGGTGGATCCATGCTCACCCTGTCACTGGATGCCAAGAAGGCCTTTGACAGGGTTAGATGGATCTCCCTCGAGGAAACATTAAAAGCATTTGGGGTTGGAGGTAGCTTTCTAGACGCAGTATGGGCATTATATACAAATCCTAGTGCAAGAATAATGGGTTCCATTATTGCATCTCCAAGCTTTGACATATTTAACGGGACACGGCAGGGTTGCCCCTTGGCACCGGTGCTTTATGTGATGTCTCGACCCATTGGCACAGAGTATTGGGAACAACAAAGAGGTGCAAGTCATAAATATCCAATCAAAAGAGTTTAAGATCTCACTCTTTGCGGACGACATTATACTTACCCTAGGAAGCCCTGTTTGATCTATAGAAGCCTTGATAGGTGAAATTGAGCGGTTCTCAAATGTTTCTTATTACAAACTAAATATTGAGAAATGCCAAGTATTAGGTTGTGAGGTAGAAGAAAAAGAGCAGGAGGAACTAAAAAAGAAATATAGGTTCACATGGAGTCTAGAATGTATAGACTACTTAGGGACAAAAATATCATATGACCCCCAAAAAATCATCAATTTAAACTATCAACCATTGCTGAGGGACATAACTAATAAGTTAAATGAGTCGAAAACAATGTTCATATCTTGGTTGGGTAGAATAAATGCTGTAAACTATTACATACTCCCACGTTTGTACTTTCTATTGAGATCGATCCCACTGAAAGTAGATCAGAGCATGTTAAAACAGTTCCAGAACAGATTTAACAAATTTATCTGGCAGGCGAAGAGATCAAGAGTGCCATTCAGGGTAATATCAAGATCGCAGGACCAGGGAGGACTTAGAGCCCCAGATGTTGTTAAGATCCATGATGCAGTAATGCTATCCCATTTGGCAAAATGGACCCACCTAAACCCAGAAAATCAAAATTCTTTCAAAGAAGTGGGAAACCATGGAAGGATGGACAACCCAATAGTGAATGACCTGTTGTGTATGTGGAAGCGCATAAGGAGAAGGTATCTGCCTTTCTACACAATAGAAAGACATCTCCCTCTGGGGTTAGTAGAGAGTCACATCCAAAATATAACATTTAAGGCGTGGGGAGTGGCAAATATTTTCTCAATCAATCAGATAATATTGGAGGATAGAGTCCTTCCTTTTTCGGACATAAGAGATAAATATGATCTGCATACATGAGAGCTTTATTCCTATTTAAGACTAATTTGTTGAAAGGGAAATAATATCACGCACGCATAAAGAGAACTTGGAGATGGATGAGTTTTTTAAAGCCTTGTGGGGAAAAAATGGGGGGAAAATTGTTTAAGACAATAAATCATGTAGAAAAACAAACTACCCTTAATAAAAAAAAATGGGAAAACAAGCTTAAAATATCCACTGAGGAAATAGACTAGATGAAAGCCATAAATATAACAAAAAAAGCTACCCACTCCCTAAGTCTTATAGAATTGTATTATAAAGTAATCTCTTGTTGGTATCTAACCCCCTTCAGACTGAAAAAGACATACCCTGATTCTAGTGAGCAATGCTGGAGATATTTGAAAAGTAAAGGGACTTTAATTCATGTATGGTGGGAATGTAACCTAGTTAGGGATTTCTGGAACCAGGTATTAGCCTTACTAACAGATCTTTCATGTTGCCAAATATCGTGCAACCCCGAGATGGTACTGTTTCATTTTGGATCAAACAAAGTTAAAAAAGACAGTAGAACACTTGTTATACAAGCACTTTTTCAATGAGAGACAACCCAGAGTATGGCCATAGAGCTAATTGGAGATTAAATGAGTCCCTTCTGACAAAGGAATTTGATGTTTCTGAACAAAAATCCCCGCTTAAAATATTTCTGGATATAAATGATAATACACAGGTAACAGATCTCACATTATGGTGTTCACTTAAATGCTATATGAGAGGTCTTTTCGTAAAACTGGATTCCAAATACAAAAAACAGAAAGGGAAAGCATTGGCGGACCTATATATATCTTTAGCACAACAAGAAAGAATCAACAAGCTAACCAGGGAGAGGCCCCGAATCCAATCTTCTCTAGAATATGAATGAGAGATAGATATTTCCCATTTAATGAAGGCGGAAGGTTTAATATATTGTTCCACTTGTTTAAACAGTTTCAGGGTTCTGGATATTTGTTTCTTTTTGTGGAGGTTTAGAAAGAGTAAAACAACCGGGTGATTAGAGGGAAGCATCCTACTTTTCTGAATATAGGACTTAACCCTTAAGTATGGAAAAAGTAAATTTGATGGAAATGTAAACTTAGCCTGAAGATCATTAAATGAAAGAATTTTATTTCCTGATATGTCTGACAGCGTTACAATGCCGGCCAGGGTCCACTGAGTCGTATAGAGATCTTCGATCTCAGCTGCTAAGAGTTCAAATGGGACAATTGGTGCTAGGGCATCTATGATGGTCATTTTCCTTTTAAATTTCTTAATAGTGAACACACAGTCCTGGATTATTGGGTTTTGTGAATGATATTTTTTTTGGATTCTATTTGTGTTCCAAAAAATAGTGGTTGGATAAAGAGGAGAGAGTTCTGCCAACTCTAATGTATACCAGTCTAAAACATGAGTTCTTTGATTATTCCATTCAAGAGCGTGGTTCACCATACTTGCTTCATGCAATTTAAATATGTCTGGAAATGATGTGCCACCTTCTTGTGGGCTTTGCTTCAGTAATCTCTGTGCTATTCTTGGTTTGGAACCTTGCCAGATGAAGTCCACAAATAGTCTTTGAAATTGAATAAGAACATCAGAGTTGACCCTGAGCGGCATTGTCCTAAAGAGAAATAGAAGCTTTGGGATGGTATAGGCGTTGATAACGTCGATTCTGCCAAGCCAGGAAACTTCTAGGCCCCTCCAGGCCAGAAACTTTGCCCTTAGCTCTTTCAACATATCCGTGTACATTAGCCTTTTTGATTTCTGAATGTCAAACCCCAGCTTCAAACCTATACACTCAAGTACTTCAGATTTCCAATCAAAGGGATATAAATCTCGAAGTTTAATTTTATTTTCTGGGGATATATTAATTACAATTATTTGAGGTTTTTTTAAGTTTATTTTATAGTTTGATATGCTCGAATATACCTCTATTGTTTTCAAAAGTTCTGGAATTGATCGATCTGGCTTTGATAGGGACAGCATCACATCGTCTGCATATAATGTTAATTTGCATTCTTTGTTATTCAATGTGATTCCATGGATTTCTGAGTTGTTTCTAATCATAATGGCCAATGGCTCAAGTGAAAGAAGATAAAGTAACGGTGCCAACGGGCATCCCTGTCTGGTTCCATTGGCAATGGGGAACTGATCGGATTGAAAAAGTGGACCTCTTACTGTAGCACTTGGAACTGTATAGAGAGACATTACATTTGCCAGAAAGGGGCCCGTGATACCGAAGCTTACTAATACCTCTTCGAGAAAGTGCCCTATCAAATGCTTTTTCAGCATCGATGGATAATAGGGCGGCTGGGATTCGCTTGATCTTTACTTTGTGTATCAGATTTAAAAGCTTCCGGACATTATCAGAGGGACATCTGTCCCGTACAAAGCCAGATTGATCTCGATGGATAAGTTGTGGTATAATAATTTTTAGTCTCTCTGACAATATTTTTGAAAAGATCTTAATATCCAAATTAATCAGAGATATTGGCCTATAACTGGATGTGTATGCTGGGTCTTTACCCGGTTTGGGAATTGGAGTAATTGTGGCTAGGAGCATCTCTTTTGGGATGGAATCTCCCCTTGCAAACCCACAAAAACATTTTAGAAGAATTGGTGAAATAATCGTGTGCAGGTTTGTAAAAAAGGGGGCTGAGAATCCATCGGGGCCCGGGGCTTTCCCAGGTTTTAAATTGGAGATAGCTAGCTCTACTTCACCTAAGGTAATAGGGCGATTTAATGTGTCCAAGTTGTCATTGGAGAGCCTCGGAATTTTAATGTCTTTTAGAAATCCTTTGAGTTCTTGTAAGGATTTTTTATTCTTTGGGAGGTTATATAATGAAGAATAATAATCTTTGAAGGCCTGTGCTATAGAGTTTGGTGATAAGAGTTTGATTTCCCACTATAATTTTATTAATTATTTTCTTACTTTGGTTATGTTTTAATTTGTTGGTTAGTAATTTCCCTGTTCTGTTTGCCCCGTAGTACCACTTTTGTTTTAAACGTGTAATTGCTCTGTTTACCTTATCAATAGTTTTGATCTTAATTTGTTCCTTAATCGAGGCCAATTCTAGAGTTATATTATGGTCCGGCTTCTTTTTATTTATTATCTCTAGTTTAGCCATAGCTATGTGTAGATCTAAGAGCGGTTTGCCAAGACTTTTCTTATAGACTGAACCCATTTTTATTATAACCCCCCTCATATATGATTTAAAAGCACACCAGAGTGTGCTGTTCGAGACTTCCTCATTATCGTTTATTTCAAGAAATTTCCTTGCTTCCTTTTCCAAAGCTTCTTTACGTTCAGGATTGTTAATCAGATTTTCATTAAGTCTCCAGTTAGTTCTTGACTTGTACTTTAAATTATTTTTAATTTCTAGAAATACTGGGGCATGGTCAGACCATGTGATTGGACCTATTCGAATCTTTTTCACAGAGTTCATACTTACACAGTTTGTTAAAAAATAATCTATTCTCGTGTATGATTGGTGTACCTGTGAGAAATAAGTATAATCTCTTTCCCTTGGATATAGAGTACGCCATATATCAAAGATTGTATTTTTTGGAAAGAATCTGAATAGTTGTGATGTTCTATTTGGTGAAGTATTATTTAGAGGAAATCTTCCGCTCCTATCCAGGTTTGGGTCTGAGATACAGTTTAAATCACCCCCAATTATTAAGAGACCTGTCGTAAAGGTTTCAATTTTATCAAAAACCTCCTTTAAGAATTTTATGGGGGACTGATTCGGGGCATAGATGTTTACCAATGTGTATGGTGTGTCGTTGATTTTAGCCAGTATGATCATATACCGTCCGTTTGTATCTAAAATCTGGTGTATCAGTTCAAATTTAATTTTCGAGTTTATCATAATAGCTGTTCCCCCTCTTTTTTTTCCATCCAAGGAATTGGTTGAGAAGACTGTGGGGTATTTAGAATACCTCCAGAGTTTCTCTGGGGGTTCTGTCCAGTGTGTTTCTTGAACTAAGATTATGTCGACTTTATTATTTACCAATAAGTCATACAAACAGCCAATCTTTTGAGGAGAATTAAGGCCCCGGACATTCAAGGTGGCAATCACCAGCGACATCTTTATGATGTTACGCTATTCCCCCATCCCGCTCCCCGACCGCCGTCTCCACCTTCAGGCATTCTCCATTCATACTTCACATGCATCCAACCCAGAGACCTATTCGACAAGGAAATTACCTTATCAATAAGTCTAGTCCTGCTGCCGCCGCAGGATTAGAGCCCCAAGAGGTATGGACCTCGCGACAGCCTGGAGTACCAGAACTAATATATTATATGTTGTCATCATCATCAGGGGAGGGGAGAGGAAAGAGGCAGAGAGAGGGACGGAGAATCCGAAATGGGGACAAACGTGTAACATACACTTCTATCGTGCACATATTTATCATCTATATCCACTAGGTCTTCTGTACTTAATGTATCCTTCATGAAGTCATCTCTGTTAACAGTGTTGAAACTAATAGAATATCGACTGCCTCAGGGGAAGGGGTCCTTCTGGTTTTGGCCAATATGTATGTTTCGCTAAAGACTGCTGCCTATATTTGGTCAGGCACTATCAGAATGTCATAATGGGGAAGATAACAATAGTAATGTCTATATATTTAAGAGAAAATATAAAAAGTGCCTTTGTGCTAAAGTGCTATTCATATACCCACTAAGTGAGTGAGTTTAAGAGAGAAAAGAGAGAGGAAAAAAAAAAAAAATAGGAAAGTGACATTGTGCTTACTGTAGTGCTAATTCAAAATTACCAATATACAAGGTGAAGATCACTGCTTTGTCTAAAGTGAATAATCAGATATTTAAAGATTCATCTTTTCCAATTTGTACTATATTAATTACGTCATAGTGGAATTTCTTATATAAAGTGCTGATGTGCCAAAGTGCTAGTTAGTATGATCGATTAATCTAAGTGTGTTACCCTAATTACTTAAGGTGAATCCAGTGAATATTTAAACCTCTTTTCCCCGGATTAAAGGTGTGAGGTGTTGTGATATTGAAAAACATAATCTTACTTTAGTTTATACCTTTCTACTTCAAAATAACCAAGTTGTCTAAAAACTTTGTATATCATTATATTTCCTCCATCTTACCCCCTCTCTATTAATTATCATGACCCCCCTCTTACCACCCTCCCCCTGTCTCTACCCACCCCCCCCCCCCCCATAAGCGCAAGCTATCTCAAAAGCCCTCAACTTAAAAGCGTATATCACAAAACAGTGGTTAGAATTCAATTAGGAATTAGGTCCCAGATCCTTAGACTTTCTATAAGGATTCCAGGGTCTTTAAAATAATGTGACGTGTCCTTATAGTTTACAATAAGGGCTGTTGGAAAAGCCCATTTATAAGATATTTCGTTAATTCTAAGGATCCGGGTTCCTTCGGAGAACTGGAGTCTTGCTTGCCTCGTTGCTCTAGAAATATCTGGAAATATTTTTATGTCTTTAAATTTCTCTTCTTGTATCGTATGCTTTCCTAATGATCTCATAAATAGGTTCTTGTTGTAGAATGACGAGAATTTAACCATTGTATCTCTTGGTAATGAGGGGTCGATTCCTTTTGCTTTTTGAAGTCTGTGGAAGCGATCAAATGGATGTGGGCCATATTCAACATTAGGGGCCAGATTCTGGATTAAATTTATCAGATATTTTTCCAGTTGATCTTGTTTAACTGATTCTGGTATACCCCGTATTTTAACGTTATCTCTCCTGGATCTGTCTTCAAGGTCAGTTGTTTTATACTCCAGAGCTTTAATCCTATTTTCAAGAGTGGTGTTTTTAATTTGCAATGAGAGATGTTCAACCTGTAGTTTATTTAGAGAGGACGTCTGTTCATTGAGTGCCTCTGATAGGTGTGATACTTCGAGTTTAAGCGCATTTATGTTTGATTCGAGGTCGGCTTTTATTTTCTTATACAGGTTATCCAGCATTAGTTCCATTCCTTTATTTGATATTGAGTCGGGTATTAACTCTTCTTCTGAGGTATTTGCTCTGTTCTCCCCTGTTGATTCGCATCTCTCTGTTGTTAGTGATTTCCTAGATTTAAGTTGCTCACTCAATTTAGGTGAATAAGAGAGATGTAACTGTTTTGTCTTTTCAAGGGGCTTTTCTTTATCTTTCTTTGGTGGCATTGTATTTTCTTGTGACTTATCAATTTAGTGGACCAATCTTTGGTAGCTGTAATCTGAGCCAAGTAAATTCGTGAACTCGGAAGGTCCCTTTCCCTCTATCCGCTCCGCCTCTCCTCCTTGCTTTCTATTTTATTAAATATTTATTTATTTATTTTCTTTTTCTCTTCTTTTCTTCTCCATTCCTCTTCGCCTTTCTTTTCTCTTCCCTCGCTGCTCTCCTATGCCCTTTTATATATTCCGATAGTTTAACTCCAAAGAGTTTAGCGCATATCCAGTTCGGGTGTTTTTCTACCAAGTTGCAGCAGCTGATGGCGGTAATCCAGGGAATTTAATAGACAGTTTAACTGCTTTAGTAGATCTATCTAGTTTTTCCTCTTCACTGCAGGAGGTGAACTGCAACAATCTCAAGGACTACTTTCGTGTGTCTTATGGCTAATTCTGATTGCAGGAAGTACCGCCTTCCTAACAGTGAGCAGGTGGAGGCAGCATTAATCCGATGCTGCTTTTCTGGGTATTTTCTAAAAAATAGTCACTTTTACCTGTATCCACCTATAGTTTAGTAAGGCATGGTAACCGTGTTTATAATAGAGTAGACCTCCAATCTATAAACATATCAGAAATAATCTCCTTTACAGGTGCCCACGTATAATTTAGTAAGGTATGGTAGCAATATTTGTAATAGAGTAGACCTCCAATCAGAGAGCAGATGAAACTAACATTAATCCAGTGCTTCTTTCCCTTTTTTTTTTTTTTTGGATGAACAAGGTATCATCAGAGTTTCTTTCCATCCATTAATAATTTAAGATTTATTAGGATCCTCTGTTGAGATGGGGAGACCTGAGTGGCATGTGTGTCAAGTACATATCAGTGTAACAAACAGTATTGGGTAAGCGAATACCAATAATGATTCCCCTTGTTCCTGCCTTTAGTATGGAGGTTCTGAAATTTAAAAAAAACAAGGCGCACCAATTAACCAGCTATATTTGGACCTATACAAATTAAAGGTTGATAATAAATTAACTTCCAGGTTGAATTTCAAGAAATAGATGAGCAAGGAAGATATATACTCCTAATATGTAGGATACAAAATGAGGTGGTGTTCACAATCGGCAATGTATATGCTCCAAATACTGGGACCTTACAATTTATCCAACAGATACTAGATAGAATAAACAAGATAAAAAAGGGTAAAATGGAGACTTTAATTGTATATTAGACAACTCTGAAGACCTAAGTAGAAATATCAGAAATAGAGCGGGTAGGTTCTCACAAATTATTAAGAAAGCAGATTTGTTGGACATATGGAGAATCTTTAATCCTCAAAATAAAGAATATACTTGCTATTCAAAAGCCCATGCAACATACTCGAGAATAGATTTCTATTTGGCAACCTGGGGGTATAAAATAAAGTAGACAAAATTCTCACCATTGAGACCACATGGTCAGATCACAATGCTATGCTTTTAGATTTAAAAATGGGAGAATCAAATGGAAAGAGGAACTGCTGGAGGTTGAACGACACACTTCTGAAAAAAACAAAGGATATTGAAGCAATAAAGATACTGACAAAAAATTTCAGCCCTGGTGGTGTGGTGCTCATATAAAGCGCTACTTAGAGGCCACCTAATAAAAATGGGAGCACTGAATAAAAAAAAGAGAGGCTTAATTATCAGAGCTCTATATAAGTCTATATAGGAACGTAGGTCAACTTAAAGCTAACCCAACAGTACAATTAGCAAAATAAATCAGTGAAATAAAAAGCCATATAAACGACATTCTAGTGGAACAGGCAGCTAAAAATATGTAATACCTGAAAATAAAATGGTATTATCAAGGCAGAAAAACTCCTGTCAAATAAAGTTAAAGGAAAAAGAGCCACCCACTGTGTACATAAAATTCTAACCAAAGATGGAGAGCAGCGAACACCTCTCAAAATAGGTGAGGCTTTTAACGATTTTTATCGTAACCTATATAATATCCAAAGGAAACCAGCTAGTTTGGAAGATTTGGAAGAACGCTGTCAGACGCACAAATACAAGAGATAAATAGCCCATTTAGGATCAAAGAGATAAAAGCAGCTGTAAGTTCTCTCAAAAAGAACAAGACACCTGGCCCGGACGGATACCCCAATCTATTTTACCAAACCTTTCGTGATGATTTGGCACCACATTTACTTGAAACATACAATGAAAGTGTGGAGAATAAAACACTTTTAGAAGAGATGTTATATGCACATATAATTCCCATCCCTAAGCCAGGGAAATCGACTAATTTGATTACAAACTATCATCCCATCTCACTATTAAATTCAGACACTAAGATCTACGCCAGCTTCTTGGCTAATAGAGTGCAAAAGGTAGTGGATGGGATAATCCGTCCGGACCAGGTGGGATTCGTAAAAGGGAGATCTTCAACAAACTCTGTAAGGAGGGTGATAGATATTCTGGATTCAGCGAGGGGCACGGGAACGCCACTTCTGACCCTGTCACTGGACGCTGAGAAAGCCTTTGACCGGGTCGGATGGGGGTCCCTGCGCCGGAGGCCTCGGGATTTACAGGATGGATCCTGGAAGCAATAATGGCATTATACACTACACCCAAAGCCAGAACGATAGGAGAAGAAATTGCCTTGCCCGGGAATGGTTCCCGATATCTAATGGTACTCGACAGGGGTGGCCCCTGTCACCATTATTATATCTGAACAATAGAATTCCTAGCAGAGGACATACGTAATAATGAAAAAATAAGAGGATTCAAAATAAAACAGACTGAATATAAAATCGGTCTTTACGCAGATGAAGGGGAAAAAATGAGATTGGAAGGTAAGAACTTCCCCAAGATTATTCACGCCTCAGATATTACAAAATAAAAGGAAGGGTGTAGCAATAATATTTGCCAGCTCACTTCAAGTAGAAATTTCACATCAGGTTTTGGACCCGGAGGGTCGATATATGATTCGGAACTGTGTAATAAACAACAAGAAATATACGCTAGTTAACATATATTTGCCAAATATAAATCCAGTTAGTCTTCTGAAAAAAATCATGACTAGAGTAGAAAATATTCAGACGGGGATGTGCCTGATCGCAGGGGATTTTAATTGCGTGTTGGATACTATATTGGATAAAAAAAATCTTAAAAGGTAGCAAAATAGATGGAAGAATTGTAAAACAAGCAAAAGGACTACTTAGTTGCCTTAATAGGAATGATTTCTTTGATCTTTGGCGTACTATGCATCCACAAGAAAGGTACTACACGCACCTCTCGAAAGTCCATATAAGTCAAGAATAGACATGATATGGGGCGATCCTAGAATATTAAAAAGGACAAGCAAGGTGAAGATAATAGAAAATACATGGTCAGATCATAATATTGTACTTGTCGAACTTAACGATTGTCTCTCCCAAAAAGTTAGAAACACCTGGAGAATGAATGATTATATCTTGAAAATCGAAAGCAATAAGAAAGAGCTTATAGAAACAATAACCAACTATTTTGACAAAAATAAATCCTCCGATACCTCTTGGGCCATTAATTGGTGTGCCTTTAAGGCAGTTGTTAGAGGAACTCTTATAAAAATGAATGCCAGACTAAAAAAAGAACAAGGTAAAAACTTAAATGAGCTCTACTTAATAAGAAAGCCAGAGACAATAAAAATTCAACTTCTAAAATAAGAGCACAAGAACTAAAAGAAATACAGGACCAAATTAATATAAAACTAACAGATCGCACAATAAAGAATATTGAGAAATTGAAAGTCAAGTATTACGCACAATGCAATAGAATAGACAAGATCCTATCCAGTAGACTTCGCAGACAAAGGGCTATGAATAGAATTACTAAATTAACAGATGGCAATAAAAGCTACATGAACCCAGAAGATATGAGAATATTTTGTTAAGATTCTATAGTAGCCTATATAATATACCACAAAAAATAGATAAAGTAGAGATGGATGAATTATTTGAGAAAATTAAATTACCTAAGATTACATCCACGCAAAGTAAAGAAACCTTTTTTCAAAATATTTAGGCCTCAGTTGGGAACACATCTGGTCAACACTTTTAATTCAATAGTAAATGGGGAAAGTTTCCCAGAGGAAATGATAAGTGCTAATATACTGCCAATCTTGAAAGAGGGGAAGGTACCAACTGACATAACTAACTACCGTCCTATTTCCCTGTTAAATATTGATGTCAAATTGTTTTCATCAATACTGGCAGAAATGATGAAGAAAATAATAGACACGATAATCCATCCAGACCAAATAGGTTTTGTTCCTGGTAGAACATCAAGTCACAATACAAGAAGAATCATAGACATCATTGACACCAGTACAAAATTGGGAACCCCTTTGCTCACCATGTCAGTTGACGCCAAAAAGGCGTTCGATTGGGTGAGTTGAGGCTTCTTAAACCGCTGTCTTTTGGAATTTGGTATTCAGGGTTGGATGCATGAGGCAATTGTCATTATATACAAAGCCATCTGCTAGAGTAGTAGGTCCCAATCTGTGCTCCCCCTGGTTTTGCATGTCGAATGGCACAAGACAGGGGTGTCCTCTATCTCCCCTGCTCTACATAATATCATTGGAACCCCTGGCTACAAACATTAGAAATAATGATGCGATAATGGGTATCCAAAATAAGTTTAGTCAGCAAAAAATGAATATGTACGCGGATGACATCCTTATAACATTAAAAAATTCAATAGAATCTCTAGACCAACTAATGGAGGAATTTATGAGGTATAGTAAAGTCTCCCTATATAAGATGAACATCAACAAGACAGTCTTGATGTCGAAGAACTTAAAAAAACATATAAAAGATCACATCTCGCAGAAATACGATTTTGTATGGGCTAAGAGAGGATATAACTACCTAGGAATAACAAGTACAAAGAATATAGATAACATGGCAGAAGTAAACCTCCTAAGGGTCTTACAACAGACAAACAACTTAAAGACTGGCAAAAAGTAATGGTGTCATGGTGGGGTACAGTTAATATAGTTAATGCATACGTTATCCCCTGTTGGTCCTATATGTTCCAGATGATCCCCTTAAAATTTTCAAACTACTGGCTATCTTTAGTACAGAGGAGTTTTTTCAATTTTATTTGGAGGGGAAAAAAACCTCAAATAAAACAAAAATTGTTGATCCATAAACCGCAATATGGAGCTATTAACTATCCCAGTATTGAAAACTTGTACTGGGCAAATACGATATCCCACGTTCATCAATTAATAGCTAAGCAGGAGTCGGGAGAAGCCTGGTACGATATAGAAAGAGAATCCACAAAACTAACGTATTTAGGTGACTTAGTCTGGAACATCCGTGGCCTAAAAGAAATCAAAAACACAATTAGTAGGAATACCATATTGAACCAGACACTAACAATATGGGAATTATTTTTTAAAAATGGGGTATTCAAAATCAAATCTGGAGAGTTTGTCATCTGAGCGTAATAGAATCAAATATGGAAAATATTGAGTTGAATAATTGGAAATATTATGGTATTGTAGATATTAACCAAATATTGGCAGAAGGAACTATAAAATCCTTCAATCAGTTGCATTCGGAATTTGAACTTCCAACGTCTGAAACATTCAGATACCTAAGGATAACATTTTTTGTTAAGATGCACTATGTTTCCGCCTCTGATAAAATTCAGCTCCTAATGAATAGTGGTAAGACCAATAAGGTACTGTATTTGCTCGAATATAAAACAAGGTTTTTTTCCGAGCAAATGCTCTGAAAAATCCTCCTCGTCTTACATTCGAGGTCTTGTTATAATCTGACCTCAAATTGAGGTCAGATTATAAGACTGTGATCCAGGTCCCCAGCAGAGCTGCAGGGGACCTGGATCCCCCTCTCTAACAGCAGGGGATGTCTGCGCGATGTGCTTCCGCCCGGCACGACCGCCGGGGCTTCTATGAAGAAGCCGAGAACTTCCGCTTTCGTCACAGAAGTCCCGGCGAGCGTGCCGGGCGGCAGCAGGGGAGTCTGCGCTCGTCGCGCAGACTTCCTCTGCTGCCCCACTAGCCACTAGGGAGAATCGGGCAGCTGGGGGATGTCTGCACGATACCAGCTGTCCGTCATAATAGACTGCCGTGTTGGGCAGCTTGGAGGATGTCTGCACGTGTCGTATCGTGCAGACATCCCCCGGCTGCCCCCACTAGCCACCAGGGATCGAGGTAAGGGGGAGGGGGAGGGGGGACGGAGGACAAAGACAGACAAGGGGAGGGGGGGATAGAGAGAGACAAAGGGAGGGGGATGGGGGGAGGACTCAGACAGACAAGGGGGGGAGACACAGACAAGGGGAGGGAGGGGGACAGAGAGACAAAGGGAGGGGGAGGACACAGACAGACAAGGGGGGGGAGACAGACAGACAAGGGGGGGGAGACAAAGACAAGGGGAGGGATGGGGACAGAGAGAAAGGGGAGGGGGGGGGATAGATAGAGACAAGAGAGAAGTTTTGGGGGGAGAGAGAGACAACGCTGGGGGGGAAAGAGACAGCTGGGGGAGCGGGAGAGAGGCAGCATTGGCACATAAAAGCAAATAAAAACAAGAAATGCATTTGTATAATATAAACTTTTTATTAAATATTAAAAAGCAATTTACATATATACAAGTTAAACTTTTTTCCTATAAGGTAGTCTTATAATCAGGCTTTTAGTTTTTTTCCTAAAGGAATGTACAAATTTGGGGGGGTCATCTTATAATCAGGGTCGTCTTATAATCGAGCAAATACGGTAATATCTAAGACAATAAAAGTAGTAAGAGAGTGGGAAGGAATAAAAGCTCATCCAGCAATAAAAATTTGGGAGAAAGAACTAAATTGCACCATAGAATGGAATAGGGCTACCAGAGAAGCAGCTAGCAATATTCATTGTTTAAACCTGCTGGAAACCCAGTATAAGGTTGCCAACCTGGTCCCTACTAGGATTAATAAAATGTCTCCCACCAGTAGAGTATTATGTGGGAGATTTAATAGGGAAGTAGGAACATATATGCACATATGGTGGAGTTGCGAGCGCATCAAGGATATTTGGGAAACAATGTTTCTTTGGTTGGAATCCCTTACCAAGTTTAAACTAAGAAGAACCTCTGATTTAGCTCAACTACATATAAACTGGCCACGGATAAGTAAACTAGATAGATCATTATGTACTCACGGTTTTGTGGCCATAAAAATTGCCATAGCCCGAAATTGGAAGCAGGCCTTGGCCCCCTGTTGGTCATCAATAGTGGACCAAATGCTTTATTAGATTAAAATGGAAAAGGCTATTAGTTGGCCATTTCTGAACTCCCAAAAAAACCACAGAACATGGAGTATATGGCAAAAGAAACTAGAACAGTATCAAATTAGCCCCTCTGTGTCGAGCACTACGAATTAGCTTCGTAGGCGTTCCCTCCCCCAGTCCAGTACCGCATGTTCTTTCATGTTTTCTAGGTAAACTTTAAGCTTTGTGTTTTTGTAAGGGATGTCTTACCTTTATAAAATAAGTACAAGTGGTTATGCACACTATTTCTCTACAAGTTTTTAGGGCTTATATATGACCTAATTCCGTTCTGAAAACAGCACCACACAGTTTGTTAGTCAATTTTCTGTACTGTCTTTTTTATTTTATTTAAAAAGAAATAAAGATATTTAAGGGGGAAAAAAAAGATCTAAATAATGCAGAAATCTCCTGGATGGGATGCATAAATATAGTAAGAGCCTATAGTATAGTCCTCCCAAAGCTTAGCTATATCCTACGGATGATCCCAATGATAATACCAAATCCCTAACTTATGTTGATACAAGCCGCATTTTCAAAATACATGTGGAAAAACAGAAGACCTAGATTAAAAAAGGAAATATTAAAACTTAAACTAGTAGAAGGAGGGCTGGGAGCGCCAGATATATTCGAGATCCATGCAATGATATTTCATTTGATTCATACTATTAAGGAGAGCAATGAGACAGAGGCCTGGAAGGAGATAGAGGGACAATAGGGGTAGAGGACTTAAGTGAAGTCATATGGCGGATAAAATCATCAACAGAAAAAATATATAAAATAGAAAGTTCAATAATAATTGCTAATATCCTAATAACATGGAATGGGCTTATAAAAACATAGATAACATAATAGAGGATTTGCCACTCAGAGTTGTCACATTTAACATGGAAGATATAAACTTAAAATCTTGGGAGAACAATGGAATTAACACAATAAAAGCAGTTATGAGGGGAAATAAAAATGAAAACATTCCAACAGCTGCAAATAGATTTTGGACTGAACGTTAATGACTTATATACCTATATAAGAGTAAAACACTTCCTAAAAAAAACCCTGATAATAGAAAGAACCAAAACAATTGAATATTTTGTACAGATTCTAGGCTGTAAAAACAATAACACAATATTAGCAAAATCCCTGAAGTTATTGAAGATGACAGAACAATTACTATACTAAAACCAACTCCTGGAAAAATACATTTAGGCTGGCTTATTCTGTGGTTCACTGTCTTAATATATTTGAAGCTCACTATAAGGTTATGCATAGGTGGCACCTTGTACCAACGAAATTAGATAAAATGTTTGAGATTATGTCTCCCTCCTGCTGTAGGTCTGGAAATGCAGGCGCAGGTTATGTCCATGTCTGGTGGTCATGCGAGGGAGTCAGGAAAACATAGTCAGAGGTGGGGAAACACACAGTGGTGTATCTTGGTTTTGTGCTGCCCTAGGCAGACACATTTTGGACACCCCCCCTACCCACGATGCACACCCACGACATGACCCATAACCCACGTTGCACACCCACGACATGACCCATAACCCACGTTGCACACCAAGGACATCACCCCATTACATACACATTGCCAATATTATTTGCCCATAATATTCCCCAGCTAATTTGCCCAATAATATGCAAGTATTATTTGCCATTAATAAGTCACAGCCAATGTCCCCAATAATATGCCAGTATTTGCCATTTAATCAGCCCCTGCCAATTTGCCCAATATTATGCCAGTATAATTTGCCATTAATATTCCCCAGCCAATTTGCCCAATAATATGCCAGTGTTATTCTGCCATTTACCGGTAATATGCCCCAGCTAAATTGCCCAATATTAAGCCAGTATTATTTGCCATTTAATATGCCTCTGCCAATTTTCCCAATAATATGTTAGTGTTATTTGCCATTAATAAGCCCCAGACAATTTGCCCAATAATATGCCAGTGTTATTTACCTTTTAATATGCCCCTGCTAATTTGCCAAATAATATGCCTGTGTTATTTGCCATGTTATATCCCGCAGCCAATTTGCCCAATAATATGCCAGTGTTATTTGCCATTTAATATGCCCCTGACAATTTGCCCAACAATATGCCAGTGTTATTTCCCATTTAATATGCCCCTGCTAATTTGCCCAATAATATGCCAGTGTTATTTGCCATTTAATATGCCCCTGCCAATGTGCCCAATAATATGCCAGTGTTATTTGCCATTTAATGTGCCCCTGCCAATGTGCCCAATAATATGCCAGTGTTATTTGCCATTTAATGTGCCCCTGCCAATGTGCCCAATAATATGCCAGTGTTATTTGCCATTTAATGTGCCCCTGCCAATTTGCCCAATAATATGCCAGTGTTATTTGCCATTTAATGTGCCCCTGCCAATTTGCCCAATAATATGCCAGTGTTATTTGCCATTTAATGTGCCCCAGCCAATTTGCCCAATAATATGCCAGTGTTATTAGCCATTTAATGTGCCCCTGCCAATGTGCCCAATATTATGCCAGTGTTATTTGCCAATTTGCCCAATAATATGTCAGTGTTATTTGCCATTTAATGTGCCCCTGCCAATTTTCCCAATAATATGCCAGTGTTATTTGCCATTTAATGTGCCCCTGCCAATTTGCCCAATAATATGCCAGTGTTATTTGCCATTTAATGTGCCTCTTCCAATTTTCCCAATATGAAAGTGTTATTTGCCATTTAATGTGCCCCTGCCAATTTGCCCAATAATATGCCAGTGTTATTTACCATTTAATGTGCCCCTGCCAATGTGCCCAATAATATGCCAGTGTTATTTGCCATTTAATGTGCCCCTGCCAATTTGGCCAATAATATGCCAGTGTTATTTGCCATTTAATGTGCCCCTGCCAATTTTCCCAATAATATGCCAGTGTTATTTGCCATTTAATGTGCCCCTGCCAATTTGCCAAATAATATGCCAGTGTTATTTGCCATTTAATGTGCCCCTGCCAATTTGCCCAATAATATCAAAGTGTTATTTGCCATTTAATGTGCCCCTGCCAATTTGCCCAATAATAGGCCAGTGTGATTTGCCATTTAATGTGCCCAGCTAATTTGCCCAATAATATGTCAGTGTTATTTGCCATTTAATGTGCCCAGCTAATTTGCCCAATAATATGCCAGTGTTATTTGCCATTTAATATGCCCTGCTAATTTGCCCAATATTCCAGTGTTATTTGCCATTTAATAAGCCCCTGCTAATTTGGCCAAATCCCCCCATTTCCCCAGCACTTACCTTTCTCTGGTGGCTAGTGGCAGGCAGCATGGAGTCCTCCATGCTGCCTGTTCGGCTCCCCGGCGGTTGTGCCGACAGGTCACGTGACCAGGCGCGCGTATGACGTCAGCGCGCCCGTCACGTGACTGTCGGCACTTCCGTGTCACACTGCACGGGGAGCCGAACAGGCAGCATGGAGGTTTCTCTGTGCTGTCTGTTCGGCTCCCCGTGCAGCCTGGCAGGCAGAGATGGTGAGGGGGGATCTTCCGATCCCTTCTCACCTCCGTCTCTTCCTGCAAGCGCGGTCTTTTTTTTTTTTTAAAGGGCAGATTTTTTTTTTTTTACTCTTTTTTTTTTTTCAGTGCTGGGGGGCGCTGCCGCCCCCCAAAATTTGCCGCCCTAGGCATCCGCCTAGGATGCCTCGCGCTAAATACAGCACTGGAAACACATTAAAATAATGACGGGTTTAAAATTTGAAATATCACCTAAAACCATGTTGTTACATCTAGAGTGGCCACCAATGAAAAGAACAGAAAGCTTTCTATTGGTACACCTGTTCACCACAGTCAAAATGCTATTGGAAAGAAACTGGAGCAAATAGAAAACCAAACAATATGGCAGCTCAAGATGGAAGTGGGTATTCTTAGACAAAGCTGTTACGGCAATAAAAAAAGTTACAGCTTTTTAATGTATGATGTATGTATGATGTTTAGTATGATGTTTAGTAGTTTTCTGATATTATCTCCTCCCGAACTTCCCCCCATAAACCCGTATTGGTCCTGATGTATCAGGTCTGGGATAATCAGACTCAGCCTGCTATTTGCTAATATTTTTGAGAAGATTTTCATGTCCAGGTTTTTGAAGGAGATTGGGCGGTAGTTACTCAAAAATTTAGGGTCTTTACCAGGTATCGAGATAGGGTAGATCGTAGCTCTAAAAAGGTCGCTGGAACTTTTTTTGGTATCTACAATTCAATTCTGAAATTTCCCCAGCATAGGTGTAATAACTGGTTAAAAAAAATTTGTCAAACTGGGCCGTAAAGCCATCTTGGTCTGGTGCCTTACCATTTTTTCATCTATATTTATCAGCAAGTTTCCCTGGGTCGATTTTGTGGAGGATACATTTTGAAAAAAAGGAGTTCATATCCTGAGATGTGGGTTTAGCTATGTCAGTGTTGTATAGTGAAGCATAATAATTGGCAAATGCCTTTCCTATTTGGGCAGGTGATAGAACAACTTGATCTCCAACAATGATCTTTTTGATTGTATTATTTGTTTGGCCTGATTTTAATTTATTGGAGAAAGGCTTCCCTACTTTATTATTACTGCTGTACCAACGCTGGTTTATGGATGTGATCATCCTTCTCACTTTCCCTTCCAATAAGGTTTGAATCGGAGGTTGAATTGACATGATATGTCTCGATATCAAGAGAGATGGGGTAACTTAATTATATGCTTCCGCATTAGCCAGACTAATATAGAGATCAGTTAATCCACTACCTCTAGCTTTCCTTGCTCTGGTTTCGATCTGTATCATACATTACGCACTTTTATACGATTATAATTGACGATTATAATTTCATCTGACATATTCTTCTGCATGTGATTTAAGGAGGGTTTTATTTGCTTCTGAGGATAAGATCAATTTGTCTATTCTCCAATGGCTTTTAGATGAATATTCTTGATTGTTTCTAATTGTTCCCCTGATGGGGGCATGATCTGATCATGTGATTGGGAGTCTTCAAATCTTTGTAAATTTTTTGAGTTTGTCAAAAATACATCTATCCTAGAGTAGCTGTTATGTACTTTGGAGTGAAATGAGAAATCTTTCTCTGGGATGGTGCACGCTCCAGATATTAATGAGGTTATATTCAGAACACATATCTTTTATCCATTTTTTTTTCCAATTTCCTGTCTTATTTAACCCCTTAAGGACAGATGACGTGCCAGGCACGTCACTGCAAATCGTGGACTTGCCGACAGGTGACGTGCCTGGCACGTCATGCACTAAATTGAGTAAAGAAAGCGACCAGTGGTCGCTTTCTTTACTCTAACGGTGTTGCTACAATGCCTCTAGGTAGAGGCATTGTGCAACACCCCCCAAATGTGCAGGGGCGCGCTACGATCACTCCACGGAGTGATCGTAGCAGCCATTTAAAAATGGCAGCGCCCACTGCACACATGTGCTTAGAAAGCGAACGATCGTTCGCTTTCTTAGCATCTCCGGTGTTGTTAAAGTGCCTCGCTAGCGAGGCCCTTAACAACACCATGCTGCTCCCCAGAGCCGATGGTGGTCGCTCTCCTGAGCGACCCCATTGGCTCAGTAGAAGGGAACGCTGCCTGTACAGGCAGCGCTTCCCTTCTAATGGCAAGAGCATCGGAAGTGAAAGTATTTCACTTCCAGTGCTCTAGGGGGAGCCAATCGATGCCGGCACAACAGATCTATGTGATCTGTGTGCAGGCATGTAAGGTAAGTGCTCTGATGAGCACTTACCATACAGTCAAATGCAATATTAGCAAATATTGCCTTTGACAAGTATTGATCTTCCTCCCTCACCTTACTAGTTATAGTAAGGGAGAGAGACAGATCAGATAAAGTAAAAAAATAAAATAAAATAATAAAAAAAATATTTAATAAAATTTTAAACACCAAGGGCTTTTATAAAAGCCATTTAACCCCTTCCCTGCCATTGATCGCTGTGTACGCAGTGATCATACACAGCAGCACATTTTTTTCTGTCTGTGCATTTTTTAGGGGTTAATTTTTTTTACTGTAATTCATTACAGTAAAAAAAAAAAAGCTCTTTTAAGAGAGATTAACCCCTTTCTTGCTGTAGATCACTGCCTAAGCAGCGATCTGACGCAAATGCAGCAATGCATTTTAAAAAAATATTAAACTTTTTTATTACACCCGTCACATGTTAATTATACCCGCTAGGTTTAACGTAAAAATTTTTTTTTTAGCTGTCTGACCGCATGTATAGCGATCAGTAACAGCTGATAAGTGACAAAGGCGGGTTGGCGTTTGCTCAGATGAGCATCACCATTCGTCTGGTTAGATCAATATTTGTAAATATTTGATCTGACCCGTGTAGATCTGCCTCCCTCTCACCTGAGTTTTAGTGAGGGAGGGAGACAGAGCTGTATAATGTAAGTTTTTAATTATAATATATTTAATAGAATTGAGACCCAAAGGCTTTTATAAAAGCCGTTTCCAGTATTTAACCCCTTCCCTGCAATTGATCGCTGTGTACGCAGTGATCTTACACAGCAGCACATTTTTTGCTGTCTGTGCATTTTTTTAGGGGTTATTTTTTTTTACTTTGATTTATTACAGTATATCAAAGGCTCTTTTAAGAGCTATTAACCCCTTCCTTGCCGTATATCACTTCCTAAGCAGCACATATGGTCACTGCCTAAGCAGTGCATATGGTCACTGCCTAAGCAGCGCATATGGAGCAATCTAGTCGCAGAAGGATTTTTTTTTGCTATCAGCATTTTTTTTGTCAGACTCGCTAGGGGTTAATTATACGTGTATTCCTTTTGAAGCTGTCTGAACGCGTGTATAGCGATCAGTAACAGCCGATCAGTGGCAAAGGTGAAAATCAAAAGCGCACCTCTCAAATGTAGCCTTTCAACACCCAACAAAGCTGACAAAGCTATGCATGGGTGGTATCCCTGTGCTCGGGAGATGTTGCTGAACATATATTGTGGTATTGTTTGTCAGTGACACATACCGAAATATGTGAATTTGTGTCTAACGTACAATGTATGTGGGGAAAAATACACAATAAAATGACTACCACAAACTTTGACAAAGGCTGGTGGTAGAATTGGTGCATGGAAAGTGTTAAAATAACACCATTTAAAATAGCCTAGGGTGTCTACTTTTACAAAATATATACTTTTTGGGGTAAAATACACTGTCCTACTTTAAAAAAAAGTTCCAAATGAAAGATGGGCTCAGGCTGACTACACGTCAATATTCCAAGTTGAAAATGCACACCTTCACAATGTGGCCCTTTTAGCCCCCAAACAACCCAACAAACCTATGCATAGGTGGTATCCCTGTACTCAGGAGATGTTGTTGAACACATATTGGGTTATTTTTTGGCAGTGACACATACCAAAATCTGTGTATTTATGTCTAAAATACAATATTTGTGAAAAAAAAACACACAAAAATTACTACCACAAACTTTGACAAAGGCTGGTGGTAGAATTAGTGCATGGGAAGTGTTAAAATACCACCATTTGAAATAGCGTAGGATGTCTACTTTTAAAAAATATATGGGTTGATGGGGTAAAATACACTGGCTGGTTTCAAATATGTCCCAAATGGGACATGGGTGCAGGCGGTTTGCATGTCAAAATTTCAATTTGGAAAACCAAAAACTGCACCTACCAAATTTGGCCTTTTACCCCCCAAACAACCCAACAAACCTATGCATGGGTGGTATCCCTGTACTCAAGAGATGTTGCTGAACACTTATTGGGGTGTTATTTGGCCGTGACACATACCGAAATTTGTGAATTCATGTCTGAAGTACAAGGTTTGTGAAAAAAAAACACAAAAAAATTACTACCACAAACTTTGACAAAGGCTGGTGGTAGAATTAGTGCATGGAAAGTGTAAAAATACCACCATTTGAGATAGCCTAGGGTGTCTACTTTTAAAAAATATATGGGTTGATGTGGTAAAATACACTGGCTGGTTTCAAATATGTCCCAAATGGGACATGGGTGCAGGCTGTCTGCATGTCACCAGGCATTGGAGAATGAAGGGAGTGGGGAAAAGACACACCAGGAATTGGGAGTGGGTGGAAGAAAAAGAGACCCCAGGCATTGAGTGAAGGAGAAAAAGAGACCTCGGCATTGAGGGAGGGAGAAAAAGAGACCCCAGACATTTGGGAGGGAAAGAGAGATACACACACCAGACATTAGGGAGGGGGAGAGAGAGAGAGGGAGGGGGAGAGAGAGAGAGGGAGGGGGAGAGGGAGAGGGAGAGGGAGAGGGAGAGGGAGAGGGAGAGGGAGAGGGAGAGGGAGAGGGAGAGGGAGAGAGAGAGAGAGAGAGAGAGAGAGACATGGGGAGAAGAAAAGACAAACATGAGGGAGAGATACAAAAGAGGGGAAGATAACGTGCATGTGACACTGCATGTGTTACTGTGTGTATGTGTGGCTGCATCTAACATTGCATTTGTGTGTACATGTGCCTGCATTTGTATGTGACACTGTGTTACTGTGTGTGTAAATGCAGGGTCATGAGGGGGCGGCAAAATAGATGTTTGCCTAGGGCGGCAAAAAGTCTTGCATTGGCCCTGTTTCTAGACACAGTTCTACTAATTTGCTGGTGAACCACACATGAAAAGCCCAATTACATTTATTATTTAATTTTATTCCCCAACAAGATATTTCCCTCAACACCTCTACAGCTATGGAGTTTCCTCCTAACGAGATACAAAGGTTCTCACAATCACCTGTTTATTCCCCCTAAGCCATAAGCAGGTTAATTATATCAAGCCTCTTAGAGATAAGGGCTGGTCTCTTAGACACATTCTTGGCCATATACATGTTCTCATTTGTGTGTCAATGCTTGTTTATATACACATCTCCATTGAGATTGCTAGGCCGTGAATCATCAAGATTACCACTTGTCTTCTACCACATTACACTCGCGAACCCTCACAATCTCCATTGAGAGGAAGTGCTCAGACATTAAGAACACTGTAAATCCAATAAACAATACCTTAAAAGGGAATTTAAATATATAGTGTAATAGCATAGTTGCCAACATTTGAAAAAAAATTCCAGTGACACTTTGCAGCTCAGCTTCCAATTACTTACTTTAAGATTGACCACACCTACTGCCCAAAGCTCCACCCACTCCACATAATTAGCATAATGTAACTCCACCTTATTGTCACAGTGTAGATTATATCACCAAGTTCCCACCAGCATTACCATGCATCCTTGGTATACAACAGATACATTCACAGCACAACATAAACATGTGGCATATGGATATTATCACCTTTACGTGAAATATAGTCAGAGAGCTGTGTGTACACCATAAAACATACATCAGTATGAACCTACCACTTCTCCTGGAAAACCATTCAATGTATCCACTACCCTATCAGTAAAGTAATACTTTCATTAGCCCTGGCCTAATATCTAGGATAACCTTATACCTATCCCACACGTGCTTAAACTCCTTCACTGTATTAACCTCTACCACTTCTGTTGGAAGGCCATTCCATGTATCCACTACACTATCAGTAAAGTCATATTTTCAATAATCCCTAGCCTAATATCTAGGATAACCTTATACCTGTCCCACGCATGCTTAAACTCCTTCGCTGTATTAACCTCTACCACTTCTACTGGAAGGCTATTCCATGCACCCACCACCCTCGCAGAAAAAAAATATTATGTTTATAATCACAAAACAAAACCTGTAAAATATGAAATATTTCCAGCCTTTTCAAAAGCTTGAGGTAGAACCCAAATATATGTATATAACTAGTTGCATTTATGCCAGGGCTTGACAAACTTAGGAGTTTTAGGAGCCAGTAAAAAAATCTAGGAGCCAGACAACAGCACATACACACAATCACATGCAGTCATATACAGACACACATACACACTCATACATGCAGTCAGTCACATAGACACACACACTCATACATACATACAAACAGTTTGTCACATACGCTCGTACATGCATACATAGTCTGTCACATACACTCGTACGTACGTACGTACGTACGTACGTACGTACGTACATACAGTCTGTCACATACACTCATACATACAGTCTGTCACATAGACACACACTCATACAGTGTCAGATACACACTCATACATACAGTCTGTCACAGAAACACACTCATACATCCAGTCTGTCACAGACACACACATTCAGTCTGTCACAGACACACTCACATACAGTCTGTCACAGACACACACTCATACATACAGTCTGTCACATAGACACACACTCATACATACAGTCTGTCACATAGACACACACTCATACATACAGTCTGTCACATAGACACACACTCATACATACAGTCTGTCACATAGACACACAATCATTCATACAGTCTGTCACAGACACACACTCATACATACATACATACAGTCTGTGACACAAATAAACATACATACAGTCTGTCAAAGACACACACTCATACATACAGTCTGTCACATAGACACACACTCATACATACAGTCTGTCACAGACACACACTCATACATACATACATACATACATACATACATACAGTCTGTGACAGACAAATAAACATACATACAGTCTGTCAAAGACACACACTCATACATACAGTCTGTCACATAGACACACACTCATACATACAGTCTGTCACATAGACACACACTCATAGATAGAGTCGGTAACATAGACACATACACTCATAGAGTCAGTCACATAGACACACACACCCATACAGTCTGTCACATGGATACATACATACATATATACAGACAATCTGTCACATAGACACACACACTCATACAGTCTCACACATACATAGTCTATCACATACACTCATACATACATAGTCTGTCACACACATACGTACAGTCTGTCACATACATACAGTCTGTCACATACTCTCATACACACACATACAGTCAATATTTCGTCCCCCCCCCCTGCTGCTATATCGCATTGCAGGGAAGGGGGGCATTTCCATTCTACACAGACCATCACTACTTATTAATTATCATTAACCATCATTTGTCAGGGTTGCCAGAGTTAATTTCTCCATCATTTGCCAAGGTTAATTTCTCCATCATTTGCCAGGGTTAATGTATCCATCATTTGCCAGGGTTAATTTCTCCATCATTTGCCAGGGTTAATTTCTCCATCATTTGCCAGGGTTAATTTCTCCATCATTTGCCAAGGTTAATTCATACATCATTTGCCAGGGTTAATTTTACATCATTTGCAAGGGTTAATTTTACATCATTTGCAAGGGTTAATTTTACATCATTTGCCAGGGTTAATTTTACATAATTTGCCAGGGTTAATTCATCCATCATTTGCCAGGGTTAATTTATCCATCATTTGCCAGGGTTAATTTATCCATCATTTACCAGGGTTAATTTATACATCATTTGCCAGGGTTAATTTTACATCATTTGCCAGGGTTAATTCATACATCATTCGCCAGGGTAAATTTATCCATCATTTGCCAGGGTTAATTCAACATAATTTGCCAGGGTTAATTTATACATAATTTGCCAGGGTTAATTTATACATCATTTGCCAGGGTTCATTCATACATCATTTGCCAGGGTTAATTCATCCATCATTTGCCAGGGTTAATTTATCCATCATTTGCCAGGGTTAATTCATACATCATTTGCCAGGGTTAATTTATCCATCATTTGCCAGGGTTAATTTATCCATCATTTGCCAGGGTTAATTTTACATCATTTGCCAGGGTTAATTCATACATGATTTGCCAGTGTTAATTCATACATCATTTGCCAGGGTTAATTCATACATCATTTGCCAGGGTTAATTCATACATCATTTGCCAGGGATAATTCATACATCATTTGCCAGGGTTAATTCATACATCATTCGCCACGGTAAATATATCAATCATTTGCCAGGGTTAATTCATACATCATTTTCCAGGGTTATTCTGCCCATTAATGTCACCCACCCTCCACCCCCTTCCTTAGTACTCACCTGTTGGTCCCCGTTGGGTCCTCCCTGTTGCAAGCTTCCCTCCTGCACGGAGGAGGGAAGTACATTAGCCGCGAAGAAGATTTTTAAAAAAAGAAAAAAGAAAAAAAAAGCTACTGCTGCTGTGAGCATAGCTCACACAGCCGTGCGATCACGTCACCTGATCCGCCGCGATTGCGAGACAGCCAGGTTTCCCGGGACTGTCCCGCGATCGCAATATACGCGGGATATTTGCAGAGTTGCCGGGACTGTCCCGGCAGATCCGGGACAGTTGCCAACTATGTAATAGTATCTTGTTAATTATTATCTGCCGTCTGAATATTTCTACATTAATAGTGCTTTATTAGTGCTCCTTAGTGCTTTAACTTTTTTTTCTTTTCAAAAGAATTTATTATCATTGATTCAGTTTGTACAGTATTTCAGATAATTATAATGTTTATTGCAAAAAAAAAAACATTGACAATGCAGCAACAACAATGTCATTTCAACTCCAATACATTTTGTATCAACACAACGTGAAAATTTTGTATCATAATAAATAAACATTTTAAACTTATATGGAAAAACATATGGGGGTGGAGAAAAAAGGGAAAGTGCAAAAAGGTAAGAGGGGGAAGGGAACATTTTTATAAGTGTAAAGTAGAAAACTGAGTTGAAAATATTTGGATAAGTCTGGTCAACACCCTTTAACATACGTTAGGAATATTATTTGTATTCAACCACACATTCCATTTACTCCAGGTGTGGTAAAATTTGGAAAAACTAGGGGAGCCCTTGTGTGTTTTAGTAATTTCGATTAGTTTTATGACCACCTGTAACAAAATAGGTAAAGCTTGTTTCCAATGGCAATAGTAAGTCTGGTGGCGTTGAAAATGTGCATTATCAGCCCCTTTTCCTTCTTGGGCAATGAAGAAGGATAGATATCCAGTAAACCTATTTTGTGTGTTTTCGAAAGTTGGAAACCTGCAATGTCCTTTATTACTTTGAAGACCTCTGTCCACAGTGGTGTTATATGCGGGCATGTCCACCAAACATGGATCATGGAACCTGTATGACCACAATTCCTCCAACATTTGTCCGAGGTGGTCGGGCATATACGCTGTAGCCAAGCCGGAACTAGGTACCATCTATACAAAAGCTTCTGGGTGGTTTCCTAGTAAGCTATACTTTTAGAGTGGCCGAGAGGATTGATATTTGTGGCATGTCATTGTTCAGCTGAAAATGTTCGACCAATTTCACATTCCCACTGACTTGCATATGATGGAGTTGACATAGATCCTAAGCATGGAGTATATTGTGGACAACATTTTCTGGGGTTTTCCGGCTGGGGAACACATCTTTATAAATACCTTGGGTAATTTAGATTTTTCGGTTGTAGTGGTTTTACATTTCTGTACTACACTCCTAATACGCCTATATGTGAACAATTCCTGTGAGGACAGGTCAAATGTTGTCTGAAGATCTTTAAACGATAAAACTTCCTGCTTGTGTATCAGCTGTGAGCAAGCTTGTATGCCCCCCTTTCCCCCTGCAGATAGATTTAGATTTGTCGTGAATAATTTGAGTATAGAAGTAATATACTTCAGAATATTCTGCAAGTATATTTTGAAGAGCTGGTATTGAGTCACTCGGGTTGCCGAGTGCTAGTAAAATGTCATCGGCAAATAAACAAATTTTATGAGTAAAGTTCCCATGTGTTATGCCTTTGATATCAGGTGAGGATCTAATTTTAGTTGCAAGTGGTTCCAGTGCCAATACGAAAATCAATGGTGCCAGTGGGCAACCTTGCCATGTACCGTTGGTGATTGAAAATTTATCAGATAGAAATCCCATATTATATACTCTTGCTGAGGGCACGCTAAATAAAGACATAATGCCTTTTATAAACCCATTCGGGATACCGAATATGCTCAACAAACTTTCCAAATATGTGAAGCCAGTCGAAAGCTTTTTCAGCATCTAAGGAGAGCGGCAGTGAAGGTTCCTTAGTCCTGCGAAGTATATGGGTTAGGTTAATACATTTCCTAGTGCTGTCCGACGCCTGTCTGCCAGGGGTGAAACCGACTTGGTCCTCCTGCAGCAAGTCCGGAAGAACTTTCTTGAGTCTGTCAGCCAGCAATTTTGCATACAGTTTTGTGTCCGTATTCAGCAACGAAATAGGTCTAAGATTTTCCGGGGCAGTATAGGGCCTCGAGCATTTTGAGAGGCATAGTCCCCTCATCTTTTATAGAATTGAAAACTTTAGTCAAAAGTGGGGTGAGAACTTAGTAATATGTTTTATGATGCGTATTAGGGACTTCAACTTGTGGCTTGGAGAATGGTGTCGGGAGCAAGGATTTGGCTTTGTTTCTCATGGAAGTTCACTATGGGATAGAAAGGAACTGTACAAAAAAGATGGTTTGCATCTTTCTCAAAAGGGAACGAATGTTCTCAGTGAGCAGTTCAGAGGTTTTGCTAGGAGGTTTTTAAACTAAAAGGGGGGGGGGGGGGGGCAAAATGGCGATAAAACATCAATCCAATTGCCCCCCAAAAAAGGTACAGAAGTTACCTGTAGTCAGTGTGCTGAAAAATGATAAGCTTAGGGTCATGTCTACAAATGCTCGCAGTTTAGGGAATAAGATCCATGAACTTGTGACAATATTGGCAACTGAGAATGTAGATTTAGTGGCTGTTACTGAGACATGGTATAATGAAAAACATGACTGGGACAGTTCAATACCAGGGTACTCTTTATATAGAAAAGACAGAGAAGGTAAAAAAGGGGGAGGGGTGGCCCTGTATGTGAGGGATAGCTTAAAATGTAACGTAATACAAGTTAGTGAGGCGAACATAGAGTCAGTTTGGGTTACATTAGAATTTGGTAATCATATGGTAACTCGGGTAGGTGTGATTTATAGGCCCCCTGGACAAATAGAGGAGTTAGATAATCTACTAGTTGAGGAAATAGCTAAAATGACAATGAAGGGAGAAGTGATCATCATGGGTGACTTTAATCTTCCTGATGTGAACTGGAAATACAAAACAGCTACTTGCGCCAGGAGTACGCATATCATAAACTCCCTACTGGGATTATCTCTAAAACAAGTAGTGGAGGAGCCAACTCGAAAGCAGGCCATACTAGACTTAGTGTTCACAAATGGAGATTTGTTATCAGATATTACTGTAGGTGAAAGTTTAGGATCTAGTGATCACCAGACAGTGTGGTTTAATATAAGAACAGTGACGCAGTCACACCACACAAAAACAAAAGTTTTAGATTTTAGAAAAACAGACTTTTCTAAAATCAGATTAGGTGTGAAGGAGTCATTATCAGACTGGAGCAATTTAAATGGAGTCCAGGAGAAATGGGATTATCTAAAAGTTGCACTACTGAAGGCAACAGAAAATTGCATAAGGCTTGTCAGTAAGAGCAAAAAAACCAGAGAAACTGTGGTACTCTGCAGAGGTGGCTAAAATAGTAAAAAATAAAAAGCTAGCATTTAGTAATTATAAAAATACTCAGAGTGAGGAAGATAGAAAGATCTATAAGAGTAGGCAGAAAGAGGCAAAGCAAGCTATAAGAGCTTCCAAAGCACACACAGAAGAGACTATAGCCCAGTCAGTGAAAAAGGGGGATAAAACATTTTTTAGATACATAAATGAGAAAAGGAAAGTAAAACAAGGATTAGTTAGATTAAAAACAAAAGAAGGATGCTATGTAGAAGAGGATAAAGGCTTAGCAGACTGCCTTAATGAATATTTTTGTTCAGTTTTTACAAATGAAAATGAGGATAAGGGACCTCATTTAGGGAAAAAGACTAATGAGTCTTTTGATGCATGTAAGTTTACAGAGGAAGAGGTTTTACTTCAGCTGTCTAAAGTAAAGACAAATAAGTCGATGGGACCTGATGGGATACATCCAAAGTTATTAAAAGAACTTAGTGGTGTACTAGCAAAACCGTTAACAGATTTATTTAACCAATCATTGTTAACGGGAGTAGTTCCAGAAGATTGGAAATTAGCTAATGTTGTGCCCATTCACAAGAAAGGTAGTAAGGAGGAGGCGGGCAACTATAGACCAGTAAGTCTTACTTCAGTAGTGGGGAAAATAATGGAAACCTTGTTAAAGAATAGGATTGTTGAACATCTAAAGTCGCTTGGATTTCAAGATCAGAGACAGCATGGGTTTACTTCAGGGAGATCATGCCAAACTAATCTTATTGATTTTTTTGATTGGGTAACTAAAATAATAGATCAGGGTGGTGCAGTAGACATTGCTTACCTAGATTTCAGTAAGGCTTTTGACACTGTCACACATAGAAGGCTTATCAATAAACTGAAATCTTTGAGTTTGGATTTCAATATTGTTGAATGGATTAGACAATGGCTGAGTGACAGGCAACAGAGGGTTGTAGTCAATGGGGTATATTCGATGCAAGGTCTTGTTACTAGTGGGGTACCTCAGGGATCTGTTCTTGGACCCATTCTCTTTAATATTTTTATTAGCGATATTGCAGAAGGTCTTGTTGGCAAAGTATGTCTTTTTGCCGATGATACAAAGATTTGCAGCAGGGTTGATATTCATGGAGGGATAAGCCAAATGGCAAATGATTTAGCTAAACTAGAAAAATGGTCAGAGCAGTGGCAACTGGCATTTAATGTGGACAAGTGCAAGATTATGCACCTTGGGCGTAAAAACCCAAAAGCAGAATATAGACTATTTGGTACAGTCCTAACCTCAACATCTGAGGAAAGGGATTTAGGAGTAATAATTTCAGAGGACTTGAAGGTAGGTAGGCAATGCAATAGAGCAGCAGGAAATGCTAGCAGAATGCTTGGTTGCATAGGGAGAGGTATTAGCAGTAGGAAGAGGGAAGTGCTCATGCCATTGTACAGAGCACTGGTGAGACCTCACTTGGAGTATTGTACGCAGTACTGGAGACCGTATCTCCAGAAGGATATTGATACTTTGGAGAGAGTTCAGAGAAGGGCTACTAAACTGGTTCATGGGTTGAAGGATAAAACTTACCAGGAAAGGTTAAAGCATCTTAACATGTATAGCTTGGAGGAAAGACGTAACAGGGGGGATATGATAGAAACATTTAAATACATAAAGGGAATCAACACAGTAAAGGAAGAGAGTATATTTAAAAGAAGAAAAACTACCACAACTAGAGGACATAGTCTTAAATTAGAGGGGCAACGATTTAAAAGTAATATCAGGAAGTATTACTTTACTGAGAGGGTAGTGGATGTATGGAATAGCCTGCCAGCAGAAGTGGTAGAGGTAAACACAGTCAAGGATTTTAAGCATGCGTGGGATAGACACAAGGCTATCCTAGCTATAAGACCGGGAACGGGGGACTAATAAAAATACTCAAAAAAAAATAAAAAATTGGGCAGACTAGATGGACCGAATGGTTCTTATCTGCCGACACATTCTATGTTTCTATGTAATAAAAATTGGAAAACCCGTCGGGACCCGGTGATTTTGATAATTTGAGAGATTTTATAGCTGATTGAACTTCCTCCTTTGTGAAAGGCAATATGAGCTGGCTCACCCTAAGTTCTTCTAGTTGTGGAAGGCACACGGAATCCAAGAATACTCTAATTGCCTCTGGAGTTGGTTGTGTTGTGTGAGGATCCTCTTTAAGATTGTATAGTTTGGCAAAAAAAATTGCAAGTTCGTTGTTAATGTCCATGGGATGGTACAGTTTGGGGCCCTGGTGTTTTTGTATATAGGGGATTCTGGTTTGTACATTGCATTTGTTTCAGTTTTTTTGCCAGTATTTTCCCTGCTTTATATAAAACTTGTGGCCCATATTTTGTAAAATTTTATGCGTAGAGTCAAGTTGAATATCCGCCATGTCTTTTTTGGTCGAACAAATCAGCTCTTCTCGCTGGTCAGCGTAACTGGTTTTTGTTGTTGGGTTAATGACATTAACCCAACTGCTGGTATCATACCTGTCACATACCTCTTGCTTTTTTATCTAAGAACCATATTTGGGAAGTTGACCAGACTTGAGGTAAGAGAAAAGGGAAAAAACATTTGGGATAGGAACCTGAGGGAGCTAAAAAACTATATACAATTTCCTGAAAGCCATCACAATTGGTTCGGAATATTGTGTAAATAATCAGGATGACCACCGCAGAAATTGAGCAGGACTGTCCTGTCCCTAGGAAAAAAAGTACTCCCCACCACAAGTGACATACACTGCGATGAGCCACAATTAATGGGGTGGTGGACGAAACCATGTTAGGCACTGTTGCCTTTTACACAGATATACAGTGGAACCTAGTGGGACTGGTCTACCATTTTATGTGCAGTGTAGAAATGTACTTGGACTCCTACACTTTGACTAAAAGGGCTTGTATACCAGTATTTCTTAATACTCAGCCTATGCAATGAAACAAACATCTTAAATTCTTAACACATTATAGCAGAACGTTTGGGTCGTCTGTAACCCTATCAGGCATTATAGATATATTAACTCCTTGATGGACTTTGTGCTATACTCTGCAGCGACAAACATATCATGCATCACATTTAAAAAAACACATTTATATTGGCAAATTCCCTTCTCCTTGCCGCATTTCATATAAAACAGTACACAATTATGCATAGCCTATAATAAATTGTTCCATTAGAAAAAGAAAACCCATGGTAATGCCTTAATACAGTCATGGGCAACCATACCCCATGCGTTGGTGATGAAGAAAAATGTATATATGTATAATTTAGGCAACTGAGATTCCAAGATGGTGCTAATTTCTGCGCTAGTATTTGTAGATCATTTGTAAATTTAAATGTCAGAAAGGGTCAGAGAAAGTAAACATAACACAATATATCCGCTTAATATGTCAGACCAATATGCTCATTACTAATACGCAAGTTTTCCCATACTTGTATGACGATTTCTACATATAATGCAGCAGTATAGCTCTTAATTGTTAGTAGCACTGACAATATATTGGAATTTAAATTGCAGAAACGGTCAGAGAAAGTAAACATAACACAATATATCCACAATACATCCACTTAATTCTTGGTCTAGTATGCTAACTACTTAAAAAACAAGTTTTCTCATAATATACGACAGTCTAAAGATATTTTGTTAGTAACATTGAAAAATACATCAATAGAAAGATGTCTAGATATTTGAGCCTATTCAGCTTGGGCTTCATAGCCAGAGATTGTTAAAAGTTGTTAAAGCAGGTCATACACCAGAGAAACGTTATTCCTCACTGGGAGCAGAAAGTTGACACCACACTGCTACTCCACTAAATCTCTTTAACCTGGGGGCTCCACTCAAATAAGCAATATAATAAGTAAGGTATTAATCCCAAGGAAAAGTGGGCAACGATAGCTGTTAAGGTTGGTCCCACAGAAAAAAAAATGTCCCAGACAAAGAAAAGTATGCTGACAGATCCCAGGTATTTTATATTTATAGTGCAAGACCCAGAGGGGTAAACAATCAGTTCAATAGAGTTCTCACCGTTACACTTATAGATCTCAGGTGTATAGGGCCAAACTCAAAGGGATGGGCAGTCAGTTAAACGAATATAGTTTTTTTTTCGTTAAATTGATAGGTCTCAGGTGTATAATTGTAAGGCAGAGATAGGGAGTCAGTTAAGCAGGTTGTTTTAAGCGATAGTTATACGTTTTGTAAAATAAAGAGTAATATACTACTTGCATGAAAACCCCATTCTGCATCTCTTGGTTTTCGATGCACCATCTTCAATGCATGTTGTTGCATCAATTCCTAGGTGTCACAGTCGAGTCTCCCTCCAGAAAGAACCACCGCAACTCCAAGGAACTGCTTGCAGATTGGGTTGTTTAGGCTCTTGAAGTGTCTCAAGTAAGCCTTTGGAACATTTGAAATAAATCTATAGTGAAACTTGTGCTTCTTCATGGATTTGTGTGCGAAACAGAAAGATCTCCAGGCTGGAGCAGAGAGATCATACTAGGACCATATGTCACAACCTAAAACGAACTCTCATGCCTGCAACACGCCCAAACTACATCCTATGTCATGCCATCCCACCGATTGTGTACCTTTTTTGGCTTCTAGGTTGAATCACTTTAATTGGGTTTGCAGGAAGACAAAGTGGTGGAGTCACTATATGGTATTATCAAGACACTGAGATTTAAGTTTTGATTTTCCTCCACGGCAGCCCCTGTGAGTACTTTTAAAGATGCCCAGTGATTTTAGGGTAACCACTTGTGAGACACTGAGTGGAGAGACTGCTTTTTGGAGGTGTAGGGAATAGAGATATGATGGAGTATAGGTGATCATTCCCTCAGCAGTGACATGGTTAAAATAGGTTGTGCAGGGATGTCAGCTGTGGGGGGTAATCACATTGTCCTGTTCCATAGGATGCAGGCCATGATAAGGTGTGAAATTGTACACTTCAGGCTGCATTGTAGATAACAGATAAGAAAGCATGCATGGTACAGGAGTTCAAAACCAATGTGCTTTAGTGAAAAATATTTTTCATCATTAAGTTTTCTTAGAGTTTTATAAATATAATCTGATCATTTCAGGATAGATGATTAAGTCCAAAACCTAGTTTACAAATGGAGGAGAGTCCGTTTTATAGTTGCAATGTACCATGTTTGTGGTGTTCATGTGAAGATATCTCTTCTTAGCAGTAAGGAGGTAGGGTTGCCACCTGGCCGGTAATTTACCGGCACAGCCGGTATTTTAGGTCTTGAAGCCGGGGCCAGTATACCTAATATACCGGCAATGCAAATCCCGGTATTTCAGTTGGTGTAGCAGCTTTATGCTGCTGCTGTATCTCCCCCACGTGCAGAGCCTTCTGCCTTCCAGTACACTGTCCCGGAATCATGCGGGGAGAGATACAGCAGCAGCTACTGACCTGCTCTGTGCTACGGACCTGCTTGGAGCTCCGCCTCCTGCAAGCTGCACTGAAGAGGACCGACACCAGATGGAAATGAAACAGCTCAACCTGACAGCTAGAGACCCCTCCATGACAGGTACAGGGAGAAAGAGACTGAGAGTGACTGTGAGAGAGAGTGAAAGTGACAGTCTGTGAGAGAAAGTGAAAGTGACAGTCTGTGAGAGAGAGTGAGTGAAAGTGACAGTCTGTGAGAGAAAGTGAAAGTAACAGTCTGTGAGAGAGTGAGTGAAAGTGTGTGTGAGAGAGTGACAATCTGTGAGAGAGAGAGAGCAGTGAGAGAGAGCAGAGACTGTGTGAGAGAGTTAAAGTGACAGTTTGTGAGAGAGCAGAGACTGTGAGAGAGAGCAGAGACTGTCTGTGAGAGAGAGAGCAGAGACTGTGAGAGAGAGAGAGCAGAGACTGTGTGAGAGAGAGCAGAGACTGTGTGAGAGAGAGCAGAGACTGTCTGTGTGAGAGAGAGCTGAGACTGTCTGTGTGAGAGAAAGCAGAGACTGTCTGTGTGAGAGAAAGCAGAGACTGTCTGTGTGAGAGAAAGCAGAGACTGTCTGTGTGAGAGAAAGCAGAGACTGTCTGTGTGAGAGAAAGCAGAGAGTGTCTGTGTGAGAGAAAGCAGAGAGTGTCTGTGTGAGAGAGCAGAGAGAGAGCAGAGAATCTGAGTGAGAGAGAAAGAGATACTGTGAGAGAGAGAGAGAAAGAGAGACTGTGAGAGAGAGAGAGAGAGAGCAGAGATTGTGTGTGAGAGAGAGAACAGAGACTGCCTGTTAGAGACACAGAGAGAGACACAGAGAGAGAGAGAGACTGTGACAGAGAGAGACTGTCAGAGACTGAGTGAGAGAGTGAAAGTGACAGTCTGTGAGAGAGAGAGCAGATAGAGAGACTGTCTGTGAGAAAATGAGAGAGCAGAGAGAGACTGTCTCTCTCACTCTCTCTCACAGACTGTCTGTGTCAGAGAGAGACAGTCTGTGAGAGTTTGTGAGAGTGACAGTCTGTGACACACACACACGCTTCTCACTGGCATGATATACAAATAATATATATCATTTCAGTGATAATCCGCCCCCTTTCTGGCTCCACCTCTCATGGCCCCTCCCTCTTGTAGCTCCGCCCACACACGGACGGTATTTTTTGGAGGAAAAGGTGGCAACTCTATAAGGAGGTCCTGAGGATATTTCAATCCACTGTGCATCTCACTTTAGTAATGCCATCCAATAAATGTTGATAGATACCAGGTATGCCAAGATCCTAGGAATATTTGTGGTAAATTAAGACAGAAATATGAAAAAGTCAACCTTGTAATAGTTCAATAATAGTATATGTTGTGATCAACTCTGTATGAAGAAACAAAACATGTAGAAGGTCACACTCTAATGTGAGTGCAATGTGCCTTATGATATAAGGTTTTTGCCAAACATGTTTCAAAGTACCTCTTTTAGTTTGTGCAAGTGCCAGGCCATTTCATTTGAATATATTGAAAGGTAGTTTTGGGTTTGGTTTTTCTACTGAATCAATAGATTATCTTGGTATTAAAATTGGTTTCAAAAAGATTTATTCTGAATTAAGAGCTGCTTTTACAGAAAGGTTCACTAGATGGAAAGTTCTGGAACCCTCCTGGTATGGCCGTGTGAATATTGTTAAATCGTATGTTTGTCCTAAAATTTTTAATTTATTTCAAAGTATCACTATGCATAAGAGTTAAAACAATACGCAAAAATAATAGATAACTGTGTCTGGGTTAGAAGGAAAACCACATAGGATAGTAAAGGGGAACCCAGATATGTTAATGTCAGGGCCTTTAACAGATCAGGTAGGAGTTTTAGTGCAGGAATAGATGAGTCTGGTTGCATGTCATTATTCATTATACAGGGTTGATCACATAAACTGAAATAGAAATAAATAAGGATTCGAATGAGGACTGTAGCAGAAACAAAAGGGGCATTGCAGTATCGGAAAAGCTATAGCAGGGACTGTAGAAAAGGCAGAGATAGGGGTAGAGAGGGAAACACAAGGAGTGGGGCCTTCGGTTAGGGTAAGCCCTGAGAAGGGAAACTAAAGGAGGATACCCTTGAGAGGGTAACTAAAGGAGGAAACCCTTTAGAGGGTTGAACCCCTAAAAAAGTGCACAGACAGAAAGAAAAATATACCATACTTGCCGGCACGTAGATCACACTGATCTGCTGTGCCGGCATAGAGCAGCACCCCCTAGAGTAATGGAAGTGAAAAAAAAAAAAATACAAAATTGATGTCATTTACTGACATCTTCTCATTGGACATTAACGGACGATCACCGGGACTGAGAACTATTAATTCCGCCTTATAGACATCGGGATGTCAGGCTTCGGTTAGTTTATGAAGTCGGTAATAATGCCAGCCACATGTCCCATCTATCCCACTTTTTAGATTTAATACTGAATTGAGCATTTATTCCTTTCTCCATTTTAAGTTGAAGTATTAACTGGTTTACTACTGGTGTCCACATAAGAGCATGCGTTGAGTTCCAATTCTTTGCAATCATCAACTTGGCTGCCAGTAAAATATGTATTATAAAATTCCTCCACTCTACGGGCCAAGCATTCTCTGTCAAGTGCAAAAGGTCATTTTGTGGGGTAAATGAGATACCGCATATTTTAGATATTTGCGGATTGATCCTTTTCCAGAAAAGCTGGATGCATGGACAGCTCCACCAAATATGGAGAAGATCTCCCTTATGTACTACGCATCTCCAGCATAAATTAGATCTCAGCAGGAATATTTTGGAAAGCCGACTTGGTGGCAAAACCCTTGTTGGCAATCACAGAGAACAGATGTTTCTTGTAGTTGGCCACCAGGTCAGGAAGGAATTTGTCCCACTCCTCTTTACAGATCCTATACAAGTCATTAAGGTTTTGAGGCTGAAGTTTGGCAACTCAAACCTTCAGCTGTCTCCACAGATTTTCTATGGTATTAAGGTCTGGCTAGGCCAATCCAGGATTAACAAGATCCTCCTATGTAGTTCTGGGCAGATTCCTCACTGTTCTCATAATCATTGAAACTCCACAAGGTGAGATCTTGCATGGAGCACCAAACCAAGGGAGACTGATAGTTATTTTGTGTGTTTCTTCCATTTGCCGTTGTCACCTTCTCACCAAGCTGCTTGGCGATTGTCTTGTAGCCCATTCCAGCCTTGTGTAGGTACAATATTATCCCTGACATCCTTGGACAGCTCTTTGGTCTTGACCATGGTGGAGAGTTTGGAATCTGATTGATTGATTGCTTCTGTGGACAGGTCCCTTTAAGAGAGTGCTCCTAATCTCAGCTCATTACCTGTATAAAAGACACCTGAGAGCCAGAAATCTTGCTGGTTGATAGGAGATCAAATACTTATTTCACTCATTGACATGCAAATCAATTTATAACTTTTTTGACATGTGTTTTTCTGGATTTTATTTTTGTTATTAGAAACATAGAATGTGTCGGCAGATAAGAACCATTCGGTCCATCTAGTCTGCCCAATTTTTTTTTTTTTTTGAGTACTTTTATTAGTCCCCCGTTCCCGGTCTTATAGCTAGGATAGCCTTGTGTCTATCCCACGCATGCTTAAAATCCTTGACTGTGTTATTCTGTCTCTCAATGTTAAAATATACCTACCATTAAAATTATAGACTGATCATTTCTGTCAGTGGCCAAAGGTTCAAAATCAGCAGGGGATCAAATATTTTTTTCTCTCACTGTATTTTGTCTAAGGTATGTGAAGATGTTTCTATTAGAAATTCAGTATTCCTAGCTTAAACTTTCAAATGACAAATTCCTGAGCCGCAGAACAGGTTACCAGTAAGGTGTATTTTATTTTGCAGTTAACACTCTTAGGGGTAGACAGGTCAATAAATAGTTACCAGTTTTCATTTTTTCTTTATTTTATCCCAACAGGATAACAATTCCTCCATTATCAAGCATTTTCTTTTTTATATATTTAAGTTCTTCCTTGTTTTGTCCAACGAATCAAAAAAGGGAGCTCAGATCTTTGTATTAAAAAGATCTTTTTCAATGGTATATTGTGCCTCAACTTTTTCTTTTGTGAATTTATAGCATGTGACATTTTGCATGCCATATGATATTCTTGTATATTAGGGATTTGCAGGGACAGTCGCGGCAAATGTCCCGCATATATCGAGATGACGAGACAGTCCCGGTAAAATGGGCTGCCTTGCAATCGCGGTTTGTCACCGGGTAACGTCACGTCAACGGGTCATGTCACATTCATACTAATGTATGTTTTACGGTATAGACACAGCTCTCTGACTGAAGCACAACTGCGCAAGGTCTTACTATATTTCATGTAAAAGTAATTAAATGCACCCGCCTCATGTAGATGTTGTACTGCGAATATATCTGTTGTATATCAAGTAAGCATGGTATTGTTGGTGGAAACTTGGTGCTATAATCTACACTGTGACAAGAAGGTGGAGTTACATTATGCTAATTACATGGAGTGGGCAGAGCTTTGGACAGTAGATGTGGTCAATTTTAAAGTAGTCATTGGAAGCTGAGTTGCAAAGTGTCCCTGGAATTTGTTTTCAAATGTTGACAACTTTGATCTTGTAATGTCAAAATAATATCATCAGCGTATAGATTATTTCCAAACTCCCTGTAGATGTCTTCAATAGCAATGGCCAGAGGTTCAATTGTCAGCAAATATAAAAGATGAGAGAGGGGGCAACCCTGTCTAACTCCATTGTTAAGAGCAAAACAGTTTAAATTAAACCCCCTCCCAACCACCTTTGCTGTGGGGTCCTCATAAGGAAGCAGCAGAATTTCCTCCAGAAATCTTTCTCCAAAACCAAATGCTCATAATGCCTCTGCCATGAACACGCAGTTGACCCTGTCAAATGCCTTATCAGCATCTAAAGACAGGGTCAACATGGGCACCCCTACTCGTTGTGCTGTATATAACGTATCCATTCTTTCAGCTAAAATAGATGAATAAAGTTTTATGTCCACATTTAAAAGTGCAATCAGACAATAATTCACAATTTCCATATTTGGTTATAGAAATGATGTGAGCCTGAGTTAATTCTGTTGGGATTTATAAAAGCCTTTAGCAGACCTGCCTTACTATCCTCCTTAAGCAACTTGTAGAATTATTAACCCCTTAGTGACATGACTTTTTTGGCTTGTCTGACGCCTGGTGACATGGGCTGTTTTAACATTTCTGAGGTGTTTGTGTTTTGCTGTCATTTCTTTCTCATTTAGTGTACCCACACAAACTTTATATTGATTTTATCGGCATAAGAAGGGCTTTCTTTTGATGCGATTATTTTTATGGTAGCATATAATTTTCTTTAAAAAAAAATGTAAAATATTGTGAAAAAAACAACAACAAAAAAACACTGCTGAATAGTTTCTCATATTTGTCCTGAGTTCAGAAATAGCCCATGTTTTATGTTTTTGTGCTTTTTTTATTCAAGTTACAGGGCTAGAACTATAAGTAGTGCAATGCAATTTAAAAATCCATTTTTACAAAATATGCGATAGTGACACTAACACTGATATCTGTATTAAATCCATGAATGACCCCCCAAATGTACATATTTTTCAAAACTAGACGACTCAGGGCACTTAACTGGCTACTTTTCACGTAGCCATTTTACCACCAACCTTTGTCAAACTTTGAAGCAAAAAAAAATAAAAATATATTTTTCACACAGATCATGTTTCAGGTAAACATTTCCTGAAAATTTGATGGGGTACTGCCAAATAACACCACAAAATGTTTCCAGCAACATCTCCTGAGTACAGGGATACCACCCATGTATAGGTAGGTTATGTTATTTGGGGGCTAGAAGGCCACATTTGGGAGGTGCACATTTTGGATTTCACACTTGGAATTTTGACATGCTCTCAACCTGGGCCCATGTACCATTTGGGACATATTTGAAGCCGGCCAGTGTACTTTACCATACAAAACCATATATTTTTGAAAACGAGACACCCTAGGGTATTTCAAATGGTGGTATTTTAACACTTTCCATGCATTAATTCTACCACCAGCCTTAGTCAAACCTTTGAGAAGTTGTTGTTTTTTTAACATATATTGTACTTCAGGCATGCATTCCCAGATCCGGGTAGGTGCCACTGTCAAAAAACACCTCATTATGTGTTCAGCAACATCTCCTGAGTATAGGGATACCACCCATGTATAGGTAGGTTATGTTATTTAAGGGTTAAAATACCACATTTGGGAGGTGCACATTTTGAATTTCACACTTGGAATTTTGACATGCTCTCAACCTGGGCCCATGTTCCATTTGGGACATATTTGAAGCCGGACAGTTTATTTTACCCCACAAAACCATATATTTTTGAAAACTAGACACCCTAGGGTATTTCAAATGGTGGTATTTTAAAACTTTCCATGCACTATTTCTACCACCAGCTTTCCACGCACTAATTCTACCACCAGCCTTTGTCAAAGCTTTGGCAAGTCATTTTTTTGAGGTTTTTTTCCACATACATTGTACTTCAGGCATGAATTCACATATTTTGGTATATGTCACTGCCAAACAATAGCTCAATATGTGTTCTGCAATGTCTCCTGAGTACAGGGATACCCCCCATGCATAGGTTTGTTAAATGTTTGGGGTGCAATGCAAATTAGGGACATGCTGTGATATTTCTAATGAGATATCTTCTTTTGCCTATCTTTTTGGGGGGGACGGGACTCTTCATCGTGGCTGCTTCCGCGCAGCCGCTTCACCGCCGACTCTACAGCATAAGACAGATCGTCGCTGGAGATTTCATCGCGGGACATTTCATCGCTAAAGGTAAGTATTTTACCGATTTTAATTGGTTAGAATTAGGGTTTAGGGGGTTAGAATTAGGGTTTAGGGGGTTAATTTTATTATTAGGGTTAATTTTAGTGTTAGTATTGGGGTTTAGTGTTAGTGTTTAGTAATAGGGGTTAATTTTACTATTAGGGGTCGGGGGTTAGTATTAGGGTTTAGGGGGTTAATTTTAGTATTAGGGGTCGGGGTTAGTATTAGGGTTTAGGGGGTTAATTTTAGGGTTAGTATTGGGTTTAGTGTTTAGCGTTAGGGGTTCATTTTACTATTAGGAGTCGGGGGTTAGTATTAGGGTTAGTATTAGGGTTTAGGGGGTTAATTTTAGTATTAGGGGTTGGGGGTTAGTATTAAGGTTTAGGGGGCTAATTTTAGTATTGGGGTTAATTTTAGGGTTAGTATTGGGGTTTAGTGTTTAGTGTTACTATTGGGGGGGTAATTTATTAGGGGGGTATTTTCGTTTTACTTTTAGATTTGTAAGAGCTAACAGTTCAGCGCTAAACTGTCAGCTCTTACATAGCTGCAGCCACAGTGAAACGGCCACGTTATACTTCATTGCTGATAGTTCAGTGTTCTAACTGCCACGCTGAACTGTCAGCGATGAAGATGTGGCGAAGAAGAGTCCTAGACTCCTTTTTTGGGGCCTTTTGCATACCCCAGTTTAGCTTTTGTTGCAATGAAAATGTATATATTTGAAAAGTTCACACCCCAAGGTATTGCGTATGGGTGAATTGATGCCTCTGATGCAAGCGTTTAGCCCAAAAAAAATTGAGAACGTGTGGTGGTAATTTTTTTAATCTTGTTTATTCCACACACGTTGCCTTTTGACTGCAACTTAGGAGAGCCTGTTATACGTTACTGCAAGAAAACACTCCAGGTTGTTTTCTGCAAGGCCAACCGTGGACCGCGTGCATCATGGTACAAGATTCCCAAAATGACCTGGAGCTGAAATTGCAAAAAGGTCAGTCTGCAGAAAAAAGAATTGTGGGTTGCAAGTTGCATAAAATAAATAGCAACTTTTTTGTACCAGGCCTTGGTCTTACGCATGATGAGGTAGGACTGTAGCAGCTATTTTGCCAAATCAAACCCTCCCCATATGCTTGTTATAGGCCTTGATGCACGCTAGTTTTCTGGTCACCTCAGCTCTGTCACGTACAGCGACCTCCACAGTCCTCTCATCATGGATGGTGCTGAGCAGACACACATCCTTCTTGTCTCTGTACTTAACAGCCAAGAGATCCTCTTGGTGCAGAGCTGAGGTCTCCCCCCTTTTTAACCAGGTCTGTGCCAAATTTTTGGGGAAACCTATGCGGTTCTGGCGTACAGTACCGCATGCTACTGTATCAAAGCAGTACAGTAGCTTGAACAAAGGTACACTTGTGTAGAAGTTATAAGTATAAGTGGTAGGTACCCTTTGTTCATATGGGGGAGTGTAAGGTCCCAAACCATTTTGGCCCTGATTCCCAGATGTTCTGGGCAACCTGGAGGGTCATGGTGGCAATCCTTTCCCTTGTATACCCGGAAAGCGTGAGTGTACCCATTCTCGCTATCGCAAAGTTTATACACCTTGATGCCATACCTGGAGCGTTTGGAAGGTATATACTGTTGGAATCCCAACCTTCCATTATATTTCATCAGGGATTCCTCAACAGATATATTCTTCCCAGGTGTATAAACTTCTGCAAACCTGGCAGCGAGGTGGGTAATCAGAGGGCGGATTTTAAACAGCCTGTCAAATTGGGGGTGCTCCCTAGGGGGGCACAGGCTGTTATCACTAAAATACATATAATGCAGGAGCGTTTCATAACGCAACCTATGCATTGCCTGGGGGAAAATAGGGGTACTATATATGGCACTCGTGCTCCAGTAGGAGCGGACTGAGGGCTTCTTGATGATGCCCATCAATAAAGTGAGTGTCCAGAATTTCAGAAATTCTGGGCAATCAGTGGGGGTCCAGTGCTGCCTTTCCAAAAAGGACTGAGGGTTAGCAGCACGGTGCTCCCCCAAAAGATCATCCCCACCAAAAATCTGAACAAACTGCAGGGGGGTAAATCCTGTGACATCAGGAACTGCAGTGAAAGGAGGGATAGCTGGCCTATGGCGATTAGGCGCTACCCAATCCTCAGAAGCATTGCCAGCCGGAATCGTCCAACTCCTTGTGGCAGGGGGCCCAGCAGCCACTAGATGTATCAGAACACTGATCAGGGTCAAAATCAGACCCTGAGTCAGCAGCCTCAGAATCTGAGACAAGGATGGCATAAGCCTCCTCAGCACTATACACACTCCGACATATCCCCCAAAAAATTACTTTACGTGACCCCCTAGCTGGTATAATTACACCTAATGAGTTTTAAAAAAAAAATGCAGAAAGCAAAAATGTGCTTCTGCAGCCGGATCAGTGCAATCACAAAGATCAACGGAAAGGAAGGGGTTAATAGCGCTGTAATAAATTACAGGTAAAAAAAAATAACCCCTAAAAAATGCACACGTGCAGCTGGGCAAGATCACTGTTTACAAGTGATCAAAGACAGGGAAGGGGTTAAAACACAGGGATAAAACTTTGATAAAAGCCTTTGGGTCTCACAATATTAAATTTTATTAAACCCAACTAACTCACTGATAAATATTGCTCTGACCAGGCAAATGGTGAGAGCTCATCTGAGTTCTCACCCCACCTCGTACCCCTGTAATTGGATGTTACTATGAGGGTTAATATCAGGAGGTCAGTATGCAGGTATACAGGGAAATAACCAGGAGTAGTACTCACCGGGGTGAACGGATGGTAAAGGGCTTGTGGATATAGTAGATGAATGTAGCTAGAGCGGTTACCGTCAGGTATCCACGAGAACATATAGCAAACACTGGTAATGGTAGTTGTAATCCGCAGAGAAATGCAGCATGCACAGCAGTATTATAAATTACAGGGAATGCAGTATGCACAGCAGTATTATAATCCACAGGGAATACAGTATGCACAGCAGTATTATAATCCACAGGGAATGCAGTATGCACAGCAGTATTATAATCCACAGGGAATGCAGTATGCACAGCAGTATTATAATCCACAGGGAATGCAGTTTGCACAGCAGTCCAAGATCAGGGGCACAGGCAGGCAAGAATAATCCAAAGTAATCCAAGGTCAGGGGCACAGGGAAACAAGGAGAATCCAGAGAGCAATCCAAGGTCAGGGGCACAGTTCAAAAAACGCAGGAAGTAGGGAAATGCTAGGCTTACAAACAAGAATTACCAAGCAAAGCACTGAGCTTGGTGATTCCTTTTAAACTTGGCGCCCCGGTAGGGGGCGTGACGTCACGACGAGCTCGCCGGCTCATTTCGTGACGCTGCGGAGGGAAGATGCGCGCGCACCCATCCTGGGTGTCAGGCGCAGAAGGAGCTCCAGTCGTCAGGTCCCACCGGTGCTCCGTGACACCCAGCGAGGGATGGGTACTCTGGAGATGAGACATGCGCGGCAGGACCTGACGATTACTGATTTACAATAAACTTTAGAGTTACTTAACGAATGACCACTGTGTCAGACTTGAGTTACTCTACGAACTCGTTCGATGATATGTTTCCAACTCCCACCACGTGAATCCAAACCAGAGTTTGCACAGCAGTATTATAATCCACAGGGAATGCAGTATGCACAGCAGTATTATAATCCACAGGGAATGCAGTTTGCACAGCAGTCCAAGATCAGGGGCACAGGCAGGCAAGAAGAATCCAAAGTAATCCAAGGTCAGGGGCACAGGCAAACAAGAATAATCCAAAATAATCCAAGGTCAGGGGCACAGGCAAACAAGGAGAATCCAGAGAGCAATCCAAGGTCAGGGGCACAGTTCAAAAAACGCAGGAAGTAGGGAAATGCTAGGCTTACAAACAAGAATCACCAAGCAAAGCACTGAGCTTGGTGATTCCTTTTAAACTTCGCGCCCCGGTAGGGGGCGTGACGTCACGACGAGCTCGCCGGCTCATTTCGTGACGCTGCGGAGGGAAGATGCGCGCGCGCCGAAGGAGCTCCAGTCGTCAGGTCCCCCGGTGCTCCATGACACCCAGCGAGGGCTGGGTACTCTGGAGATGAGACATGCGCGGCGGGACCTGACACTTACTGATTTACAATAAACTTTAGAGTTACTTAACGAATGATCACTGTGTCAGACTTGAGTTACTCTACGAACTCGTTCGATGATATGTTTCCAACTCCCACCACGTGAATCCAAACCAGAGTTATACATTGCCGTATACCAGAGACTTGCTGATAGAGACCTAACACGAATTGGTCCCTTTCATCAGGTTTCCCCAAAATCAGGTCAATCCTCAAGCAAGTCAGATGAAAGGCAGAGAAACATGAGATGCCAAACCAGAAATTCATTTTTTTTCATTATATCTCTAAAGTGTCTGGCATTACTCATTATATTTCAGTTAGGGGGCTTCTAGAATTGGTTCTGGGGGGCAGTTGAAATCTCCCAACAAGACAATTTTCCCTCAACCTATTTGGTCTATTTTGTTCATGTTTTTTTTGTGGGGAATTAATTCCCTGTGCATTAATTGAACCTAAACATTTTGTCTAATAAATCTTCCTAGTATTTTCTCCTCCCTTATTGGAATTGTACTCAAAGAAAAAAAAATGATGAGGCTACTAAGTCTCTGCTGAGCTGTATTAGTATTAAGTAAGACTTGGTCCCCTGACCACTCCTTAACCCATTAACGACAATGCCCATACATATACGGGCTCCCAATGCAATGGATTAGTGATAATGCCTGTACATATACGGGATGTGTTTCAAATAGCGCAATCGCAATATTTTGCCGCAATTCGCACTATTTTAGGCATTCCAGGATGCTTCATGAGTGAAGGCAAAAAAAAAAAAATGGTGACGGGACCACCCATAGGCAGTCTTAAAGTGACCTGTCAATCACGCCCCATCACCCTATGCAAATGGGGTGAGGGTTGTTTCAGACTGCCTCTGATAGTGGCAAGTCTGAAACACCCAGAAAAGGGGCTGTCTTACCTGCAATAGTTGAGACTGGCTGTCTAAGCCATTGCAGTGTGGATTGTGATTGCTGTAAAGGCTAATCACAATCCATTGCCATCCTCCCCCAAATATGGAGGGAGAGATGGGGTAAGTTGATCCTGGTTGCCTTAAGTTAGGCAGGCCAGGATCAACCATTATATTTTGCATTTATGATGTGATCACTGTGAATAGACAAGATAAACAATAAATATACAAACTATTATGAACCATTAGCAATGATCACTTCATTATCCACTCCTATATGTTTAGTCACAATAATATAAGTCCTTTTGATCTCCAGAGGTGGGAAGAGGAGGGGGGGAAAAAACACCACATAGTATTTGTTACAACTAAAAAACAATATTCTTCCATCACTCCCCCTTAAGCCCAAAATAGCCCTTTGGTGTGCATGTTTTTTTTCTTATCATTGTCTGCTTTGCTCTTAAAAAAAAAATTGTAAGTATTCTCCCTCTCTGGAGCGGCAGGGGGTCTGAGTCTTCAACAATTTACTGAGCATAAAAAGATACGAGGTTGTGTTCTTCCATCCATTTATTGGATTAAGATGATTAATTCTGTATCCTGGAGAGTATAATTTACTCATGTGCTGGCTTTAGTTTGTTGTTGAGGCCCCAGAGCATAAGAAACCAGCTAGCTCTCCAGGACTTCCAAAATATTAGTCAGGATAAAATATGCAGTCCTGGATCTATGCTGATTTCCTAACTGTGAGGGTTCTACCCTGGCTTCCTGACTCATGCATTTAAAAGTACAATTTGTTGTGCTTATATAGCTCATTCCTCCTCTAGAGGCCTCCCTACCTTTGTTTGCTTGTATTTCTTCTCCTCTGTTGGTTTCAGGTTGGCTAGTTAACATGTGCATCACACCCCTGTTAAATACCTGCAGTATATTGCAAACAGGGCTTTTGCATTGAAGTTCGATTCCTGACTTCTGAGAGATGCTTCTTCTGTTCCTGATCCTCTGCTAAAGATCATTTTAAAGTTCTACCCTAGCCAGGAACTGTGAAACTGAACCTAGAAGGCTCAACCAGCCAGGGGATGTTTTTAAGCAGCTCCTGAGACACTTTGGCTACAGAAATATTATATAACTTGCTGCCTTAAAGGCCCCACTCCACTTTAGTCACCCTCTCTAGGGTGTCCCTGCTTCAGTCACCCTCTCTAGGGTGTCCCTGCTTCAGTCACCCTCCCTAGGGTGTTCCTGCTTCAGTCACCCTCCCTAGGGTGTTCCTGCTTCAGTCACCTGTTCTAGGATGTTCTTTCTTCATTTACCCTCTCTAGGGTGTACCTACTTCAGTCACCCTCTCTATGGTGTTCTTGCTTTAGATACCCACTCTATGGTATTCCTGCTTCAGTCACCCTCTCTAGGGTGTTCCTGCTTTAGTCACTCTTCTCAGGCCTCACCCCTTGGTTAACTCTCTCTACCTTTACATCTCGTTTGTCTACAGTCCCTGCTAAAGCTCTTTCTTATTCTGCAGTCCCTTGCTAAAATCCCATTTTGTCTCTGCTTCAGTCCTCTTTTTTTCTATATCTGTTCGTACCCTGCACAATGAATAACAACATGCAACCAGACACCACCTCTATCCCTGCATTGAAACTCCTACCTGGCCTGGTAAAGGCACTTTGCAACTTAGTGCTAGCGCAAGGGACCAGGTTTACCAGCGGCTGCAGCAGTTTCCTCAGCTATTCTCCCCTGAACCACTATACTAACACAGCATCTAGTAGAGACCCCAGGGCAAACTCTGCTAAGACAGCCCGGCCTACCGGGTGCCTGATGCAGTGAAGGGACACATTAGAAAGGAGCAAGAAGAAATGAGAGCCCTTTGGGTTATAGAACCATCTAACAGTCTCTGGGTGTCCCCAGTAGTACTGGTGCCCAAAAAGGACAGCACCACCTGTTTCTGTGTCGACTATCAACAACTAATTGATAAAACGACCATAGACGCATACCCAATGCCCGGAGTGAACAAGCTGTTAGATTAGACTAGCCGGTGCTGCCTGGGTCTCCACTCTGGACCTAAGCCGAGGGTATTGGCAAATTCCCCTGGAGACAGATGCGGATCCCAAGTCAGCATTCATCACCCCATTCAGCTTATGCCAGTTTAATGTGATGCCATTTTGGATGAAGAATGCCCCTGCCACCTTACAAAGGTTGGTAGATCAGTTGCTAGAAAGGCTATAGGATTTTACCTGTGTCTATTTAGACGACATGGAGATATTCAGCAACTCTTGGGAAGAACATCTGCTGCATGTGGAGGAGGTCCTGGGTAAGATTCAGCAAGCAGGCATGACTATCCGACCCAACAAATGCCAGGTGGGGATGGCCAAAGTACAGTACCTCGGGCACCAGGTGGGGAGTGGTACACAGAGCTCGAGGCTATCCTCAACTGGTCGGTATCTAAGAATAAGAACAGGTGCTCACCTTCTTGGACACGACAGGGTACTACCGAAAGTTTATACCCTGATACAGCGACCTAGCTAAGCCCCTGAAAGACATCACCAAGAAGACCTTACCCCGGACGGTCCTGTGGTCTCCCAAATGTAACTAGGCATTTGAAGCAGTGAAAGCCGCCCACGGAAAAGCTCCTGTACTCACTGCCCCGATTTTAATCAGAAGTGTTTAGTCCACACAGACAGTTTCTATGTATGGCCTTTGAGCATTCCTAAGTCAGGTCAACAGCCAAGGGGAATAGCACCCGGTGGCATACCAGAGCAGGAAGTTACTGGACCAAAAAGTAGGGTACGCCACCTTTGAAGAAGAATGTTTGGCTCTTGTATGGCCACTGAAAAGTTCCACCCCTATTTGTATGGGAGGGAGTTCACGGGGCTAACAGATCATAACCCCTTGGTGTGGCTGAACAGAGTGTCGGGAATAATGGACGTCTGTTACGTTGGAGCTTGGCCCTTTAACCTTTTCATTTTACAGTGCAATACTGTCCTGGCAAGGACAATCATATTACCGACAGCTTGTCCCAACAAGAGGATGCCAGGACAAGATGATGTTTAACAAATGAACTTTGTCTCTACATGGTCACCAACCATGGATTTATCCAAGTGGGCAACCCCGGGCTGGCTCTCCTGGGAAGGGGGGAGAAATCTCACAGTACCCAGTGGGACGGTGGTTAGTGTTTTGCTTTATTAACCCTTTAAGGACCAGGGATTTTCCTGGGCCAAGGACCAGAGCGTTTTTCAATTTTTAATACGCGGTTTTTGAAACATAATTTTCCTCTCTCTCATTTAACGTACCCATACAAGTTATATGTATACATGTATAATGTTTTTTAAAGGACAGTTAGAGCTTTCTTTTGATACCCTATACATAAAAATGATTTACATTTTAGTATTAAAAAATACATATAAAAGAGGAAATTTTTGAGGAAAAAAAAGTTTTTCCCCATTATTTTCCCAATAATAAGCTACATAATTAGTGCAACACTAACCCACTTATCCCCCCTAATTAACTAACTAATAAAAAAGAAAAATATTGGTTCCCAAACCCCCCATAACAAAAAAGACAGAAAAAAACTCTGAAGAGTGCGATGTCAGATCAGTAAAAATCATGCAACAGGCAAGCAGGGGTTAAATTTTATTAAATAAATATATTAAAATTACCTTTATTTAATAAAAAAAACTTTATAAATTGTAAAAATAAAAAAATCTGTTAAAAAAAACTAAATGAGGGCCACAAAGTGGAAGGAAACTGATCACAGTTAAAAACTGTGATCAGCAATGAAAAAGTTTTTTTTTTTTTAAACCTATGTGTATGTAATTAATTTATTTTTACTTACAGGTCACTCTCTGTGCTTCACTATAAGAATGTGAAGCACAGAGAGTGAATTAGAGGCAAAGTCAGTGTGTGAACACACTGACTTTGCCATCTAATTTGCATGTTATCGCGGTGATCACGTTATCACCGCGATCACATGCCCGGAAATTGACCGATCGGGTCCAGGAGCTTTGCCTCGGGTGCGAGGCTTAGTCCTGGACCCGTTGCAGACTAGCTGGCAGTGCGCACGGAGCGCACCGCCGGCTAGACTGCATGACGAGTTAACTCGTCATAAGGTCGCTAATGGTGCGGCTCTTATGACGAGTTAACTCGTCATAAGGTCGGGAAGGAGTTAAACTGTGCGCCATTAAATGCTATATCACTCTGTTTGTCCTCCCTTTTCTCTGATTGGTCGCCAATCCTGGTGGCTCCAAATTTAATTATGTTTCCCATTGTGTGTGATAATCTGTTAAAAAGTTCTATTGTTCAATCATGGTTATCTTGATTGTGTATAAGTATAAGTATCCTATGCTTCCTTCAATAAATGTTATTCTTGTTGAAACCTAATAAGACTGGTGTTGTCCATGTATATTGGGGGAAAGATTCTGGAAAAGCATTAGAGAAAATAGCTCTTTTGGGAATTAATTAGTAGAATGGAACCAGAGGAGAGAACAATGGGCAAAAGACCTCATTGCTCTTGGCATCCTGTTACACTTAGCCTTCTACTGGCAAGAGCAACATAGGTGCTATTTTTTTCACTTCCGTTGCTCTAGGAGGTGCTGCTGGATGCAGGCACATCAGGTAAGTGTGACCTGTGTGCCGGAAAGTATGGTAAGTGGTCAGATGAGCGCTTACCATAAAGTCAATATTTTGTAATATTGCCTTTGGCAAGTGTAGATCTGCCTCCCTCTGCTCACTAGAGTTTTAGCGCAAGTGTCAATTGTAATAAATTAAATAAAATGTAATAACATTTTATTAACCAAGGGCTTTTATAAAAGCCACCCCCTGTGTTTAACCACTTTTCTGCCACTAGTTAAACATAACATAAACAATGATCTTGCACAGCACACATTTTTTTTGCTGTTTTAGGGGTTAATTTTAGAGGGTTAATTTCTTTACTGTAATTTATTATAGTATAACAGAGGCTCTTTTAAGAAGCAAACACCCCTTCATTGCCGTAGATCACTGCATAAGCATTAATCTGACCGCTGAAGCATTTTTTTTCTTACAACAGCTAGGGATTAATGATATCCGCTAGGAGATTATCCATCACAAAAATTTTTTTAAGCGGTCTGAAAGCAAGTATAGCGATCAGTAACAGCCGATAAAAGGCGGTTTGGTAATTGCTCAGATGAGCATCACCATTCGCCTGGTCAGATCAATACTTTAAATATTGATCAGACCCATCTGGCTCTGCCTCCCTCTCCTCAATTGCATTAACTGGTGTTAAAATAAAATTAAATAAAAATGTGAGACCCAAGGGCTTTTCTAAAAACCATACCTTCAGTATTAACCCCTTCCCTCCCATGGATCACTGCAAACACAGTGATCTTGCACAGCAGCAAAAATGTTTTATGTCTGTGCATTTTTATTAGAGGTTCGGCTAGGAACCCCTTCCTTGCCGTAGATCACTGCATAAACATTTATCTGGCCACAGAAGCACGGGGTGATAGACTACAGGGATCCAAGAAAACAGACTGAGAGAATGATGGGTAAGGTAGAAATATTGGGAGAACAGGTCAGGGAGTTAGAAAAGGCAATTAAGAAACAGGAAGAAGAGAATAACAAGTCAGAATTACTATCAGTAAATGCATCTGACATAGATGATGACAAATCAGTTTGTTCCTCCATTTGTTCAGCCAGCTCAGGGTCACAAAGTGATGATGGACACCAGTTGATAAGTATACTTTGTATCACAGCGTATCATTGTAAGGGAAAGAAACTGTGATCCCAACATAAAATTATTGGTAGATATGAGAACTCTAAAGAATGCGTTCTGGCAATAGTTTATTTCAGTGGACAAAAAGAGGAATGGCCAACACAATAAGAGAAAGTAATTTTTATTTTATTTTAATATTTCTTCTATTCTTTTTAATTCAACAGAACCATGACATATCTTAAAGCCCTAATCCTGGACCACCGCTTCATTACCACCGCTTCATTTAATTGATGCTTATACTTTGTATGATAAATGTATTGTTATTTGTGGGTCATATATATTGTAAAATTCATTGCCGGAAAACTAATGTCGCTGAGGGAATATATTCCGTTGGGAAAGTGGGTTGAATTTTTACCAATATGGTTTTTCGCTCCCACTGGGTTTTCTTGCATTGGGGGGGTATTCAAGATTGTAATGTAAATATGTAAATAATGTAAAGTGACAGTCTTAGGTAAACTGCAGAAAACTTATGTCACTGAGGGAATATATTACTGAGGGACAGTGGGTTGAATTTTTGCCTATAAGGTTTTTTGCTCCCACTAGGTTTTCTGTATTAGAGTGGGGATAGCTAGAAAATGTACAGCACAATAGAATTTAAAGATAGGAAATGTGGTCAATGCTCCTGTACAACATTTGTCTTTTGATATGTTAATGAGGGCACACCTCCAGTGACCTCACAAGCCATTCAATATACCTGTTGAATGAACAATCTGAATTGAGTCTCTTTCTGCCATGCCTGCCTCCTGGATGCATGGGGCAATCTGTGATGGGTTATAATGGATCTTTTGGTTGAAAACTAGGATTAAGGTTAGTCTTGGGAGAATGTGGTATTGTGTGTTGGACTGTCACTAATTAATGTATGTTACTGTGTTTTTGTCTCTTATTAAATATCTGTTTAAGTAGACAGGCTCATTTACATATTTTATATTCATCTGGTGATATACCACTTCCCTGGCCTAGGGTGTCTACTTTTATCAAATATATGGTTTAATGGTGTAAAATACACTGACTGGCTTAAAAAACATGGGCACAAGTTATCTACATGTCAAAATTCCTAGTTGAAAAACCAAAAAGCAAACATCCGATATGTGACCTTTTAGCCCCCAATCAACCTGACAAACCTATGCATGGGTGGTATCACTGTACTCAGGAGATGTTGCTGAACACATATTGGGATGTTGTTTGGCCTACAACATGTCAAGATTCCAAGTTGGAAAACCAAAAGCACTCCTGCCAAATGTGGCATTTCAGCCCCCAAACAACCCAGCAAATCTATGCATGGATGGTAACCCTGCAGAAAATAGTAGAATCTGTTTAGTAGGTTTTTTCATTAGTATTTGTAGATGAGTAAAAGAGTTTTCAAATAAAATTCAGAAAATGTGTGTTTTTCACCATATTTTATTATTTTACAGTATGATATGATCCAAAAAATGGTCTCTAAAGAAAGCCCTTCTTGTCTCAATCAAAACAATATAGAATTTGTGTGGGTATGGAAAAGAAGAAAATTGCAGCTAAACACAAATAGTGCAAACATTTTAAAATAGCCATTGTCCAGAATGACCAAAAATGTACCAAAGGGTTGGTCCTTAAGGGTCTGCCCTTCGTCCAGAATATATAATCCCATTCTTTATTACTTCCAACATGCCAAAAGTCAAAAGTGAGCATATTTAAATAATTTTTCATGATCTTCTTTATTTTGTTAAATTCCCTACAAAAGGTTGCGACAAAGGTGTCTCCTTGATTAATGTAATGTTTTCCTTCATGGATGTTTTTCTTTTTTGTTAGAAGTGTCAAGTAAACTTGCACTACTTACCGTATTTATCGGCGTATAACACGCACCTCATTTTAAGAAGGACATTTTAGGGAAAAAAATTTAAATTTCAAATAAAGAACTTTGAAGCCCAATATGCCATTTTAATATGCCAGGATATTGCCCCCAATATGCCATTTAATATGCAGGATATTGCCCCCAATATGCCATTTAATATGCAGGATATTGCCCCCAATATGCCATTTTAATATGCCAGATATTGCCCCCAATATGCCATTTTAATATGCCAGGATATTGCCCCCAATATTCCATTTAATATGCAGGATATTGCCCCCAATATGCCATTTAATATGCAGGATATTGCCCCCAATATGCCATTTTAATATGCCAGATATTGCCCCCAATATGCCATTTTAATATGCCAGGATATTTGCCCTCAATATGCCATTTAATATGCAAGGATATTGCCCCCAATATGCCAGGATATTGCCCCTTAGTATGCTCGTTATGCCACCCTCCTCCCCCAGACCCCAGTACTAACCTCGTTCCTGCTCTGTCCCCCGGTGCTCTGAAGCTGCGTGGCTGTGAGGGTAGCATTGTGAGCTTCCCTCCAGCCGCGCGGTCAATAAAATTTGTTTAAAAAAAACCACACTTAAGGTAACGAGGTAAGTTTTAGATTTTTTTTTTTTCGGCGTATAACACGCACACACCATTTTCCCCCTATTTTCAGGGAGAAAAAGTGCGTGTTATACACCGATAAATACGGTATATAATTTTCTCTGTTGTAACCCTGATGTATAACTTTTATGAATAACACCTAATGATTGTAATCCATGGTTTTATTGTGTAAACAATACAATTGGTGTCTTTTATTGCCAGGACCGATTCTGGGCGGGTGCACGGGGTGCACCGCGCCCAGGCGCTGTATTGCTGGGAAAGATGGGGGCGCTTAGAATGCTGCTGGCCGGCACACAGAGCAGGCGCTGCTATCACAATGATTGATAGCAGCACGCCTTTGCTCATGCCGGGTTCCTTGTACCTGTGCAGTGATCCTCGAAGGAGCCAAATACAGGACACGTGCGGTAACCGCACCTCCGTGGGCGGAGCTCAGCGCGAGGGTGCATGCTCCGCCCCCCTCAGGCTGTGATTGGTCAGAGCGCCTGGATTCTTAGAAGAAGAGTACCCATGCAGTCTGAGCCACCCCCCTCCCTGCAACTAAAAGGTAAGTGAGCAGGGAGGGGGACGAACATCATATATATTTTTTAACGTAAAAAAAAAAAAAAAAAATACATCTTTTTGTAAGGGTATCTGTTAGTGACTGTATATGTGTGTCTGAGTGTGTATATGTGAGTGTGTGTCTGTGAGTGACTGTATATGTGTGTCTGAGTGTGTATATGTGAGTGTGTGTCTGTGAGTGACTGTATATGTGTGTCTGTGAGTTTATGTCTGAGTGTGTATATGTGAGTGTGTGTCTGTGAGTGACTGTATATGTGTGTCTGTGAGTTTATGTCTGAGTGTGTATATGTGAGTGTGTGTCTGTGAGTTTATGTCTGAGTGTGTATATGTCAGTGTGTATATGTGTGTGTGTCTGTGAGTGACTGTATATGTGTGTCTGAGTGATTGTGAGTATGTGTCTGTGAGTGACTGTGTATGTAAGTGTGTTTGTGATTCATTGTGAATGTCTGTGAGTGTGTATATATCAGTGTGTGTCTGAGTGACTATATATGTGAGTGTGCATCAGTGAGTGACTGTGTATGAGTGCATCTCAGAGTGACTACATATATGCGAGTGTGCGTCTGTGAGTGACTGCGTATATGCAAGTTTGCGTCTGTGAGTGACTGCGTACATGCTAGTGTGTGTCTGCGTGACAGCATAAATGCGAGTATGTCCGAGTGACTGAGTATATGTGAGTGTGTGTCTGTGAGTGACTGCGTATATGTGAGTGTGTTTCTGTGAGTGACTGTACATGCGAGTGTGTGTCTGTGTGTGACTGTATATGCGAGTGTGTGTTTTTGAGTAACTGTATATGTAATTGTGTGTGTGTCTGTGTATATGTGATTGTGTGTCTGTGAGTGACGGTGTATATGTGAGTGTGTGTCTGTAAGTGACTGTGTGTGTGTGTTTCTGTATGTATACACTCACATAACATGCATTAATACACACTCACTAATAGACACACACATAACGCTTACCAGAATACCTACATAAC